>OY856376.1:21895764-22495764 GCA_963693495.1 Malacosoma neustria
GCGCGTAACCGCAACGATGCAACGCAATAACTGCAACACGGTCTTCTTTAAGCGTCCACTCCATATTTAAAAATGAGTAAAATTCTAAAAGTATACATTTTTATTTTCATGAACAATTCGAAATTCGAATTCAATAAACTTTTTTGTGGCCAGCATTCTAAAAGAAAAGTTTTTACTGTGTGACAATACTTATGACCTGACTAAGTATTTGCACGTAAACTTCTCTCTTTATTCTCGAACATAATCAACTCTCATCATCATAATCAACTTAATTCTCACTTTTAAATATTTTATTATATCATATATGAAACTAGCGCTAGCTACAAAATTAATACATCGACTAACCATCGACAACCACTTTCTCATATTTTAACCAAGTTTAAAGTAAATACAGAAAAAATCATCACCAATCTTTGACCACAGCTGGTTGTTGGCCTCAGCTTAAGTCACATCTCAATACCTTGCTTCCCCAACGAGCCCCAGTCGATAGATCTTTCTTACTAGAATGCATCCTACATTATGTTTGCTTTATGCAGTCTCCACTCTAGAACTAGTTACCAGTTTGTGACCAGCAACAATCTATGGCAATGGTCTACTACTTTTTATACAGAAATAATTTTTGTACACAAAGTAAACAATGAGTGTACAGTTTTCCTCAAACTTAAGGTTAACTTAAAATATGTATGCGGTAGCTAAGTGGTATCACTCACATTCGGAGACCAACCTAGAACTCCCAGGGTTCGAATTGCATACTGTCAGGATAAGTACTGCATACTGATGGTGACGGAAAACTTTGTGAGGAAACCTGCAATCCGCCTTGGAAAAGCGTGGTGGATATACCTTCTAATCACTCTAGGGAGAGACAGGTGACCGGCAGTGGGATATTTTGGATTATTAGTACTCAAATTTAATTTAAATATTATATAAAAATACATACCATAGCAAAAACATGCCAGAAAAGTACAAACGGTGACGTGTTGGCTGGGAATAGCATTCTCATTTTGGAGTACATATAGGCATTAGCAGCTAAATTAAGTATCGAGGAAAATGCTGAGGCTGGCTCTTGAATGAACAGCAACCTAATAAATGGCCACTGAAATGGGAACTTCTTAACACAAAACTGTTCTCAATAAAAGAATCACTAGCAACTTCTATCCTATCCTTACTAATATTACACGAAAAAACACGAAAACACGAAATAAAACACGAAAGTTTGTATATGTTACTCTTTCGCGCAAAAACTACTGAGTGAATTTTAATAAAACTTTACAATAAATATAGCTTATTTTAGCATCAGAATAGAACATAGGCCATAATTTATAAAGATATTGTGTAAATTGTCCAAAATATAACGATAAGTGTCAAGTAATCTGCGAGCTATTCTGGCATGCGCTGCAAAAACGGTTAGAGTTAAGGTATGATTCCGAACTACGCTGCACGCAGCAGTGCTGCCGCAGCAGTACCGGCCCCCATACAATCCCTATAAGCTTATATGAGAGTACATTCCGAGCTAGGCAGCAATGACGCGCAGCAGTGCTGCCGCAGCACTGCTGCCTAGCTCGGAATGCACTCTCATATAAGCTTATAGAGATTGTATGAGGAGGGGACCGGTAGTGCCGCGGAAGCACTGCTGCGTGCAGCGCAGTTCGGAATCATACCTTTACACGTATATACATATGTATAATGTATATAAAAAAATATTTAACTTAAATAGTCCTACAAAAAGCCCGCGACAACATATATATCTATCTTTTATGTGTAAGCCATTATCGGCAAAATAGTGAACCATAAATACAATAAAAATTGATAATTTATTTCTTATGCACATTTGATAGTAACAATTCTTCTAACTATAGTATATTCGTATATGAATGTAACTCTGTCTGTTACGTTTTCATTTTGATGAATTTTGGTAATAGATTGGATCTTGGAGCATTTTTTTTTAATATGGGTAAACAATGTTTGCCGGGTAAGCTAGTATTGTTCATATAAATATAAAATCAGCTAAATTTAAGTTTAATTCATGCATGTATTAACAAATATTTAATCACAGATTTTGTAATAACCCTCAAACTTTGTTCAATATAAATTACTATTTTTTTTTTATTGCTGTAGAACAGCAGACAGGCTGACGGCCCGCTTAGAATTTAGCAGTTACCGTCGCCTATGGGTGTTTGTAACGCCAGTGGCATCGCGAACACGCTGCTGTTCCATAAGGGTACAGGAACTTGGGTCACTAATGCCAGAACACAACACAAGGTTATTATGGCGGCATACTTAAGACCGAAGGTGGTCGCCATCCAGACGGGCTTGAGGCCCTACCACGTAGCTAGAAGAAGCCACGTACTAGTATTAATTTAAAATATATTGTATAATATTTAGTTCTTCACGTTATAGGGAAGTTCTTTAATATTTCATAACAAGTAGATGGTTTGAAAAACTAGCACTGTTAACTTAGCAAATCCATGCTTGGACATGTAGTCCAGTCTTTTGGACAACCTCAGGAATGTTATGAAATTAGTGACTTAGAAAAATAAAGCTTCTGAATTGTATTGCACGGAGTAACTGATCATTCACCCTATATTGTAAAATGTAAAAACAAGTTATCAAGATGCAAAAAGCATCTACTAGGTGAAAGTCATGTAAAGGATTGTTATACATGTTTAAAAATTAATAATTATTACAAACCTTTCCATAAAACTTTGGGTAGCTGCCAAACCTCTGCTTGAACGTGTTTACTGTTTGCCACATACACTGATATCTACATTCATCATTGCAGCTCAAGAAAAGTATTTCATACAACACATCTTGAACTTGTGTATTGGATTTAAATCCATCAGCTGAAAATTGGTAAATTTATGTTCATATGATAAATAGAAAATAATAATCCAAGCATTTTGCAAACTAATAACAATCACACTACCTACTGTCAAAACACATCTAGAAATCTGTGACTTCTAGAAGTGTTTCACTCCCATCCCGAGTCTGGATTTTTATATAAAACTAGCTGACCCGGCAAACGTTGTTCTGCCATAAAATAAAATAAAATAAAATGTCAAAAAATTAAAAAAAAAATTTTGGGGGTGGGTCACCCCTAACATTTAGGGGGATGAAAAATAGATGTTGGCCGATTCTCATAGATACCGGATAAGCACAAAAAATCACTAACTCAATTTAGTTATCTGCCTACTGCCTACCCCCTAAGAACGATGGCGTGATTATTTATAGCCTATGACCATTTCTAGGTTATCATCTATCACCATACCAAATTTCATCAAAATCCGTTCAGCCGTTTAGGCGTGAAAGAGGAACAGACAGACAGACAGACAGAGTTACTTTCGCATTTATAATATTAGTATGGATTATTATATATTATTATATTATTATAGTATGGATATGTATTTTTATTTACAAAAGAAAAATATATCTAAATCACACCTGCAGCAAATTCTTTTACTAAACAAGTTATATTTCAATTATCATCTCGGCGTTGAATCCCGGTTGCAACACAAACTCTCGCATCAGCGCGCAGGGTCCGCTTTCCGATTTTTTCTTCTCCACTTCGCACGATCTTCGGCATCTCTGATAGTCAGTCCATTGGCACGCCTATCAACCCTTAAGACGTCCAGCCGGCACTTTCTGGGCCTACCGCCACCTGCTGGGGCCCTGCGGTGGCGGCATGACTAGACATTTGTTCCCCACGTAAGTAGCCGGTTGCCGTAAAATATGGCCATACCAGCGAAGGCCACACTCCTGCACTTATCCGCAATGTCACGGACACGAAGACTGCCACGAATGCGAGAGTTCCTAACGCGATCCTTCCGCGTTACTCCACACATACATAGCAGCATATTCATCTCCGTGACTCGCAGTGCCTGCTTGTGTCACTCCAGCACCGGCCACGCTTTACATCCGTATATAAGGACAGACCTAATGATGGTCTTATAGACCTGTCCCTTCAACTTTACCGGCATCTTGGGGTCACAAATGACACCAGTTACCTCACGCCATTTGGCCCACGCGACAGCAATGCGTGCCTTGACGTCGCAATCGATGTCACCAGACGCATGAAACACAGATCCCAGGTATTTCACTTGGTCCGTGCGCTCGACCGTATCACCGCATATGCGCACGGATGTGGGATCTGTGGAGTTGCAGGCCAAGTGCTCGGTCTTCACCACATTGAGCTTCAGACCGCCGTTCTCAAGCGATTCCTTCCACGCCTTCATACGTCCCGTCAACCTACCCCTGTCCAAATCTGCCAGCGCGATATCATCAGCAACCACGGGAGCTGCTCATGTGAGTTTCTGATGCTGTCTGACAGTAAGTACTTCTAATACCACGTTGAACAGAAACAGACTAAAGACAGATCCCTGGTGTACTCCAACAGTGATGAGGAAGGGTTTGGAATCGCCAACAGCGGTCCGAACCACGGAATCGGAATCGCGGTAAATGGCTCCGGTGATGTTAATATAGACCTCTGGAACCCCTTTGGACCGCAATGCCCACCAGATTCTCGCGCGAGGAAATCAGTCGAAGGCCTGCAAGTCAAGAAACAGGCAATGCAGAGGCGTATTCTTCGTCCTGTATTTCTCCGCGACACTTCTTAGGGCAAAAACAGCGTCCATTGTGCCGTGACCAGGGCAAAATCCATATTGACATTCCGACACAGTGCACTCCTGTCGAATCCGAGAGTCGATAAACCTTTCGAAGAGTGTCATGGTGTGGGACATGACCTTGATACCTCTGTAATTACCGTACTCCTGCACCGACCCCTTGCCTTTGAAGACTGGAGTAATGATACTCAGTCTCCATTGGCTTGAGATCGTACCGGCGAGGAGTGGCCGGTTAAAAAGGTCGGTTAAGATGTTCAAACCACGAGAGCCTTCCAGGCTTCGATGGGGACTCTATCGGATCCAACAGCTTTCCGATTCCTCATGCAGCGAAGACAATTCTGGACTTTGCAGGCGTTACTAGTGGCACTAGTCCTTGATTCGGAGGAAGGACTGGCGGCTGCTTGTTCAGCAGCTCGTAGAAATACGATCGCCATCTCGCCTTCACCGCGAGGTCCTCGCATAGCAGGTTGCCCACAGGGTCTTTTGCACAGCGGCACTTGGAAATGTCCTGTACCGCTTTGACCCTGGAGCGCGCCAACGTATAGATGAGCTTCTTCCTGATTCCAACTTATCGTAAAGTTAGCTCCTTTAGTGGCGCGCTTTGTCACCCAGTATGCGTCGGGATCTGGACACTTGCCACTTCTTTAAGAGGGCTCTTTTCGCTCTAATCTCCCTCTGGACTGTGTCGTTCCACCACCATGTCTCCTTGTCACACTTGCAACCACCCTTTAGACACCCCAAACATCTCCTTAGCCAACCCAAAGATAGTCTGAACCTTGTCCCAGTAAGCCTGAATTGGGTCGCTCATACCACCGGCGCACTTGTCACCAATGGCTAAGGCGATCTCCTGGGACGTGACTTCATCAAGCAGCCACCACCTGATTCGGCGCTGAAAGTGCTCGGCATGCGTGTCTTTAGACATAGCGCAGTTGTCCATGACAAGAAGATGATGTTGTGCAGTGAGATCCTCACCGGGTATGACCTTGCAGTTGGCCACTTTACTGATGTGGTGTCTCCAAGTGCGTAGGAAGTCAATTTGGGTAGCATTTCTCCCGCTCTTGTAGGTGATTTTGAAATACACATGTTCACGATGGCAAGGTCGGCAGCCGCACATGTATTGAGAATTTCCTCCCCTTCCGTGTTGTGGCTACCTGCCCAAATCGACCATGAACACGGTCAAATTCCCCACATCCTCTGACTCTGACTGTTCAGATCACCCCCCAAAACGATCCCCTGTGATAATGGGATTCCACGGAGCACTTCTCCGAGTAGATTTCAAAACGCTATTTTATCGGCGTCGTCACAACCGACCTGTGGCGTGTAGGCACTTATCAAGTGGGTAACTACCCCATCGATAAGCACCCTAACGACCATAAGCCGGTCGCTATGATGTTTTACTTCCAAAGGTCATTCTGGAAGTCCTCCGAGAGCACTATGGCAACCCCATTCTCCCCACCAGGTGCACCTGTGTAGATCAGCTTGTAGCCATTCCCAATGAACCGGGATCTGCTGGCCTTCCACCAAGTCTCCTACAGGAACGACATGGCTACCCTCCTCCTGGAGAGCACTCCGGCCAACTCTCTTGAGCATCCGGTTAGCTTGCCTATGTTCCATGTAGCGAAGCGGACTTTTCTAGATGTTTGGGCTGCGTGAGTGATGTAACATCGTTAGCCGTGCCCACCCATGACCCGCTAGCCCTTGTCCACTTCTCACAATAGCTGAGGCTCTTGCACACCGTTATGCGGCTGCGCCGTAGCCCTTATGTGATCTCGCATTCATTGTCTCTCTATAAGATTTGGCTGGTTTTGGCTTTTACGGGGGCGACTGCCATCTGACCCCATAACTCCAAAAGGAAAGTCGTCATCCAGGCCTCGTCCTTTATTCAGCACAGTGCGCCGACTTGCAGGTAAGATTGACTTGGGCCCCAAAGAATTTGGTAGTGCCCCTTATACCCTCAAACAAGTTTCAATGTATTGAAATTTTCTGTTGTGTACAACAGAAAATTTCTGGAACCAAATACTAAAATAATCATAATAGGGAGTCCTGGATTGAGTCCAATAATGTCCTGATGATAAGTGTTACATCCTTATTTTATTTATTTATTGTTAGAACTGTTTAAATTATAATGTATATGTTGGTACATATTTTTTGTATCAACAGTTTGCCTTGTTAAGGCCTACATTTTGGCTTTACATAAAACATAATTTACTTGTGACGACCTCTCTGTATCTATTGCACCTCGGCACGCTTGCAGAGATCATGGGTTCGATTCCCATCTCGCTTCTAGGTGTTATACTAGTTGTCTAGAACCCATAACAAATTGCTACCCACCCACTTATTTTGAGACTAGATGGCGCTGTGTGAATTATCCCAGTCTATATATTATTAATTTTTATTTATTAACTTAACTTCATCATACACTATATAGAATTCACTGTAATACTTGTTAATACTATTTACTAATCAACGGTAATAACTTATGAATATTATATTATATTCCTTAAAACAAATAATAAATTTTAAGTAAATATTTTACACCTACCATCCGTGCAGATATCAAGAACACAAGCTCTCAAGCAATTTTTATATATTGGTGCCTGGTCACCAATACTAGCTATTATTGAATCGAAATTATTTAACACTAATAAGGCTAAAAGCTGGAACTTATACATGATTTAAATATAGTTCATAAGCAGTGTAATTCGTCATTAACAATTTTATTCATTACTTCTAAATTAATAGTTACTTATTTATTAAAATGAGTTTAAGAAACTAAAAATGTTTAGTTAAAAATAACAGCTGATTACAAAATAATAAACAACCTGGATAGAAAAAAACAATTCGTGTTAGGCATGCCTCATGCGATCTGTAATCGATTATTCATTATAAAATAATCATTTTGTAAAATTATTATCATCCTTGAATTGATACATTAATTTGATTATATAACTTTTTAACTAACGGCAAGATTTCTAAACTGACTGCCTCTTAGAGTTTTTAATATTTACAGTTTTTCAACGAAGCCATACATACTTATTTAATAATTTCCTTAGATTCACTTAGATTAAATATTTACAAAAGCACCCGTGTCTGTTATTTTATAATTTAAGAAAATAAATATGTATTAATATGTATGTAATTCAAACGTTTAGGACTAGAGTGAAAAGACAAAATTTAATTTTCTGGGGTATGTCATTGTTATTAAAGTTTCATTTAACTTAATTAAATAATAGTGTTATGTAAATGTAATGCATGTTTGAAAATGTTTCGATAATTAAAAAAATAAATTTAAATATATATTATGTAAAAGAAATATTTAAATATGTATCTTTGTGTAAATGTTCGTATAAAATTGCATCATTCCATTTTTAAATTCATATATAATATTCCACTTCTAAACTACCATTTGTTCTCAGTTTGTAGTTAAATAATAAAAATTACCATCAAAATTATTTCCTGCCTTGCTTTATTAAGCTCTTTCATCTGCCTTTTTTAGTCGTAATAATTTTTAAATACTTTGGCTTAAAGGTCTCGTCACCAGACCATAAAATATTATTTAAAAAACATAATATACTTTGACAACAGCGCCTATAGCATTGGATAAAAAGAAAAAAAAACAATAATTGTTACGAGAAAGGGATAAGAAATAACCTATAAACTATAGAAAAACAATAAAAAAATGTTAAATAAAATTTGGTATAATTGAATAAAATGGTGTTACTTTTTAAAACTCTTCTTTCCAAAGAATTAAAAAAACCACGTAATTATCTACGCAGTAAATTTATTGATTCGATTCGTCTACATGTCAAAGGAGGAACTGGGGGCACTGGGCTACCCAAGTTCGGTGGAATTGGGGGACAAGGAGGATGCATCTATTGCGTTGGTAAAGAAGAGGCAAACCTCAGGAAGATAATTTCCAAGTTTCCCGGGAAGTCATTATCTGCTGGACACGGCGAAGATAGTAAGAAAACCAAAATTGTCGGCAAGCCTGGCACAGATATACAACTGGAAGTACCACTCGGAGTGACTATATACACAGAAGATGGTAGAGTTCTTGGTTCAATTAATAAAGAAGACGATACAGTAATCATCGCAAGAGGAGGACCTGGAGGCGATTCACAAAACAATTTCCTCGGCCACTACGGACAGGCTCATCATGTCCGTTTAGATTTGAAGTTGATAGCTGACATTGGCCTTGTTGGCTTTCCGAATGCTGGAAAAAGTTCTTTACTTAAAGCGATATCGAGAGCGCAGCCGCGCATTGCTAGCTATCCCTTTACAACTATCAAGCCCAACAAAGGTATCATTGTGTACAAGGATACACGACAGATTTCTATAGCAGACTTGCCTGGTTTAATAGAAGGTGCTCATATGAACATTGGTCTGGGTCATATGTTCTTGAAGCATGTAGAAAGAACTAAATTATTACTGTTTATTGCTGATGTCCAAGGATTTCAGTTAAGCATGAAGCATCCTAAGCGAACCTGTTTAGAAACAGTTTTGTTACTGAATAAAGAGTTGGAATTGTATAATTCTGAACTGCTGCATAAGCCAGCTGTACTGGCAATTAACAAAATGGATTTACCTGGATCACATGAGATTTTTAAAAGTGTACAAGACTCACTACAAAACATCCAAAATGAAATTCATACCATACCAGAAGAAATAAGGCCAGAGAATATAATATCTTTTGAAAATATAATAGGCATTTCTGCTCTGAAAGGGGACAGTATAGAGGAGCTAAAGGAATTATTAAGAAAGAGATTAGATGATTTTGCAGATGAAAATGATCCTGATATAGTTGAGCCAAGTGTAGCTCTAAAAAGAAATAGAGCTATTCTCAGAGAAAGAGGACCACAAGTAACTTAGGTTGAAAATAAATATTTAGTTTGCACTATTTTGTTTTTCTATACAATTCTTATTAGAATATTAAAGAGAATATTTTTAATGGATAGTTCCCTGCTCTAAAAAAGTTATCCGTGCGGTGGTGGAGAAAGAATACAGACCTCTGCAGCCGGGGGCAACCTGTCGTGAGGCATACAAACCACCCTAGCTATGTGATAGGGCCCCAAGCCCGTCTGGATGGTGACCACCTTTGGTCTTAAGTATGCCGGCATAATAACTTTATGTTGCGACTGCTAAATTCTAAGTGGTCCGTCAGCCTGTCTGCTGTCCTACAGAAATAAATAGTAAAATGTTTATTGTGAACCATGTTTTATAAACAATTTACATACACCCAGACCCGAACCACTGTATTGACTGATAATACAACTATTTTGTACTGACGATCAATCCCACAAACAAGAACATGAGGTCACTTGCATGGAACTCTGTTAACTTAATCTGAGAGTTTGTGAACAAGAGTTTATCCTCTAAGAGATGTGAGAGGGTATTTGTGCAAAGATATCCTCTATTAATAATTTGTAGGGATTTGTCATTATCCAATTTAGACTGTTTTAGCTACAAACATACCCAAATATTTTGTTATGTAAATGTGCATTGAGTCATGAAAAGCATTCAAGTGGCTTCAAATACAGTCAGGATGAAACTTTTATAAGTGTCTGAGTACAAAGAATCTCCCATTAAGAAATAAAATTAAATAGAATTAATATTTGATAACTTTATTAAAACACAATATTAAGCCCTCATAATATTATAGAAGTAAGTATAATTAGAAAAAAACTTAATCTAATCCTAGCAAGCCATTTTTGATATATCCTTTTATCACAGTAGCAGAGAGTAACAATTTCTCAAAGAGTAAAAAAGTATAAATAGGTAAGTGAAGCTGCAATAGTTAATAATGGCGCAACAATCTTAGTTGGTCACATTGATGTGCATTTCATTAAAAAATAATTACTTGGAAGGGTTGGATACTTTTACTTAACAATATCTTGGCAAACCAAATTTGAATAGTTTCACCATAATAAAACAATAAGTATGGAGAAACAAATCATCTTAAGGAGTCTGTCCACTACACTGTTCCATACCATGACCATGCTAGGACCGTATCAAGACACAAAAGCAAACGCTGGTCGGTTACGGAACGGTCTAGTGGGCATAGTCACATACTTTTTAATACAAAGCATATTTTTTTGCCTAGCACGGTCATGGTATGGAACGGTGTAGTGGGCAGACTCCTTAAGTCATAGAATAGTGATGGGTCTGACATAAATTAAAATTTACAAGACAGCCATTTCAAAATTACACAATTTTACTATGAACGCCTATGAAATCCTTCATTTTACCGGCTGATTCATTTGAAATCGAAAATACTATACTTAAGTATAGTTTTTATCCGTGGAGGGACGGTGAAAGAATACTAACCTCTGCGGCCGGGGTCAGGCTGTCGTAAAATGCGACAAAACAACCACCCCCTAGCTATATTAGCTTTGGTCTTAAGTATGCCACCATAATAACCTTGTGTTGTCTTTTGACATTAGTGACCCAAGTTCCTATACCCTTATGGGACAGCAGCGTGTTCACGATGCCACTGGCGGCGTTGCAAACACCCATAGGCGTAACTGCTGAATTCTAAGCGGGCCGTCAGCCTGTCTGCTGTCCTACAGCAATAAAAAAAATGGTATATTCTACGTTAATGACGAAATATCTCGTAGACTTGTTTAACCTTACTTTTTTCAGAGAATACGATAGAAGCAACCAAATTGAGATTTCGAGTGAGGAAGTTCCCTGGATGGTTTATGTTAGTGTTGGACCCGGTAGATGGCGCTGCAACAATCGCTACACCTGCTATTTCTATATGTAAATTCTTAAATGTGTAATATAATAATGTTATTATAATATTTTTGCTGTACTTTTCCTTTGACGAATTGTTACTCATACATATCCAACAATATTTCTATCTCTAACACAACACTTTTACATTAAAAACTATATTACCTAAACCAAAGCTTGCAAAGCAAATAAAATTTCTAATAGCCCTTTATAATATTTAACAACTACTTCTTTTTAAATATTGTTTATTGTAAATTTCTAATTTAAAATATAAATTTCTATCAATTTTTAATGATGATAATCATTTTCAAATTATAAAATAAAAAGCTATGATATTTTCATTACAAATACATAACTGAAAACTCCAAAACGGGTGATAAAAAGAAAAAAGTGATCATGGGTGCAATTGAAAATTAACTGTTAATGATTTTCCCTAGCTATGGCTCTTATAGACTAATTGATATAATTAACGATTATAGACTTAAAAATAAAAAAATCGTTACAAAAAATAAACTACCCATTTTAATTAAAATTACAATAACTTATTCCTAAACAATATAGACTTGTTAACATATTTAAGAAATATGATATGTTTTAATGTTATATTTAAAAAAACATATAGATCACTTCCGCCTCACAATAGTTCTTTCACTATCACTGTTGGAACAGACCTTTTATTATCCAATAACATACTTGTGTTGCCATTGCCAATATTTAAATATTATATTTAATATACATACATGAAAAACATTTCTACGAATTTAAGCTTTTTATATTATTATAGTTGACGTTTCAGATATTTCCCAACAAAAGTTGATAAAAAAGCATTAATACGTAAATTGTTTGACAAGTTAATAAAAATATGATGCAAACATGCGCACATGTTAATGTATCGTAAAACCGAATGGGAGTGACAATCACACGTGCGCGCCTATTCAAACATCCTTATTCCATCTTAATGAATACAAAAATATATTAAATAATAATAATTAAAATTAGATTAAAATAAAAAGACATTAAAATCTATTAGGTACCGAAATTAATGATAGACTAGATATAGTACTTAAAATAAATTCAACGAGTTGTTACAGACTCAAAAAGTGTTGATTGTTCTAACAATGACTAAAGATTCTACATAAATTCTCTGAAAATAAAATAAAAATAAAAAATTTTATATCGGAGGATTTTAAGATTAATCGCTCGGGTAATCTTGTGTTGGTAACCTGTAAAATATAATAAAATTATATTGATTATGAACTATGATATTAAACTTTAAACGGGTTATAAAATTTTGATTACAGTTAATTTGTGAAGATATTCAAGCAAGATAATATCTGCGACTTCTTTCTAACCAACTACAATTCCACCATTGACGTCTAAATGAAGCAATATGGGTTATATTGCAGAGTCCTTAAAAATCTCATAAATCTCTAATAATCGCTACACAAAATGTCAACGTCAAACCAAAGCGTCGATGTCACTGTGACGCGCGAGGGAGCGGAGGACCAAGACCGGAAGCCTCGGCCTGTTCCGGACCAGCCACCGAGGAGGCATACACGTCGTGACCCCATGAACCAAAAATTATGTCCAAGAACACAACGCGGATAGCTGGATTAATATTGAACGCATTGATATGAGACGACAGAGCTTATTACACGAGCTGCGTTATTATTATTTTTACTGACGGCGCACTTAATAATAAGCAGCTACCGTCGCCTAGGGATGTTTGTGACGCCAGGGGTATCCTGCTAACACCCTACCATCCGTGTAGAGGAACTGGAACCTGGGTCACTTATGTCGAAATACAAGGTTATTATGAAATATTTAAAGAGCAGGCGTGGTTGCAATTTAGACAGGCTTGGAGTCCCACCACCTAGCTATGGTTGTTTTATCGCTTTTTATGATACAGCGTTACCGGCCGCAGGAGTCAGATATTCTTGCTCCGCCTCTTCATGGCAAAATACTGTAGAAAAGAAGGACAGAATGATATTGATCTTACGTGACTTACCTGAACCAGGGTCAGTCACTGTATCTCTCGTCCGCTTCGGTGGCAGTCTCGGCGGGGGGCAATGATTGCCTGCGCGGAGGGGCGCCGCTCACCTCTGAATTCGCAGGAGAGGAGGAACGATGCGAATCCGGGATCGAACCTAAATATTGAAAACAGTTACATCCGGCTCGAAGCACCAATTTTATGAAAAGCAAGACATACGCAGGTGGTCCGATAAGTAATTAGCCTACAAATGAAAAACAAAAATTTTAGAAAAGTGGCGATTTATTTCTGAAAATAATCTCCTTTGAGTTCGATACACTTGGCCCAGCGATGCTCCAACTTTTTTAACCCGTCTGAAAAATACGTTTTCTGGAGGTCTTCAAAGTAGGCCGATCCAAATTTTTGCCCGACGCGTGACTTTTTCAAATTTGGAATCAAATAGAAGTCGCACGGGGCCAAATCCGGGGAATGCGGTGGATGGGGCAACAGTTCATAGCCTAATTCTACCAATTTGGCCGTGGCGATAGAAGAGCACTTTTTCTTCGTTTTGCCGGGTCAGCTAGTATTTAAATATAATTAAAACCATACCATCTAGTCCCAAAGTAGAGCACTTAGTAATATGGATACTAGACAACCGATAAACTTTTTTTGGAAATAAATACATATTATACATAAACACCCAAGACTCTGAATTGGAATCGAGCCCGTTATCTCCGTAAGCATCCGACGTACGTTAGCTGCTGGGCTATAGAGGGCATTGTATTTATTAATAAGCGCTTCGTACAACAGTTAAACACCCCTTAGAAAGCCGTAATATTAGTCTTTGTTCCTCCTAAGCGGTTGTTGTAGTTAAAATAACTTACCGCTACTCGGGTTGAGCCGGTTCTCTTGCGGAGACGGTCTCTGCTTCTTGGGCGCAGACTCTTCGCGCGGCTCCTCCACTTGTGCAGGACATTCCAGATGCACTAAATGGAATACCTGGAAAATAAAATATTGTTCCACACTTATTTCTAACATTTTTACAAACAACGGTTTATTATCTGCAAATGGGTTAACACCTACCCACATTACAAATATATTTCCTACCCACAATACTTTTACCCGTGCAGGGCGGAGAAAGAATACTGACCTCTGCGGCCGGGGTCGGCATGTCGTAAAAGGCTACAAAACAACCCACCCTAGTTACGTGGTAGGGCCCCAAGCCCGCCTGAATGACCACCTTTGGCTTAAGAATGCCGCCATAATAACTTTGTGTTGTGTTCCGACATTAGTGACCCAAGTTCCTGTACCCTTATGGGACAGCAGCGTGTTCGCGATGCCACTGGCTTTGCACTGTCAGCCTGTCTGCTGCACAATATTTAAATATAGCTCGCAAAAAACGCGAGATTTTCTTTACAGGTAATTGACTACGTGACGAAAACCCTATCGCTGTGACCAAGCATGAGGTATTTCGAAGATCTCACAAACATGAACGGGTCCCGTTTACATATCTATCTATGATTTTAATGAATTACCTCATTGACAGAGTTGTTGGTACCCGTGATGCGGATGATGGACACTGGCCGAGGGGAGAAGTATAGCACCTGCCACGACCTGTGAAGCAATATTTTCAATGTACCCGTTACCAATATTTATAAAACAAAAAGGTTTCTAATTATCTTTGTAAAATATCTTATCACATTCACGCCATCGCTGCAATTCATGGTTCACGCCCATAGACGGCTGCGCATAAAGCTTTTCGCTCTATCGGATGGGCCTGAACTAAGGGTTTCAATAAAAGATTATCGAAGGGTAGCCCTTTTCATGCATTATTATTTTAGCCTTATTATTATGTGTTGAGTATTATGGTGGTGCGTGCGACCCGATGAGGCAGCAGACTCGTGCGAGTTACCGGAGGTGTTCAGAGAACTTGTGATGAGTAATATTTCGTATATATAATTCTTGGGTCGCGTTGTTGCTCACGATGAACTCCGAAACTATCTAACCGATTTTCACATTTTAGAAGTGAAAACTTCTTTAGCAGCGTAGTGCACTTTTTTGTGATGGGTAAAAAATGTTAAACTCGCGTCAGGTCACGTGTCCTGGTCGGAAATTCGTAAGACAGAGTTTTACTCCAGTAATGAGTAATACCAAGCTTATTAATAATGACTTAATATTATATTATAGGCTCCATCTAGCCTGTGCAGTAAAGCACACATGTTAACTTCTTTTTACTTTTAGATTCCAGTTTTTGTTATAATTTTTGTTCACAATATAATTTCACAATATATATTTCCATAATGTTATGTTTGAGTTAATTTCCAAACAATTAAAATTGGACAGTTTTTCGAAGAGATACAATTTTTTTTGGAGACAAGGGTAAATAACATCAAAAACAAAATATTTCTTTGGCTAAGTAGATATGAATATATATATATATATATATATATATATATATATATATATATATATATATACCTAGTCAGGTCATAAATTCTGTCACATGTTTAATGTAAAATAATTGTAACAAGTTTATTAATTATGTAACCATTCATATACCAAAATGAACTTAACAAAACATAGATTCTTATGACATTAAAGTTTATTCAAAATGACCTCCGTGATTTTGAATACAAGCCTTCAATCTGCGCGGCCAGTTGTCTATCGCAGCACGAACGAGGTCCATGTCAATATCGGCGGCTGCCTTAATCAAGGATGTCTTGAGTGACTCCAAATTGGGATGAGGCTTTGAGCACGCCTTTTCCTCCAAGTGTTGCCATATCTTGTAATCTAACGGATTCAAATCTGGACTGGAGGAGGGCCAGTCTTCGTGCCAGATGAAGTCGATTTCACGCGCCGCCAGCCAGTCTTGTGTGCTCTTCGCTCTATGAGCTGGCGCCGAATCTTGTTGGAATACCCAGTGCCTGTTATTGAACATGGTATGAGAAACAGGTTCCACAAGGTTCGTCAGGACTGTATTTTGATACACAACAGCATTCGTTTTTACACCTTTCTCACGAAAATGTACCTCTGTTAAGGCCCAATAAGAAACTCTCAACCATACCATGAGCGAGGATGGAAAATGACCTCGTTGGACACGCGGAATACGGTTGCTCGCTTCTTCACTACTGTGTGCGTACACCTTATCATTTTGTTTGTTGTAGCTCTCTTCTACGGTAAACATTTTTTCATCCGAAAAAAGAATTTCCCGATATTTTTTTCCCGCGTACCGCTTCAACAAAGCGCGGCATCTCTTCAGTCTCAGGTCCATTAGACGAGCATTCAAACGATGTCCTGTTTTTCTTCGATATGCCCGAAGCCCTAAGTCTTCATTTAACACCCTTTTCACCGTGGTTCTGCTTAACCCCATCTGAAGGGCCAACAGTTTCTGCTTACGTTTGGGATTTCTTTGAATTCGTGCCTTCACAGCTTTTATCACTGCTGGAGTCCTAACAGACCGAGGGCGACCACTTCTTGACCTGTCATCTACACTAGAGTCTTCGTTGTATCGTTTGATGGTACGATAAACGAATCTTTTGGTAATATTCAAATTTTTCAGTATGTTAAAAATTTGAATTGGCGCGTAACCGCAACGATGCAAAGCAATAACTGCAACACGGTCTTCTTTAAGCGTCCACTCCATATTTAAAAATGAGTAAAATTCTAAAAGTTATACATTTTTATTTTCATGAACAATTCGAAATTCTAATTCAATAAACTTTTTTGTGGCCAGCATTCTAAAAGAAAAGTTTTTACTGTGTGACAATACTTATGACCTGACTAGGTATATATATATATATATATATATATATATATATATATATATATATATATATATATATATATATATATATATATATATATATATATATATATATATATATATATATATATATATATATATATATATATATATATATATATATATATATATATATATATATATATTGACACTATTTCCATAAAATCTGTTCCAAATGAGCGTCTACATCGCAAAATCAGTAACTATGCTAAGTCAATCGTGTGTATACCTGCAAGAATCCCTGGTGCGATCGGCCACCATGTCCCAATCCCAATAGTTTAGGGAGGTCTCCACGTAGTAGGAGTAGTGGCGGTAGTCACAGTCCCACAGCAGGAGTCGGATGGAGGAGAGCAGGTAGGGCTGCGCGAGTTGCACCACGATGGCGCCGGAGCCCAACTGGTGGCACGTGTAGCCCTGCTCCCAGTCGTAGTGCTCCGTGTCGCCGTTCAGGAGAGCGTTGCGAGACCGACTGGCGCAAACATATTAACATTATCGTAAGAACAAACACCACACATTACCTCATGTAAGGTGGTAACGTTTTTTATTGTTGAGTTACAGCAGACAGGCTGACGGCCCTAGGGGCAATTCGATCACGCTGCTGTCCCATAGGGGTACAGGAACCTGGGTCACTAATGCCGGAACATAACACAAGGTTATTATGGCGGCATACTTATAGATTAAGGGTCGTTGCCATCCAGACTTAGAGCCCTACCACCTAGCTAGGGTGGTTTAGTCAGCTTTTACGACAGACTGAACCCGGTCGCAGAGGGTAATATTTTTACTCCGCCCTTGCACAGAGAAACAATTAATAGTAATGCCAAACATCAAGATGTACGGAAGAGAAGCATATTATAACCACAGACAAATTCTACAATGAGTATGCTAGATTTGAAAAACGTTTTTTTACAACTGAGATCAGGCGACAGGCAGATGACCACCCAATAGTAGAAGATGGTCACCGTCATCTATACACGTTTACAACAGCAGAAGCATTGCCAGCGCACTGCCACCCTAGAAGAGAAATTGGAATCGGGTTTACTTGTACCGGAACACAATACAGGGTCATTATGGCGGCATGACTTAAAACCAGGGGCCATCAGTCTCACACTTCACACCTCGAAAACGTCTTGATTATGCATACATACCGAGATGACCGGTATGTGTAACCCGCCAATCCGCTTTAGTCATACGAATACACTGTCTGTTGCATCTAGAGGGCAGTCCAAACCTAGCAGTACATCGTTATTGTAGACGATCTCAATATTTGCAATAATGCAAAAATCTATTTATCTATATAGTTAGGTTTTGTTAATACTCGACGATAAGAGTCCATGTTTTTATATGGCCTTTAGCAGAACGTTGGCAAACACCAAGCGCATCGTTCGCCACCTACGCATAAACAAAAATTTAATTATTTACGCGTTCATAACCTTCTAATATATGTCTAATAATAGTTAATAAAATATTTTTAATACGTATGATTTTAACTCGAACGAAATTATACTGGTTATACAACATAACTATAGTTGTTTTAGCTATTCTTGTTGCACATGGCAGTGGAATAAATACAAGGGTCTCACCTGATGCCTTCGATGACAACGGCGGAGAGTTCAACGGTGGCGACGTTGTGAATGGGCTTGACAAGGCCGTTGCAGAGGGGGGGCACGCGCGCCGTGTGCATGGCCTCCAACGCCACCGCGTGGAACACCTGCCAGGACCACAACCATCAATTACCACAAACTTATGCATTTGTCAGTTATACTTATAAAAACAGAGTGAATGCAGAATGGATGAAATGGCGACAGGTCTCAAGAACAATTTACGATCCATAAGTGCCGTTTAGACTTAAATGTAAAATTTACAAGTCCGTTATAAGACCTGTATGGATTGTAATACTGGGCCAGATAGCGGAAAGATGAAAAATGTAGCATGTAGCAGATATGCGCATGTTGAGATGAATGAGCGGAGTTACAAAAATGGATATACAATTAGAAATACTTTGTAGTAGTATACTTTGTACGAAACGGTTCTCCAGAACGTTTATGTTGCGTACTCTCAGGATCTGGAATGAACTTCCGGCTGAGGTTTTCTCAGCGCGGTATGATATGGAATTCTTCAGAAAAGGCATTATAAAATTTCTTCGAGACCGGCAGCGCGTTGGTAGTGCCTCTGGTGCTCCAAACGTCCATAGGCAACGATGACCACCTGTAGGGTGGGCCGTTTGAAGGATGATGATAGAAATGAGAGTGAATGGATACAAGAGGAGGGGTAGACCAAAGAAAAGATGGATGGATTGTGTAAAAGATGATATGGTTAAAAAAGGTGTGAATGTTCAGATGACGGCTAATAGAGGAGAGTGGAAGGACAGAACATGTGCCGACCCCACATAGTTTGGGATAAGGGCAGTAAGAAGAAGTTATACTTAATTCAAAATGGTTTCCAATATGGTGGTACACTATGCGATTAGCCAATATTTAAATCATGCCAAGATTTTATTGGCAGCGGAAGCCAAAAAGCAGTGTATATTTTGGCTAGACTCAAGCACAGCAATTTAAAAGGAAATCTTTTTTTTTTTTTTTTATTGCTGTAGAACAGCAGGCAGGCTGACGACCCGTCATCACCCGACATCACGTCCTCGCAGAAGGACACCACCGCGTCCCACGACTCTGCGCTACCGACCATCCACCGCACTACGGCCGGCAGCGACAGATCGCCTCCTACTTCATTTGTGAGGACACGGCGCTGCTTCTCCCAAGTTACACACTCGGCGAGCGTGTGTTGCGCCGTGTCCTGCCCGCAATGGAACGCTTATTTTGCCTGCCCCAACATCCTTTTCCATCCCTAGGGTACGAATGTGCCACAAGTTGGCTCCATTTTGGATGTTTGGTTCTAAGCATATGGCCAGTTCTGAGCATCTATTCAGGTTCCAAACACCGATCCAGTCTTTGATAGCTGATTTTATCATGTTTTCATATTCCATCAGTATGTGGCTATTATAAAATAAAAAAGAATAGGTACAATTCATACAGCGCAATCTATCTAGTCCCAAAGTAAATAGCTTAGCATTTGTGTTATGGGTACTAGATACTAATACATTTAATATATACTGTTCAAGTATCTATATAAAAAAAAATTATAGAAGTATACACTTGCGCGCATATTAAGGCAACTTTTTCTAATTAATAATCAAGTGTAATTAAGTAGTGTAAATAATATAATATAAATAGCTGTGTGGTTTTGAATACACTGAAGAGTGTAAAATCAGTTACTAGCTAGCTCTTCGCGTAGCCAGATCCAAACATCAGCTCGACCACTTGTATCTCACCTTGTTAACGGTGTTGCTGGTGCCGACCAGTTTTATGTACTGCACAACTCTTGGCTCGAAGTAGAGGTTCTGCCACGAACGGCAGTAGTAATTGCTGTGGTCGACCACACGGACCCAATCCTTCTGGTCTACCGATACTTCTATGTAATATGCGTAAGACCTGTAAATACACATTCAGTGCTACTGAACCATTATAGAATAAATACAAGTCTTTTTATTCTTTTTTTTATTGCTGTAGGACAACAGACAAGCTGACGACCTACTTAGAATTTAACAGTCTATGGGTGTTTGCGACGCCATTAGCATCGCGAACACGCTGCTGTCCCATAAGGCTACAGGAACTTGGGTCATTAATGCCGGAACACAACACGAAGTTATTATGGCGGCATACTTAAGACCAAAGTTGGTCGCCTTCCAGACGGGCTTGGGGCCCTACCGCGAAGCTAGGGTGGGTTGTTTTGTCGCCTTTTACGACAGGCCGACCTCGGCCGCAGGTGGTCAGTATTCTTTTTCCACCCCTGCATGGGTAAAAATGTATAGGAACTGTGACGTGGGTCACCCAGACGACCTTGGAGCCTGACCAATTAGCCAGGGTTGTTATGTCTCCTTTTACGACTGGTCACCCACTGCCGCAGGGATCAGTATTGTTACTCCGTTCCTGCATAGAGCACCATTAATTATTTATTTACATATTCGTACATTTTACGACAAACGAGAGAACATAAACTCACCTATTGTCCCGATCCCACAGCAAGAGGCGAATGTGATTGATGATGGTGGTGGTGCCCAGTTTCACCTGTATGCCGGGGTTGTCATCGGCGTCGCTGATGGTGTGCCGCGTGTACCCGCGCTCCATGTCGTAGTTCTCGGTGTCGCCGTCGAGCAGCGCCGAGCGCATGTCACCGGTTATCACGTGCGCCCCCCGCTTCGGCGTCGCCACGTTCTCCTCTGACACTGAACGATAATAATCGTCTCTCAATATACCACAGTATATATCCCATATATCTTTATATATTTAGTAATAAACTCATACTAATATTATAAATTAGACCTCGAAGAAGGACACAGGCTACTTGTTGACGCGAAAATGACACATGGATGTGGAAGGGGGTGAAATAGGAATGAACGTAATTAAGTTGTTTTTTTTTTAATTAAATGGTAGAACAACGTTTATCGGGTCCGCTAGTAAGAAAATAAATGCACTGGAATAATCCACACAGCGCCATCTACCCGTACCAGACAACTAATGTACCACATGTACATATACTTTTATTTTGTAAATAAATAATAAACATCCAGACACGAGACGGGAATCGATTTCGTGACCTCCGCAAGCATACCGACGTGCATTAGATGTCACGCCACGGAAATCATTCAGTATAATTATTCTTTGCGTGTTTGTAACTCCAGATTTTGATAATTTTATGTGTTCAATATGGATTCTTGAATGGTTTAAATTCACAATTCGGTCTACTACAAAATGGTTATTTTTTATTTATATGTTAAAATAACGCTAGCCGAGTCATCACTTAGTTCTAATTATAATGCTTGTATTATAGATGGCATACTAGAAATATATCTAAAACCATACCCAGAGCACACCCACTCTCCAATGAAAATAGGTTAATTCGTTTTCGTGAAGTATATCCATGTTAAATTAAATCGGAAATTTAACGTCTTGGTTCATCCAATGACAATTTTAGAGCCATGGACCCGATATAATATAGGTCACGGATTTGATACCCATCTCGCGTATATTAGTAGTATATTTATTAATAGTATAATACCCATAAAAAGTGCTATACTAACAAACTTACATCCGGACTATGCTACCGGCATGCTATGATGGCCGTTTTGATGTTTGTCCACTCATAAAGTTTCGTATATGTGTACGTTTAAAAACTCACACAAAAGTCCACGGTGTCGTAAATCAGTGGTTTTCGTCTGTGTTTTCTCCTGTATGGCATCGAGCAACATGTCCGGCGTCACCAGCGCGAATGGACGCACCACAGTCAGCAGGTCTTCGAGACTCATCAATGTGAGACGAACGCATTTCAAGATTTTCTCCTATCAAAAACATATGTGAATGTTATTACCTTCTCTCTACGTACAGGGGCGGAGAAAGAATACTAACCTCTGCGGCCGGGGCAACCCACCCTAGCTACGTGGTAGGGCCCTAAGCCCGTCTGGATGGTGAACACCTTTGGCCTTAAGTGTGATAATAACCTTGTATTTGTGACTCAGATTCCTTAGTGTGACCCAGATAGGTGTTTACTACGCCAGTGGCATCGCGAACACGTTGCTGTCCCATAAGAATACAGGAACTTCGGTCACCAATGCCAGAACACAACACAAAGTTTTAAGGGCGGCATACTTAAGACCAAAGGTGGTCGCCACCCAGACGGGCTTGGGGCCCTATCACGTTGCTAGTCAGTATATTGATGTCAAATAAAACTATAATTATTCTATCATAACTTTTGTATTGTCTATGGTATATTCCAGTTGAAATTTGGGTCTGTCATCAGATGAAGCTCACTGATGCAATACATTCAAACCTACTGACATACACCGAAAAAATTTAATCAAAAATTATTTAAATTAAGCAGGTTGGGTTGGTTGGACGAAAAACTCGGTAAAGACTAAGTTACGGATTCATAATGTTGTTCGAATAGAGTAACTCACAAATACGAGGCATGCCTTTTAAGTTTTGTCGTTTGAAGAAAAAAACACAACTAGAACCTTATAGTACAACCTTATAGTAGTGTTTTTCAAAGTATTTACCACGTAGCTTAATACACTTTTCCATTCGCTCAAACCAGTTATTATAACATTTATTCCACTCTAAAGTGGCGGTGTTCAAAATGGCTGACTTGAAAGCGTCGACTGCTTCTTCACCGGACTAAATGTAAACCCTTGACCATGAAGACATTTCTTAATTTTACGAAATGTAAAGAAATCGTTAGGGCTTAGGTCAGGACTGTATAGAGGATGGTCAAGAATTTCTACTTTTCCTGTTTCAAATACTCAATCGTTTGACGAGCGCTGTGTGAGCTTGCGTTGTCGTGGTGCAGGATGATGCGTCGCTTTGAGTTAGATTTTCGAAGTTCGGCGATGACTTGTGGTAAACAAACTGTGGCATACCACTCTGCGTTAACCGTTCTACGATCTTCAAGTGCAAAAGTCGCAACATGACCGGTTTTTCCAACGAACGTGGCCAACATCTTCTTTGAAGTGCTTCGAGAACGAACAACTTTAGTCGGCTTTGGCTCGTCTTGAAAGACACAGATTGTAGATTGTTGTTTGGAATCAGGATCGTAGGCATAGATCCAAGATTCGTCACCACTGATGATGTCGTAGACGTGTTTTGACTCTCCTCGGTTGAACCTTTGCAGAGGTTTCTTACGCCATCTGACGCGGGCCGCCTTGTGATCGTCGGAAAGAAGATGCAGTATCCAACGGCAAACTAGCTTTCTCACACCAAGCGCTTCATGCAAGATCTTTTGAATGGTTGTCCCTGAGATGCCTAATAGAGCCTCTATCTCTCAATACGTCACATGACAATCTTCGAAAATTAGTTGTCTCACACCAATGATGTTATCTTCAGTGAAGGCGGATTTTGGGCGTCTTTCGCGAGATTTGTCACTAACACTAGTATGTCCACGCTGGAATTCTAAATACCAGCGTTCGACAGTCCGCAGACATGGGGCTTCATTACTGAACACAGATGTTAGCTCTTCAAAACACTGAAGCCGTGTCAGGCCTCTTCTAAAGTTGTAGAAAATTATTGCACGAACATTTTAATTAGAAAGATTCATTTTCGTACGTGACCTGACAGATTCCAATCGACGCTGTGACTAAACAATAGCATTAATCCTAACACTTTCAACTGTTTTGAGATTCAAAATTTAAACACATTCGAATATAGAACAGTTCCAAATTCAAAATTGGCGGGAAATATGGAAATGACAGAACTTAAAAGGCATGCCTAGTATACTTACCACAAGGGACTCGTTGCCTTCAGTCTTGACCCACATTTGATTAGCGTTGAACCAGTTACAGACCGCTTTGAATATATCCACTTCCGGCGCGAAAAAGGAGTCACGTTCTAGGAGACCTTGTAGTGTTTCCTGTGAATTTAAAAACCACAATAATATATGTACCATTAAGAAATACATATACAGGGTGACTTTGACAAACCCGTCCAAATTCACACAGAAGAATCTTTAGTAAAAGTTATGAGAAACATGTATTTTAGTTTTGTATCACATACTACAAAAATGTTTGAGTAATCAGCATCACAAAGTCATTCAAAGAACTCGCAATTTACATAATACGGCGCGAGAGTGTCAATGACCTCTCCATCTGACCTAGTAAAAGGCCGAGGACGACGGCATTGCACCGGGCGAGCGAATACGCACTACTCATTTACGCGGGCGTGACAGAGACAGGTAATAACAGGTTAACGTACGAAGGTTGCGCCATAGGACTATTCTGTACGATTGAATTAATGATCATATATGAAATATTTTATGGTGAAAATTTGACACACAATTTTTTTTGCAAAAATGGGTTCCTTAAATGATGTTTAGTGGGTAAAAATAATTTGGACGGTTTTGTCAGTCACCCTGTATATAACAGTAATGATAGAGTTTGACAATTTTTAAACTTGTAGCTTTATAAAGTATAATATAATAAGTAGCGTAACACGCGAGTCTTCATTCAGTTCAGATTTGCACAAAACTTAATATTAAATTATGGATTTTTTTATCGCTGGACAGCAGACAGGCTGACGGTCCACTTAGAATTGGGCAGTTACCGTCACCTATGGATGTTTTCAACGCTAGTGGCATCGCGAACACGCTGCTGTTTAATAAGGGTACAGGAACTTGGGTCACTAACTAGCTGGAACACAACAAGTTATTATGGCGGCATAGTTAAGACTAGAGGTGGTTGCCATCTAAACGGGCTTGGGGCTCTACCGTGGTAGAGCCTCTGCACCCTAGCTACGTGTAGCTAAGGTGCAGAGGTCAGTATTCTTTCTCCGCCCCTGCACGGATAGAAGAAATATGTTTAACATACTCAGGCTAGGTCCACAACTTCTTGCTGTTGGAAATAATATACATACATACATATAATCACGCCTCTTTCCCGTAGGGGTAGGCAGAGACCACTTCTTTCCACTTGCTACGATCCTTACATACCTACATGTTTCGCTTCGTCCACTTTCATTATTCCCTTCATACATGCCCTTCGGTTTAGGGTACTCTTAACCTGGCCTTTTTTCAAGACGTCCCTGATCTGGTCTCGAAACGTCCGCCTAGGTCTACCCCTTCTAACACTTCCATTCACACTCGCCTTAAACACTTTTTGGAAATAATATTGTCAGTGAAATCACTGATTTTCAGTCCAGACCTAATCGTATGCTGTATTGGCCATGAGTTTAGATTTTATTCATTTATCTATTCTTTATTGTACAAAAGTAACAGATATTATTACATATATATTTTAAAATAGTACATTGTACAAATGGCGGCCTTATCTCTTGAAGTGATCTCTTCCAGGCGACCTTTCAATGGACAGGAGAGATTAATAAAATAAATAAAAATATATGTAAGGTGTGGGAAGATTGGCAAATATACATGCAGATAATACAAATAAACATACACAAATACACAGTTCTTTACATAAATAGATAAAAAAAGTGAAACAGAATGGGAATAAAGTAAGAAGACTGTGCAAACATAATTTTAGTGGTATTAGGAAGTTGCGGATTCTTTTCAACGACACAGTGAATGCAAAAAATTTTTTTCGCAATTCTTGAAGATGAGAATTCTATGATAAAGTATTATCGATTGTAATACCCAAGTTCTATCGCTTAGAGTAATAATGACACCATATTTTAGGCAGCAATGAAAAGAAAATAGAAATTATAATAAAATAGTTGTAGCTTACCATAGATAACTGTAAGAAAGACTCATGCTGAAGTATATCTGCAGCATTTTTGTCTAAGAAATTGAAGCAGTAGTCCATCAGGGCGTCCAAGCCGTAGAGTCTATAAGAAGGAGATCTAGATATAATTTTCTTTGATTTTTAATTTCTACAAAGATTAATCTACGAATAAAAATTAACTTTTGACATTGAATACACATTCTATTGGAGCTTAATAATTCCACCATTTCACAGTATATTAGAAGATAGAAACGGCAAGAAATCTTATAAGTTACATTATGTTTTAAGTAGTAATTTTATAAAATTTTAAATGGTAGTCCTACCCTACAAGTTGTGTGAATATCAAACAATTGCGATAAACTAGATGCCTCATACGGCTTTCCTTCTGTAGTGAATAAAATCTTGATGTCATTCAATGAGCAGTTGACTGCTTGAAACATTATGCTATAATATGTATGACATATGACATACAGCACATAACACAACCATACCATTCCCAGATCCTTCTGAATTAAGAAGCAATTGTTTTTTTTAGCAAGACACCAGTGCTGTCTCATAAGGATACAGGAACTTGGGTAACTAATGCCGGAACACAACACAAAGTTATTATAGCGGCATATACCTAGTCAGGTCATAAATTCTGTCACATGTTTAATGTAAAATAATTGTAACAAGTTTATTAATTATGTAACCATTCATATACCAAAATGAACTTAACAAAACATAGATTCTTATGACATTAAAGTTTATTCAAAATGACCTCCGTGATTTTGAATACAAGCCTTCAATCTGCGCGGCCAGTTGTCTATCGCAGCACGAACGAGGTCCATGTCAATATCGGCGGCTGCCTTAATCAAGGATGTCTTGAGTGACTCCAAATTGGGATGAGGCTTTGAGCACGCCTTTTCCTCCAAGTGTTGCCATATCTTGTAATCTAACGGATTCAAATCTGGACTGGAGGAGGGCCAGTCTTCGTGCCGGATGAAGTCGATTTCACGCGCCGCCAGCCAGTCTTGTGTGCTCTTCGCTCTATGAGCTGGCGCCGAATCTTGTTGGAATACCCAGTGCCTGTTATTGAACATGGTATGAGAAACAGGTTCCACAAGGTTCGTCAGGACTGTATTTTGATACACAACAGCATTCGTTTTTACACCTTTCTCACAAAAATGTACCTCTGTTAAGCCCCAATAAGAAACTCCCAACCATACCATGAGCGAGGATGGAAAATGACCTCGTCGGACACGCGGAATACGGTTGCTCGCTTCTTCACTACTGTGTGCGTACACTTTATCATTTTGTTTGTTGTAGCTCTCTTCTACGGTAAACATTTTTTCATCCGAAAAAAGAATTTCCCGACATTTTTTTCCGCGTACCGCTTCAACAAAGCGCGGCATCTCTTCAGTCTCAGGTCCATTAGACGAGCATTCAAACGATGTCCTGTTTTTCTTCGATATGCCCGAAGCCCTAAGTCTTCATTTAACACCCTTTTCACCGTGGTTCTGCTTAACCCCATCTGAAGGGCCAACAGTTTCTGCTTACGTTTGGGATTTCTTTGAATTCGTGCCTTCACAGCTTTTATCACTGCTGGAGTCCTAACAGACCGAGGGCGACCACTTCTTGACCGAGTCCTAACAGACCGAGGGCGACCACTTCTTGACCTGTCATCTACACTAGAGTCTTCATTGTATCGTTTGATGGTACGATAAACGAATCTTTTGGTAATATTCAAATTTTTCAGTATGTTAAAAATTTGAATTGGCGCGTAACCGCAACGATACAACGCAATAACTGCAACACGGTCTTCTTTAAGCGTCCACTCCATATTTAAAAATGAGTAAAATTCTAAAAGTTATACATTTTTATTTTCATGAACAATTCGAAATTCTAATTCAATAAACTTTTTTGTGGCCAGCATTCTAAAAGAAAAGTTTTTACTGTGTGACAATACTTATGACCTGACTAGGTACTTAAGACCAAAGGTGGTCGCCTACCAGACAGGCTTGAAGCCCCACTACGTAGGTAGGGGTGGGTTGCCCCCGCCGCAAAGATTAGTATTCGTTATCCGCCCTTGCACGAATAAAACTCAAAATCATTTCTCCATATTATCATTGTTCTTGTGAAATCGAAACATTTAACGAGCCGGGTACTAAGCCCCAACCCGCCACTCTAGCACCTCACGCCCACCGCTCATAACGTAAGTGTAACGCTTACTTATAAGCATGTCAGTGTGAGGAGAAGTCGAAAGTTACCCAGGAAAACCGAATTTAGCTGCTAAATATAGGGCAATTCAATTCCATCACACCGACATGGCCGCTCACGTTGTGAGAGACACGCGCGTGGGGCATGTGGTAGTCATTTTACCCACAATCTGGCTGTACTGATGTCTAATAAATAATATTTCTAAAACATCCTAAGAATGTTATAAAAAAAGATATCATACCTGGCAGCATCCAGCACAGCACAGACATTCCGTAAAGCGAGCACCTGTCTCAGATAGTCTGAGATGGCAGTCTCCAGTTCTTGAAAGTTGAACTGATGCGCAAGACCCAGCATGTCCAGGACGGTATCCTCGCGAAGCATCGAAAGACCCATGTGACCTACAATCCATTGTAGATATTAATTTCTCTTCTCATTCTCCTACGAGGAGAAAGAGATTTGTATTGACCTTGTCCTCTCCATACACATCACATACTCTACCTGCTGCAACCATATAAGGTCTATTAAATTTTATAACGATCTAAGAAAGCTAATGCTAAAAAGATATTTCTGAATTAATATGAACTAGTAGATTTTTCCATTGCAGTCTGATACGGAGATTTGTTTTAAGTGATATAAAATTTATTCGAGGCCCGCAGTACATTGGCAATGCCTCTGGCATTACAAACTCTAGTGTTCCTATCCGTGCAGGGGCAGAGAAAGAATACTAACCTCTGCGGCCGGGGCAACCCACCCTAGCTACGTAGCTACCACGTGGTAGGACGCCATCCCGTCTGGATGGCAACCACCTTTGATCTTAAGTATGCCGCCATAATAACCTTGTGACCCAACTTGCATTAGTGAACCAAGTTTTTGTACCCTTAAGGGAAAGCAGCGTGTTCGCGATGTCACAGGTGTTGCAAACACCCATAGGCGACAGTAACTGCTAAATTCTAAGCAATAAAAAAAATACAAACTGTATAGAATTTATACACTCTTCAAGTACGACTTAATTACTGTCAAGTAAATAAGTGTAGCAGCTTAAGCTCTTACTATTCAAGATCTATGTTACTCCTAACAAACATTAACGGATACTCAAAGTAAATAATGTTTTTGTTATCTAAGGGTGTGAGAATTTTCAAACTACTTGTGACTTATATACGAAGCCTCCCATATTTATATACTGTCATAAAATATTGACATATTTTATATACTTGTATGCCAGCAATAATTTATTTAAAACAGCCTTCACGCCCGCTTTGCTCATCGACTAACAAAAAAAAAAAAATCCAAAAATATGAGCCGTTTTCGTACGCATGCGCGCTACATCGCTTGCCCCACTACTCCGCGGCAAAACACATGTTTCTTAAAACTTTAATAACATACATACATATACATATAATCACGCCTCTTTCCCGTAGGGGTAGGCAGAGACCACTTCTTTCCACTTGCTACGATCCTTACATACTTGTTTCGTTTCGTCCACTTTCATTATTCCCTTCATACATGCCCTTCGGTTTAGGGTACTCTTGACCTGACCTTTTTTCAAGACGTCCCTGAAACGTCCGCGTAGGTCTACCCCTTCCAACACTTCCATTCACACTCGCCTTATACACTTTTTTAATAGCTTTATATTAAATAACGGTTTTCCTAATTATTTCATACTTATCGTTATATATTGGACAATTCACACAATATCTTTATAAATTATAGCCTATGTGTTACTTTGATGTATAAGCTATATTATTGTAAAGTTTCATTAAAATCCATTCAGTAGTTTTTGTGTTTAAGATTAACAAACATCCATACATACAAACTTTCGCGTTTATAATATTAGTAAGGATATACTCACCAGAGTACACATAACGAAGGAGTGCTTTGAACGCTAGTAATGGTGCTTGTAACTCAACTTCAGACTATAACAAAAATAATAAATTACAATTAAATGTTTAGCTATTTACCATATTTATGAAGACAATAATTACAGACCTGAGAAAGAAAATATCAAAATATTTCATTTTCGAAATTAAAATATCTTTAATGATCTATGAAAGCTGACAATTTCTATGGATTAATTGCATTTAAAAATGTGACTGGTGAAAGATGAATAAATTTCCTAATCAGATGTCTTCCCTGGAAAGGTGTAAGTCATAATTATACTACAACCAAGGGCGAGACAAAGTCTCAAAAATACATAATGCATAAATTTGTATACCTATTTTATGCTAGTTTTAAGTATCTGTATGCAATAAAGAGTTTTCACTCATTCATTCATAATGGGCTATGTGCTTTTACTATATTACTTACGTTTGCTATATTACTTATATTACCTCAAATCCCGGTTACCACCTAAACTTCTGTTTCGGTGTCCAAGGTATGCTGACTTTTTTTATTCCACTTCACAAAGTCTTCAACATTAATTCTCTCTCATAACTACCAACAACTTACATGACATAACGCTTACAGAAGTCACGGATTCGATTCCCATCCCATTCCTGGGTGATTATGTATAATGTATAGGAAAAATATAAGTACAGTGGTTCCTCACACAACGAACTTAATTCGTTCCAGGAGCAAGTTCGTAATGCGAAAAGTTCGTTATATGAAACGCGTTTTCCTATATAAATACATGTTAAAAAAATAATTCGTTCTGTAGCATAAAATATGCTAATATGACATAAAAAAAGATATTTTTATTATTATTTTTATTTAGATACATACATCAAAAAACATAATTTTTTAAATTTTAAGACAGACAAGTAGAGTCTACAGAATCTTGCACATCTTCATTCATTTTCTGCTTTTATAATACTGCACCCTGATAAATGGATAATTTTCCTGCAATATTTCCTCTAGGTCTTTTGGGTGAGAAGGGGCATTGTCAAGTATCAGAAGGGCTTTGAGCGGCAGTTCTTTTTCCAGCAAGAATTTCTTTACGGCAGGAGCAAAGGTTTCCAGAATCCATTCGTTGAAGATAACTTGGGTCACCCAGGCTTTTTGATTGGACTTCCAATGGACGCTCGGGCGACTTCGTTGTGTGAAGCGAAGTTCGTTGTATGAATCATGAAATGAACGAATAGGAAGTTCGCTGTGTGCAGCGTTCGCTGTGCGAGGCGTTCTTTATGCGAGGCACCACTGTAGTACATTAGGCAAACATGTACCCACCATTCAAGTGCTAAGCTACTTACTTTGGGGGTAAATGGCACTGAATCATGTGCCAGTACATTTATTTATTTATTACCTAAAAATACCTAATTCAAAATTAAATCATTAATATTTATAAGACCTATTAGATTTTGATATTCTTTTAAGTGGTAGGGCCCCAAGCCCGTCGGGATGCCGACCACCTTTGGTCTTATGTATGCCGCCATAATAACTTTGTGTTGTATTCCGGCACCCAAGTTCCTATACCCTTATAGGACAGCAGCATGTTCGCGATACCACTGGCATTACAAACACCCATAGGCGACGGTAACTGCTAAATTACAAACTGTTAAATTATATGATTGATCATATAAATCTGAGGTCAACTTAAATCTATAATATAAAAATGAATCGCAAAATGTGTTGGTAAGCGCATAACTCAACAACGCCTGGACCAATTTGGCCAATTCTTTTTTTAAAATGTTCGTTGAAGTTCAAGGATGGTTTTTACGGCGAGAAAAATTCGAATAATTGCCGGAAAAACCATAAAAACAGCCCTTTTCTTTTTCCCATACAAATGTTTTCTAACTAAAATGTAGTCAATTTGAGCTTTATTACTATTGTATATAGTTCATATTAAATTACAAGCACTCACTGTTGTCTAAGCAATGTAGGTGTGTTCCTATCCTAACGTCAAAGATCATATCTATCAAAACAGTGTGAGTGTGTTGGAGCACAGAATACATCGTTGGAGGAGTTTAATGTCGCGTTCCAAAACTCGCGTTTCTTATGAATTACTTTCGGCACGAAAGATAGGTTGTAGGTTGTATTGAATTAATATTAATATAATATTAATGTAGGTTGAATTTCCAATTTAAGTTAACCTCAGATTTATGTCATCAATCATATGAAATCGGGTTTAGCTTGGGCTGGACTTTGTAGGTTCGAACGTACGTATTCCGGAGGCGCATGGCGTAACAGTTGCATTCGATAATACTGACTGTTTGCATATTTCATTTATATTTTAGGGTTTATAGGGTTTGTAATCCAAAATAAACCATAAGATATATCCAAAAAATTCTGCCCAAGTCACTATTCCACGCGGACGGAGTCGCGGGCACAGCTAGTTGGAATATAAAATTTCCGAAACTTATCATTTTTAACAAAAACTAATTTTTTTTTCTAAAATAAAAGTAGCCTAAGTTATTCCTTGTTACATCAGCTATCTGCCAGTAACGCAGGCCACGTCGTCGGCGCCGGAGAGCGAGCAATGACCTCTGGCCGCCGTAGAAAGCCCCTCGGGGGAGGATCCGCCGCCCGCACTATCGCCGCGAGGGAGAGGGCCGCGTGCTGTTCCGGGGCCCCCCTCAACTCCTACAATACAGGAGAGCGCCGGGGGAACGAAACCCTGACCCCAACACTTTAGAAGAGGCCCGCCTTGAGACAAAGGGCGGGCCGGCGCCGGCCCGGGCCACGAGATCGGCAGGCCACATATCCGTAGGCCCGGCCGTAAGCGATAGGAGAACAGCGGGGTTTTTTAGTGGGTAGTCGGATGACTGAACATCTTCCCCAGAGTCCCACATATTCCTCGGTCCCCCCGGGCCGGGGCAACCCGTCAAGAGGTTTTTCCCCGAGACAAAAAAAAAGCCAACTGCCAGTGAAAGTCCCGTTAAAATCGGTACAGCCATTTTAGAGATTAGCCAGAACAAACCGACAGACAAAAATTGTAAAAAATGTTGTTTTAGTATATGTGTACATGTCGGAATGCACTTAGTAAAAAACGGTTATTTTAATATTACAAACAGACCCTTCAATTTTATTTATTTATATAGATTTAAACTGAGTGTGGAATATTATTACCTGATTAGTTTCCCTCATTCCTCCATAGAGAAGTGCTCTGAAGTAGTCACTGCTTGCAGCCAATATCACCTTGTGTGCTGGTATGCGCTGACCCTCCACAATGAGGGTGACATCCGAGTACTCCGATGACAGACATAGCGAGCCAATGTGTTCTGACAGGTGACCTATGCAGCAGGATAAGATACAAAGATAGGATTATCACAATTTTCAAAAAATCGAAACACTACTGCAAGTATTATTCAGGCTGTATTTAAAAGAAAAGTAGAATTGATATCAGTAAAAAATATGCTAATAAATAGCTGGCAGTTTAGTCCACACAATGTTGTACCTAAAAAATATGGATATCTCGCCTATGGAAGCCGTCCAAATCGTGGCGTTGCTGGACGCAGGGCATAGTGAGCCTGTTATGGCTGCACGATTGCATCTAATCCTCTCTGCTTTCAATAGAGTGTATCAATGTTATCGAGAGACTGGTATGTTTACTCGCCGTCTAGGATCTGGTAGATATTGAGTCACATCTGAACAAGTTGAATGGTATATTGTGTCAGTTTCTCTAAGAAATCGCCACTTTGATTCTATTCAACTGCAGCAGCGGTTCCATCAGGTTCAAAAATTGGCTTTAAGTGATTCTACCATAAGAAGGTTGGCAGAGCATGGCATGAAACCTCATAAACCAGCTAATGGTCCAAAATTGACGGTAGACCACCGAAGAGCACGCCTCAACTTTGCACTGAAGCACTTATAATGGTCATACCTTCAATGGAGCAAAGTTCTTTTTTCTGACGAGTAAAATCATGATGTATGATAAAGACAGAAGGTGTATCAAAGAGACGGAGAGCGTTTTGCAAAGTGCTGCACTGAAGAGAGAGTTACGGTGGCGGTTCATGGACGGTTTGCGGAGCCATAATAAGTAGTATCCGACCGAAAGTTCGGTTTCGGCCAAAAATCAAGTTTCGGCGGTAGTTTTGGTTTCAGCCAAAATTGGCCGAAACTTTTGCCGAAACCGAAACTGATTTCGGAAGTAGCAACACAACTTAGTCAGTGCGTTATCGCCCGACGCAAGACTCAGTCTTACCTGTCGGAGCCATTATTACAACGCAATGCTGACATATACAGTTATTGGAACAGCAGTCAATATCCTATATTGAGAAGTGCAGTTTTAAAATACCTTTCAGCTCCACCTACCAATGTCCCGAGCTGTTCAGTGCTGCTGGCCAAATATACTCGGATCGTCACAATAATTTACGTGGCGGAAACGTAGACAAACTGCTTTTCTTGGCGTACAATATAAGACTTTAATTATGAATATTAATAATACGAAAAACCAAAAAAGTAACCCTAAATATAAGATATTTATAAGGTTTTTTTTATTTGATTTTATAACTGTTTTCAACCTAAATGTTTACTGTAGTTTAGTAGTGAGTTACTTACATTTACTACACTAAATAAATGTATGACTGTCCTACTAATTGTGATCTAGGATAAGATACCTAGATCACAATTATTGTGATCTAGGTATCTTTGTTAATTCTAAATGTGCGATTTGATTATCTTTGTTGAGACTGGAACTAAGAGTGTAATAATAATTTTAGTAATTACTATTTTTATATAAGAGGTACCCAAAAGAGATTGATGATTCTTCTAAGTACAAATACAAACCAAAGTATTAATTAATAAGATTTCAAAATACCAATACTTAGTATTTAATGAAACAGTAACAATTAGTGATTTGATTATTGATCTGATAAACATTTTGCAATGAGAACTTAATTTGAAAAAATAATAAAAATATTATAAACATTTTTTTTATATTATATTAAATAAATGGTTACAACAAAATTAATATACTGTGTTTCCATTTCATGTCGTAATTTTAAATAATAATAGGTAAAATGCACCAAATTTCAGTATTTTAAGGCATTTTATACTTGACCACGTGAGTTTCGGTTTCGGCCGGAAAACCAGTTTCGGTCGGACACTAATAATAAGCGCCGATAGAAAAACCGAACTAGCGTTTGTATCTGGACCCTGGTTTCCGTCATTAAATAGATCACTTTACCTCGAAGAGTGTCTGGAGTCTCATGTGGTACCCTATGCACATTTTATTTGCGAAGACTTCATTTTTATGCAGGACAATGCCAGGGCTCATACCATAGTCATTATAAATAAAAAAACTGACAGACTCATAAACTGCATCAAAGTTCAGGATTACTTTGAAATGATTTTTTTAATAAGTATGCAAACTTTTTAGATTAAATTATATAAATACTAGCTGTGCCCGCGACTCCGTCCGCGTGGAATAGTGACCTTATCACTAAGGGGTATGAAAAATAGATGTTGGCCGATTCTCAGACCTACTCAATATGTACGGGAACGAACATTGTGACACGAGAATTTTATATATAAGATGGAGAAACTGGCTCTTAATCTCAAAAAAAAAGGAAAAAATAAAAATAGAACTGCAGTAAAACAAATGAATATAGCCGGGATTATATTTTATTCTTTTGTCAATTGAATTATTGTTACCAGCAGAATTGTTGGGTTAGATTCTTAACTCATCGAGAGTTTTTGAACCATAATATGGATACTTCGACCAAACAAGCGGCTCAAATTATAGCATTGGTGCGGGAGGGCTTGGATCAACGAACGATTGGTAGAAATTTAAACCAGTCTATGGTTTCTAGAATATACAGAAGGTTTGTGGAGACAGGTTCTTACAGGAGACGTGGTACAGGCAGGACTCGAGCAACCACCGGTCGTGATGACCGATTTATTGTTACAACTTCCCTGCGAAATCGTTTCCTCACGTCAGTTAACATCAAAACAGAGCTTAATGAAGTGCGTGGAGTAAACGTGAGTGCACGAACAATAAGAAGGTTAAAGGAAGTGGATATCACCCCTTTTAGACCAGCAAATGGTCCAAAGTTGTCTGTAGCTCACAGACAAGCTCGCTTAAGATTTGCGCGTGATCACCTGAATTGGACAGAAGAGCAATGGGCCTCCGTATTGTTCACGGCCGAGTGTAGGACATGTTTATATGGTGCAGATGGTCGCAGAAGAGTCTATTGTCGACGTGGTGAGCGATATGCTCAAAGTTGCATTGAGGAGCATGCTCCTTTTGGATGCGGTTTGTGTATGGTCTGGACTGGGGTGGCATATCGATGAATGGGCGAACAGAACTTGTGTTCATAGACATGGTCTGTCAAAACGGTAATAGAGGGGGTTTGACTGCACATCGCTGCATAACAGAGATCTTAGAAGATCACGGGCGGATCATCCCAGCGTGCGGCCGGGCATTATCCTGCATTAAAGTAAAATGCCCGGCCGCACGCTGCTGTACAAGTTCGACAATATTGCGTAGAGGTTGGGATACGTACAATGAATTGGCCAGCACGCAGCCCCGATCTTAATCCCATTGAGCATGTTTGGGACAATTTAAAAAGAGCTGTATATGCGAGAAACCCTTTGCCCACGACAGTGGCAGCACTAAGAACAGTACTTTCAGAACAATGGGACAATATTCCGCAAGATCTTTTAATAACCCTAATAAAATCTATTCAGAACTTAAGAATCCTAATAAGGGCAAGTGGAGGTAATACACCTTATTAAAACATAAATAAACCCCTGCATAAAGTTTGTGTCTATTGTTAAAACCAATTTTTTAATTAAATCTTTTTTCTTCAAAAGAGTATTAAGGTCCTTTCCAGTACACAAACTTAAACTTAAGGATATGACCCTATGCTGTTTTAAAGTTCACGAACCAATCTAGAGGTTTCAATTTAAATCTGTATAGAAAGTTTGCATACTTGATCAAAATATTTATTTCAAAGTCATCTATTACTTTGATGTAGTTTATGAGTCCGTCAGTGTACCTGAGCGAAGTCTGTATTGCGATTATGAACTGACCAGCAAAAAGCCCGGATATAAATCCCATAGAACACCTATGGGATGAGTTGAAGAGACGAGTCAGAGCAAGAGATCCTGCACCAAAGACGTTTGGCCAGCTTTACAAGAGTGGGATAACATCCCACAACTTAAAGATTGTGACTCTTATCTGTTCCATGCGGTACAAACCGCATGCAAGCAGTCATAGAAGCCCGGGGAGGAAATACGAGATACTGAATAAACTTTTTTTTTAATTTTTCTGTTTTACATCTTTGTTAAACCTAAGCTCTACTCCACTCTCAGGAAGGAAGACTCCCTCCTGTAACTGCATGTAACCAAGTCTAGTATTGTGAAGACCTCCTTATTACAGTATTTAAGGTAGTCCCATATTTTAGATTTAAAAAGATTTCTTTTTTCTGATTTCAATAGTACAGGAAGCAGAATAAGGTATTTATTAGAAAATCAATAAATTTTAAATTGTTTAATAAAAACATCCATAGGCGACGGTGACCACCAGCCAGGGTGGGCCGCCTGCCTGTCTGCTGAACTCTAGCTATAAAAAAAATTATTGAAAGAAATACAAACATATATGCTCAATGTCGCCAACCCTTGAAGGTGAAGAGTTATTAACTGTCATATATTGATGTTGGCTGCTCATCTTGTCATTCACATTGAATTAGCTGTAAAGTAATAAGCAGTACATTAATACATATGTATACATATATGCAGTAACAAAAGGGTCCAAAGATGAAAAATGAGATACAAATAAATAATGCTACCATTACATGCCAGCCGGTATCTGATCCCCAAGACATGTATCAAAATCCCACTGTTAAGAGAAAACATAATTAAAATTACTAAATGTACTTTGGAAAGTAAAATATAAAATGTATAATTGCCCGGTGATTTTAGAATAAATATAAATTTAGAAGACAAATAATTATAGAATGGCTTATTAATAATGATATAGTAATGATATTTCTGACTCTTAATAAATAATATACATAATTAAAAGTGATGAATATAGATATTATAAAGAATAAAGATATAATGTAATTAAAAATGATGTAAGATGAGCAGTTTTCCCACTGCACAGCAGTTTGGTGGGAATACTGTTATGTTAAAATGTATCATTATGAAATTAAATTTAAAAAACATAGCACATATAGTTCAAATTATATTGCCCTGTGTTAGACAACACAGAGTTTTATGTCCTAATGATAGACTCTCTCAACAAAAAAAAAACAATAATCCCAGGTTATGTTTATTCTTCCGATTAAAAAAATATATATAATCATGTCTTCCAATAAATAGTTTAAAGAGAGTTGCTTAAATATTGTAAATATTTAACAAATTTTAATCACATTTTTATCATTAAGAGAAGCAATATTAGATATGGTATCTAGAATTCTACAACTTAGGGGACTTAAAATTTACTTAAGTAATATTTTAATTAAGTAATATTTAAATTAAATGTTTACCTTTTAAAGGTAGAAATCTAGATAATCTACAAAAAAAGTATATATAACTAATATAATTATATAGCTTGATTACATATAATAAAAATATATACCTTTGTATTTATAATTTACTAGCTGACCTGGCAGACGTTGTTCTGCCATACAAAAAAGAAAATGAACTGTTTAAAAGTTTGGGTTTATGTTCTGTTATGCGAAAAATAAAAATCCCAGAACTCGATCGCAACCTACCGGGTCCCATTGCGAATCTAAACCATTCTCGAATCCACTTGCACACTTAAAAAATTTCAAAAAATTCGGTCCAACCGTTTAGGAGTTCAGTGATTCAGTGACATACACACGCACATAAAAATTATATAAATCAAGATTTACCCATATAATATTAAACGTTATTCAATAGTACCTATTGAATAGTACTTAATGACACTAAACAGTAAACGGGTTACTTACGGAGTCAACGAAGGCACGGCAAGGCCTTAAAGTCCTATTGTCTTAGCATAAAATAGACTCCACAAACAGAAAAGAGTATATTCGATAATATAATTACGAAATGTACATATCACTTTGTAAAATCTATTTTACACATAAAATTTCAATAACAACACATCATTTTTTTTTTCATAAACATTAAATTTCTAAATGACGGTGACAGTAATGTGACAATGGTAATAATTGATCAATTGCTTTAAATGCATATATTTAAAAATTAAGTTCTTACGTTATAATTACGTTATTTTCAATATTTTATATAATTTATCAGCATGAAAATGTTTATGTTATAGATCAGTATCATGTTCAAAGTACACAAAATGGTACATACTTATCATATTTCTACAGTCATTTTTTGCTGACTAAAACACTCCTCAATCTTAGTCAAAACAATAAAAAGAACAAAATACATACAGATTAAAAAGCGGAAGCCGGTAGCGGGAAACATGTGGGAGATATTTCCGTTTCCGATTTAAATACCTGAAAGCTTTTCTTACAAGTTTTTATTTTAATTCTAATTTTGACATAAAATATATATTCAAATTCACGCCAGAAAATTAATAACTTCAAGAAATTTCGCTTTAAAGAAATTAATTTTCTTGATATTATCCACTATTTCCTCCTAAATGATATATAACCTTAGAGTCAAGGCAATCAATGCGAAAATTGAATGCTTACGTACACATAAGTCTACTAATACGTACGTGCATAGCAACAAGCTCAAATTACATTGTGTGTGCAAAATTTAAGTGATTGCAATTGTAGGTTCCAAAAATGGATAGAATATATTTATTACACTAAAATGTGTAATCACCTCACTAAAAATGATTATCAATTGTTGATTAAGCTGAATATTGCTGAGAGAAATGTTTTAGAAAAAAAAAAATTTTATATCGAATCTTGCCGAATTATGAGCGGGAAAGTTTCGTTACAAAAATACAGTAATCTTATTGGTTAATATTTTCAAACATACCAACCTAACAAACTCTTACTTTATTTCGGCAATGTTGTCGTTGTCAGAATTAATACCAGTTGTTCTAGGCAAGTAAATATCGTCGCGTTGATTGAAATTTATTTTTCTTTAATGGTTTTCTACTTGAAACCAATACAGTAACATAGGAAAATAAAATATAATATCTATTTCTAATAATTCAACTGTGTCATGTAAGTAATAAGTTATTCAATTAGTGTTTCGTGAAGTTTTCAATAGAAGGTTGTGGTTCAGTAAAAGTAGCTGCACAATTGATAGAGTGCGATTAATGCGAAAGGAAATTATAGTCAACAAATTATAGTTTTTTAAAGTGCGTATGCATTTATATTATAATTAATCTCAGCAAATTACATTAAAAAGTTTTTCATTACAAGGGCATTACGTCTTCGTGAGTGGATGATTTTTCACGTAGCGATATTTTATTTTTAAATACATTGCAGGATGACAATAATGGATTGTAAAAGATAACCGAGCGCGTGTTATGTGTTCGTCGACGATCTCCAATGGAGAGGCAGCATTGTAATTCACTTCAAAACTTTGATGAGCCAAGAACAGAAATTTTGAAAAAAAGATTATTAAAATCTTCAAACACTGCTATCGGCCCGAATTTATCACAAGCGGCCCCGCAGCATAATGTGCTGCTGAATACATTACGCGTGAGTTTCGAATAACTTATTATGATTTGTGTCGTAAGTTTTTGGAGGTTCAATCGAGTTGACATATACCTTATTTCAGGCGCCAGTTTCGAGCAGCATGATCGTAACCTCAGTGCAAGCCCCGCAAAGCTCCATGCCTATTGCCCACAATTTGGTGACCCATTCTATCGCTCCTGTAAAAATCCACACTAACAACACCCCATATCCTTTGCAACTCTCCACGGTTCATGTGCCAGTTCAAATTCCAGGATCCACTTCAAATATTAATGTGCCTGTGCAGTTATCAGGTCCGACTAGTACTGTGCCACTTCAGATAACACCGGTGAGCCTTCCTCTCCAAGTGTCAAGAACCACAAATGTGCCAGTGCAATTGCCAGCTGGAGAGACAATTAATGTTCCTTTGCAAATTCCAGGCACGCACGCACAAAATATCCAACTCACAGGGCCTGCTCTTCCCTCTATGCCTATCATACAGAGCAGTGCACAGCCTCTTCATAACTCTATAATACATGTCCACATGGGGTCAAACCAAAGGCCTCCGAATATGGATGGACCAACTGATATGTCAGTTCCTAACTCATCCCAACTTCAAATGTCAGATACATCTGTACAAGTCAAATTAAACAATTCCACAACAGTTTCCCAAGTTGGGTCAAATTCAGCTGTTGTTCAGATACCTAGCCCCTCTAGTAATTCAGTTCAGTTACGTGGGGCACCGAGGAATGTACCACATGTGGTGTACATTCAGACACACACTGGCTTGAAACCTGTGTCAAGTACTGAAGTTATAAGCCAAGCTAGCACCAGTGGAAATCCACCACAGATAATTGTAAGGAGACCGGTAAGTCAACATTATTACAATAATCATTATACATCTTTAGAGCATTACATCAAATCCCAATTTCAGTAAGTTTAAGCTGTCTAGGTTCAAATGAATATTCATTTTTATTGAGAGATTTATGCCTTTGTATAATATAAAGTAATAATGATTAGTGCAAGACTTCTTATAAACATTTTTAAATTATAAATACTTGTTTACATATAATTTATATTACTCATAGGTTGTTTCTTGATAGTATGTTTCCAAAGTTATGAGACACTTATACACTTATATTGCACTGATGCAGAAGTCTTGGTTGTGTTTACAGCTATCTTATCCAATTCAATCTAATACTGTTATAATTATTCCACTATTTTAAATTAATTTGAATCAATCAAAATAGTAAACATAATGTTAATAATAACATTATGTTTACTATTTTGATATACTAAATATAAATCTCAAATACTAAAAATAAAACATAAATACTAGATATAAATCTATTTTAAATTATATCACAGTGAATTAAAATATTATTTAAGGTTTCAGTGTTTTCACTTTTGTTTTTAACATTATATGAGATTTATTGAAGTATTAATAAATAAATAGGACATAACAATACTCACAACGCCAACTAATCCCAAAATAAGCAGCATACATCCTTTGACTACGGCAAATTTAGAATTTAAAAATATTTTAAGTCATGTTGTCAGACTTTTGACTCAGTGGAATTGAACAACAATGAATAATTCAGTCGCAAGGCCCTGAAGATTTAGAACGAATATTTTATGTTGAATATTGTAGTTGTGAAACAATACGCATAAAAATATGACTACTTGTTTCCTAGACTGTTTCTAAAGATAAATTTTAAAATATGTAGTTTTAGTAAATTGAATTTTGTTATCTTGCGATAACTGCTGATATAGTTATTGTTACTAGTTTTGTTGAAAATGTATAATCAATTGATTATGATAGTTTACGCTGTCCGTGAGGTCACCCAAATGGTCCAGGCGGAAGAACAGCACTGGCCTTAGTTGACTAGCACATGCTGAATCTGGATCGAGTTTTGGACAATGATGCTTTTTTTGTTTGTTTATTATTTTGCATAACGTTTGTTTAGTTGTCCTAAATAAATGTTTGTTTATTTGTATGAAATAATTTTATTTTTTTCATAATATTTACAGAGTTTATACAGAATTTCCAGAAGTTATTAGCGAACCCCATTACAAAAATATTTTTTATGGTTCTTACGTAATTTGTATTTTTTAAATAAGTCGTTAGGTATAATCTCAATAATAATTGTTATAAATAAATGATATTATTTTAATCCAACTGAAAAGATATCACCAAAAAAATTTTTTCTTAATTTTTAAAACTTGGGCACTATGGATTAAGTAGTAAAAGACACTTTTGTAATATTGTTATACGACGTCCACAATACTTCAGATGGCATACCTTACAAACCTATTTGATAACTATATTCATAATGTTTCACATGTACCTTCCTTTCCCAGAAATGAAATCTTTATTGAGCTTATCCAGTGAAATAAGTCTCATTTCTCCAATTATATATACTTAGTCAGGTCATAAATTCTGTCACATGTTTAATGTAAAATAATTGTAACAAGTTTATTAATTATGTAACCATTCATATACCAAAATGAACTTAACAAAACATAGATTCTTATGACATTAAAGTTTATTCAAAATGACCTCCGTGATTTTGAATACAAGCCTTCAATCTGCGCGGCCAGTTGTCTATCGCAGCACGAACGAGGTCCATGTCAATATCGGCGGCTGCCTTAATCAAGGATGTCTTGAGTGACTCCAAATTGGGATGAGGCTTTGAGCACGCCTTTTCCTCCAAGTGTTGCCATATCTTGTAATCTAACGGATTCAAATCTGGACTGGAGGAGGGCCAGTCTTCGTGCCGGATGAAGTCGATTTCACGCGCCGCCAGCCAGTCTTGTGTGCTCTTCGCTCTATGAGCTGGCGCCGAATCTTGTTGGAATACCCAGTGCCTGTTATTGAACATGGTATGAGAAACAGGTTCCACAAGGTTCGTCAGGACTGTATTTTGATACACAACAGCATTCGTTTTTACACCTTTCTCACAAAAATGTACCTCTGTTAAGCCCCAATAAGAAACTCCCAACCATACCATGAGCGAGGATGGAAAATGACCTCGTTGGACACGCGGAATACGGTTGCTCGCTTCTTCACTACTGTGTGCGTACACCTTATCATTTTGTTTGTTGTAGCTCTCTTCTACGGTAAACATTTTTTCATCCGAAAAAAGAATTTCCCGATATTTTTTTCCCGCGTACCGCTTCAACAAAGCGCGGCATCTCTTCAGTCTCAGGTCCATTAGACGAGCATTCAAACGATGTCCTGTTTTTCTTCGATATGCCCGAAGCCCTAAGTCTTCATTTAACACCCTTTTCACCGTGGTTCTGCTTAACCCCATCTGAAGGGCCAACAGTTTCTGCTTACGTTTGGGATTTCTTTGAATTCGTGCCTTCACAGCTTTTATCACTGCTGGAGTCCTAACAGACCGAGGGCGACCACTTCTTGACCTGTCATCTACACTAGAGTCTTCATTGTATCGTTTGATGGTACGATAAACGAATCTTTTGGTAATATTCAAATTTTTCAGTATGTTAAAAATTTGAATTGGCGCGTAACCGCAACGATGCAACGCAATAACTGCAACACGGTCTTCTTTAAGCGTCCACTCCATATTTAAAAATGAGTAAAATTCTAAAAGTTATACATTTTTATTGTCATGAACAATTCGAAATTCGAATTCAATAAACTTTTTTGTGGCCAGCATTCTAAAAGAAAAGTTTTTACTGTGTGACAATACTTATGACCTGACTAGGTATAGCCGCCGGATGTACATGTGCAATTTTTTTTAATTATTGTAAGATTATCGTTATATTAATAAAAAGTATTTACTTTCTAAAGTTTTCAGCTTTGAGTTATTGTAACTTAAAAGCCATTTCAAAATTCCCCCTTTTCATATGAATACTTTACAAATGGAAAATATATTGTATCGATTTTATGTTTACTAATATGGTTTTGTTTGAAGGCTAAAATTTAGTTGAACAAATCAAAAGCACAGGAACGAAGAAAATTAAGATATAACTAATGTTTCAAAATAAGTGAGAGTAAATAAAGAAACATAAAATGCTTGTTACACAAAAATTCAATTATATTTAATTTATTCCAAGGTTTGGACGTTGCTCATACTCCCTGTGATCTTGAAATGTAAAAATACACTGCATTCTATTTAAAAGACTTATGAAAGTCATAAATTGTTAAACATGAATTCATTGAGAACTTATTGACAGTATATTTATCTCTTGTCCGCAGGTAGCAAGTAATTCAAATATTCACTTAATTTCAAATGTGAATAATAAACCCAACATAGCTCCCAAAATGAGTGGTCCAAACAAGTCATCGATACTAGCTCCAGTGAATGCTGGTCAGCCGATTGTCATTCAGAAACCAAAAACTAACGACAAGATGATTGTACCAGTCAGTATAGCCCCCGGCACGCCGTCGAAACAAGCCATAGCCTATTTGGGATCCGTTAAAAAACAAAATCAAAAGAACATATCAGAAAATCAGTCCATTCTCATATCTAACAATCAGGCAAACGTTAATACTAACAATCAGAAATTGTTTTTGACTCCAATGCCCAAAATACAAAATACTAAATTTGTATTGCCTGTGACTTTACCAACCACAATGGCTTCGAAGGGCCCGATCATAAATTTACAAATCGCAAATGGCCAAATACAGAATGATCCCCAAGGCAATATAACTGTGATGAGAGACACGAATCCCATGGACGCTAATGAAATGCCTCCATTACAACCATTGGGTAAAGTTGTAAACGGCAAAGACAACTCTATGCCCCAAAGTCCTAAAAATGAAAAGGCTTTTGCTTTTTCAATAGCTGGTTCCAGAGCTGAACCTACCGGGGAACAGGGAGAGTACACGCTATCGATTCCAGAAACAAACGCCTCAATGAATGATGATATTTACACTGTGTCTATAGCCGACGACGAAGACGGGCAGACGAGGGAGAAATCTTTCACTCTAGCGATACCAGAGAAAGGCAAGAGCTTATTAAATAAAAATATTATCGACAGGAATGACATAGTTCCTATGACTATCGCTACACCTGCTATTTTGAGGCGATCGAACTCCGATAACTGTGAAAGAAAGGTAGCCAATGCAAATTTAAAGCGGCGCATATCTTTGTGTGCTGAAAGTTTGACTAGTAAAAAGTTAAACCAGGCGAGGTTTCTGAATAAGTCCGAAGACAACAATAACACTGATATCAATGACGATCATCGCGTGCCTTCATTGTTTTGTGATGAAAAATTGGAAAAAGATTTAGAGGCAAAGAATATGGGCGAATCTGACTCTGATGAAATCAAAGAAAAGATTGAAAATTCAGTAAATAAGCAGGATATTTGTTATCAAGCGATAGAAGAATATCAAGAATGTAAAATCAAGAAGGAAGATGAAATAACTTCGGAAGAAAACCCGCCTGGGTTAATATGGAACAATGAAGTTGCGATACTTCAAGGCAGCAACCTGCAGTTCCGAATAAATGAATTTGGCCTTATTGATGTGATAGATATTAGCGACAGACAAGAGATAAATTCGCGTGGAAAATACAATATGCCTTTAAAACAACGTGGTGATAGAGACAAACGCGATAAGAAACCTACATCTCCAGAAGATTTATACAAGTGCGACGGGTGCGGTTGCCATGGCATGGCGGCTGAATTCATTACGCCGAACTTTTGCAGTGTCGCCTGCCAGCAAGAGACTCTGAAAGCGTTGCAGAAGAAGAAAGAACGCGATCGATCAGAATTATTTAGGAAGCGGAGTAAAATAAAAAAGCTGCTAATGAGAAAGCATTTGTCAGAATCGGATACACAAACGGGGAAAGAAGAAAAATTACCATTGCAGAATTTCGCTCCGATAACAAATGAAGTTCAGATCCCAGAAGCGGCACTGGTGAAGATGAGCGAGGATTTAGTGGAAAATGAGAAGTACCCTTGGATGTGTGGAAAGAATGGGTTCTCGTGGATAAGTTACCTAGACTACTGCAAGGCTAAATCGGCGCCGGTGAAATTGTTCAAAAACCCGTTTCCGTACAATAAGAATGGTTTTAAGGTGGGCATGCGTTTAGAGGCCATCGATCCGCAGCATCCGTCAATGTTCTGCGTGGTATCCGTAGCCGAAGTGCAGGGGTACAGGATGAGGCTTCACTTCGATGAGTACCCTGACATATACGACTACTGGGTAAATGCAGATTCAATAGACATATTCCCACCAGGGTGGTGTGAGAAGAACGGGAGGACCCTGAAGAGCCCTGTTAATTACACTGCGCCCGTCTTCGACTGGTCTTCGTATTTGAAGCAGATCAGGGCAGTCGCCGCGCCTAAGCATTTATTTTCGCATGTTACGAATACGGTGAGTTATTTGAATAAGCTTTATTAAGTATTTAGTTTTGTAATAATATTTTATAATTGTAGATTAATTAATATGTATATTCATCGAAATTGTACGTGTATAAAACACAATTGCCACACGTTGACGATGAAAACAGCTATGGGATCCTGCATAGGGAGATCACGGGGATGTGTAATCCGTCTTACACAAGCGTTACTGTATGTTCTCTTTGGAGGAAGCGCTAGCCTAGCACTGAAGTCATTGGCTGGCTATTAAATTCGTGACCTAAAATGGTAATTTTATATATAATATATAAAATAATATAAAAATAAAAGTAATTTCATGAAGATTTGAATTATAAAAAGGGTTTTCTTTCTAATTTAACTCCGGGTTGTCGAACCAAAAATGAACCAATTTACAAATCTACATTCAAGTTTATTAAAACAGGTATTGAAACCGAACTGCTTCCGCATCGGCATGAAGTTAGAAGCGGAGGATCGCAAGAACGACATGGTGTGCGCGGCTACCATCACCGACATGCTGGACAACCGGATGCTAATCTCCTTCGACAGCTGGGATGAGATGTACGACCTTTGGGTGGACCCCAGCTCACCTATCATACACCCCGTGGGATGGGCCGAGGACAACGAACTTGATTTCACACCGCCCAATTGTAAGTGCTGTTTTATTCCTAATAATCTTAATCTATACAAATAAATAAAATTGAAGCGTTTGTTTGTAATATTAAAATAACCGTTTTTTACTAAGTGCATTTAGATGGACACGGTACATATACCAAAACAACATTTTTTACAATTTTTGTCTGTCTGTCTGTTTGTTCCGGCTAATCTCTGAAATGGCTGCACCGATTTTGACGGGACTTTCAATAGCAGATAGCTGATATAACAAGGAGTAACTTATAGGCTATTTTGATTTTAGAAAAACAAAATAGTTTTAGTTAAAAAATATCATTTTCGGAAATTTTTCTTATTCAATTTAACTTGACCTCAGATTTATATCATCAATCATATGAAATAGGTTTTAGCTTAGGCTGGACTTTGTAGGTTCGAACGCACGTATTCCGGAGGCACATGGCGTAACAGTTGCATTGGATAACACTGGCTGTTTGCATATTTCCTTTATTTATATTTTAGGGTTTATAGGGTTTGTAATCTAAAATAAACCATTAGATATATCCAAAAAATGCTGCCCAAAGTCACTATTCCACGCGGGCGGAGTCGCGGGTTCAGCTAGTTTTTAAATATTTTTATATTATTTTATTGCTGAGGATATGCAGATAGGCTGAAGGCCCACTTAATCTTAAGCAGTTGCCGTCGTCTATGGATGTTTGCGACGCTACCGCAACACGCTGCTATCCGCATAAGGCTGGAACCTGGGTTACTAATGTCTGATCACAACACAGGGTTATTCTGGCGGCATACATAGAGAGACAAGAGATGGTTGCCATCCAGACGGGCTTGTGGCCCAACTACATTTTAGCTCAGGCCGACCCCGACCGCAGGAGTCAGCATTCTTACTACGGAAAAGCATTGGTATTAATATTTAGGTACAGGCTACGCTACGAGTAATTTAAAAGTGCCACAATTGCACGATAAACTCGTAGTGAGTGCCTATCCTTACAACATTATAGGTTACACGCTTTTGAAATTTTAATTTGATATTTTATATTAATAAAATACCATAAATCCAATAAATATTAATGTACTTTATTTGTATCAAATTGTGATGGACATTTCTAGAAACTAGTCATCTTGTATGAATGTAGAACAATATCTGGAAATTCAGCTACGTTACAGGAGAAATAATTCACATATTAAGTCTGGGAAATACTTCGTGGCGTTTATTCAGTAAAAGACTAATCTCTTTAAAGCGCGTGAATGAATTTATTTAAACAGAATATGCTTGATTATTATCGAAATTGTTCCACGTTTGGGTAGCTCCATCTGAAGAATTTCTATACTAATTGAAGTGAATTGAAGCAAATAGTTTACAGCTGCCTCTTTTAAAACCAAAATAATTCCTTTGAGAGAGTTCTACACAGATAGTCAGAGGGTGTTATTTCCGGACTGTAAGGTAAAGATGCATCAAAACTTTCCAAAAAATCTCTTAATTGTGAAGGGCCGTCTAATAATTACACGCTCGGCATTGTCATAACTGAAGAGAACATTTTTTCGATTAATAAATTCATGTCTATCATCATCATCATCATCCCAGCGTTATGTCCCGGTTGCAACCCAAAGTTTCGTTTCGGTGCCCGGGGTCCGCTTTCCGACTTTTTCTACTCCACTTCGCGCGATCTTCAGCATCCCTGATAGTGAGCCCATTGGCACGCATATCACCTCTTACGACGTCAAGCCAGCACTTTTTGGGTCTACCCCTCCTGCCGGGGCCCGGCGGAGGCGGCATGGCCAGACATTTGTTTCCCACGTAAGCATCCGGTTGCCGCAAAACATGGCCGTACCAACGGAGCCGACACTCCTGCAATTTATCTGCAATGTCACGGACATGAAGACTACCGCGAATGCGGGAGTTCCTAACGCGGTCCTTCCGCGTCACTCCACACATCCACCGCAGCATATTCATCTCCGTGACACGCAGTTCCTGCTTGTGTCGCTCCACGTTTCACAGCCGTATAAAAGGACAGGCCTAATGATGGTCTTATAGACCTGTCCCTTCAACTTTATCGGCATCCTGGGGTCACAAATGACACCAGTTACCTCACGCCATTTGGCCCACGCGGCAGCAATGCGTGTCTTGACGTCGCAATCGATGTCACCAGACGCATGAAACACAGATCCCAAGTATTTCACTTGGTCCGTGCGCTCGACCGTGTCGCCGCCTATGCGTACGGGTGTGGGATCTGTGGAGTTACAGGCTAAGTACTCGGTCTTCTCCACATTGAGCTTCAGACCACCGTTCTCAAGCGACTCCTTCCACGCCTTCACGCGTTGCACCAGCCTACCCCTGTCCGAATCTGCCAGCGCGATATCATCAGCATACATGAGCAACCACGGGGGCTGCTCATGTAAGTCTCTGATGCTGTCCGACAATACGTCTAATACCACGCTGAACAGAAACGGACTAAGGACGGATCCTTGGTGCACTCCGACAGTGATGGGGAAGGATTTTGTGTCACCAACAGCGGTCCGAACAACAGAATCGGAGTCGCGGTACATGTCTCGGATGATGTCAATATAGACCCCTGGAACCCTTTTGGATCGCAATGCCCACCAGATTATCGCGCGAGGAACACAGTCGAAGGCCTTCTGCAAGTCAAGAAACAAGCAATGCAGAGGCGTATTCCTCGTCCTGTATTTCTCCGCGACAATCCTTAGGGCAAAAACAGGGTCCATGGTCCCATGATCAGGGCGAAACCCATACTGACATCCCGAGACAGTGCACTCCTGCCGGATCCGAGAGTCGATAACCCTCTCGAAGAGCTTCATGGTGTGGGACATGACCTTTATACCGCGGTAATTACCGCACTCCTGCACCGATCCCTTGCCTTTGAAGACTGGAGTAATGATACTCAGCCTCCATTGGTTCGGGATCGTACCTGTGAGGAGTGTCCGGTTAAAAAGGTGTGTTAAAATGCCCACACCACGAGAGCCCATCGCCTTCCAGGCTTCGATGGGGACTCCATCGGCTCCGACAGCTTTCCGATTTTTCATGCGGCGAAGACAATTCTGGACTTCTGCAGGCGTTACCGGTGGCACTATAATCCTTGATTTGGAGGAAGATCTGGCGGCTGCACCTCTTTATGCTGCTTGTTCAGCAGCTCGTGGAAATATGAGCGCCATCTCTCCTTCACCGCGAGGTCCTCGCATAACAGGTTGCCTCCGGGGTCTTTTACACAGCGGCACTTGGAGATATCCTGTGCCGCTTTGACCCTGGAGCGCGCCAACTTATATATAAGCTTCTGCCCCTCAGACGATTCCAACTTATCGTAAAGTGGTTGTAAGTGGTCTCGTCTGGCTCTGGCTACAGCTTTCTTAGTGGCGCGCTTGGCAGCTCTGTATGCGTCGCGATCTTCAGGAGATCTGGACGCTTGCCACTTCTTAAAGAGGGCTTTTTTCGCCGTGGTCTCCCTCTGGATTGAGTCGTTCCACCACCAAGTCTCCTTGTCACACTTGCGTCCGCCCTTAGACTCGCCAAGCACCTCCCTCGCCGACCCAAGGATAGCCGCCTGAATCCTGTCCCAGTAAGCCTGAACCGGTTCGCCCTCACCACCGGCGCACTTGTCGCCGATGGCAGAGGCGAACTCCTGGGACTTGATTTCATCAAGCAGCCACCACCTGATTCGGCGCTGAAGGTGATCGACACGTTTGCCTTTGGGCTTCACGCAGAGATCCATGACAAGAAGACGGTGTTGTGCAGTGAGACTCTCACCGGGTATGACCTTGCAGTTGGCTACTTTGCTGATGTGGTGTCTCCTAGTGAGTAGGAAGTCGATTTGGGTAGCATTCCTCCCGCTCTTGTAGGTGATGAGATGCTCAGGTAGAGACCCGAGAGTCAAAAAGAAAGTATTTACAAGTATTTCAAAAAGAGTTTTGAAATACGTGTTCACGATGGCAAGGTCGGCAGCCGCACACATATTGAGGATGTCCTCCCCTTCTGCGTTGCGGCTACCGTACCCAAATCCACCGTGCACACGCTCAAACCCCCCACATTCAACACCCACATGACCGTTTAGATCACCGCCCAAAACGATCCCATGTGACAATGGAATCCCACGAAGCACTTCCCCGAGTAGGTTCCAAAACGCTATCTTGTCGGCGTCGCTACAACCGGCCTGTGGTGCGTAGGCGCTTATCAAGTGGGTGACTACCCCACCAATAAGCACCCTCACAACCATAAGACGATCGCTACAACGCTTCACCTCCAAAATGTCGTCCTGGAGCTCCTCCGAGAGCACTATGGCGATCCCATTTTCCCCACCAGGTGCACCCGTGTAGATCAGCTTGTAGCCATTCCCAATGAACCGGGATCTGCAGGCCTTCCACCGAGTCTCCTGCAGGAACGCCACGGCCACCCTCCGCCTGGAGAGTACATCGGCCAACTCTCTCGCGCGTCCGGTTAGCGTGCCTATGTTCCATGTTGCGAAGCGGAGTTTCCTTTTGGATGGGGCTAATGTCTTTAGCCGTGCTCGCCCATGGCACGGCAGCCCTAGTCCACTTGTCACAGGAGTCGGGCGAGGTTCCTGCGCGTCGTTTTGCGGCGACGCCCTATCCGTGACCAATCCTTTTCATGTTCTTACCATACCATGTGTTTGTTTGGCTTGTTTTGGTTTTTACGGGAGCGACTGCCGTCCGACCTCCCAACCTTTAAAGGGAAACCTAGAGGTGTCCTTCCCTCGCCGCATGCAAGCTGGCAGAGGGAGTGACCCATCAGTCGGCTTTTACGACTCCCTTGGGATGATTTGGGGTGACCCTATTCTTTTCACTGGCCGGGGTCAGACGGCTGAAATTCATGTCTATCGTCAAAGCAGATAAAAATAGCTTATGGTGGACGATTCCCTTCAGCTTAGCGAACACTTGTGACAGTTCACTATCTTTTATCCACGATCTTTTACGTGACCGAAATGTTTAAGAAAGAACTCGATTTCATTCCGTTGCAGAACGTGCTAATTCGCTAAACTAATGAGCAATCCATACTTCAAGCTTAATAACCGCCTTTGTGAACAATGCATGCTGATATGCTTCTCTCGCTGAGCTTTTCCGAGAACTTCGTAAATGTTTTCAATGATTGGTCCAGCGCAGCGTGACTCATCTTTCACATTAAAGTTACCGGATCGTTTGCGATAAAGTATCTTCAACGCACTCAGCACAAAATCTCTTACAATCTTGCGCATCGTTCTAATCCTAATCATATTCTAGCGTACTTTTTCATTATTATTTTCCTTTTTTGAACGCTAATAAATTTCCAACCACTGCACCGATTACAATGTTCCTACATATAAAATAACGAAAACAAAGCTGACGTACAAACGCACGACTAGTGTCGTTGCTAATTGTGATTTCCGTTTTTTTAGCCTTCAACCAAAGCCATTTATAGGGAAGAAAGCCAAGAAATTTATCCCAGACCTAGTATATTCAACATACTGTTAATTCGTTAAAGTCCTCAAGTTTTATTTTTGGTCAAATTATAAATCGTAGACTTTGAAGACTAACATGAAATTACGTTTTGTTTAAAATATAATACTGATAGATCGACGGGCCACAGCCTCAAAGGCTGTATTCCATTTTTTCCTCATGGAGTGGTCTAGTCTAGGTGGTACTTCACAGGCGCCTACTTTAGCACACTGCCACAGGCCAAACCGGGCAAACCCATGGCCCAAACCTCCCGGTTTCGCCCTTAGGTCATTAGGAAATAAAGATATGGACATTATACTGGTCACGTTGCTGATCCGAGATGGATTAGTGGGTTATACTAATATTTAGTTCGCTGTGCAGAATTATTTGCGAAGCTTTTTTTTTCGACTGGCTAAAATTCCATCGATAAAAAATTGGAAATTATCTGAGATATTTTATATGTGTGGCACATAGGTCAGACTAACTGCGTTAGATGTGTAGTCAAAAATAAAATAAAGATTTAGATAAGAACACGCCATGGCATATGCCTTTTGATTAACTATTATACTGCAGCCTCTTAAAACATCACAAACATAAATATATCGAATGGCGTCAATAAGCTGAATAAACGTCTTTGAAATTTTATAATGTAATCATATGAATATAATTAAGTTTCTATATAACAAGGATAACTAGGTGAGATGCGCACGCGTATTTATCAGCGCTACAATATTTAGCTGTCAGAAGTTACAGTGTTGCCATGTAAAATAAATGGGAAATTTCACTGTGTAGCTGTAAACAAACACATTAAGATTTATTTTGATTTTACAATATGTTTGCTGTCAAATTAATAGAGCAAAAATATACTTTCATCCCCAACTTTTTAATCTGTGTTTAAACATAAACTATCTAACAGGGATTTCGATGATAAATTTCTTTTTGGATAGTATAAAATTGCCCATAAACATACTTGAAATTCCTTTTATCCTCCATATAATATCAAATGCATGTGTTAAGTATTTACTTAACATTCATTGAATTAATGTGTTTGAATATTTTTAAATATTAATTTTAGTAAGTGATGCTTATTGGCTAGTGAGAATTATTTTCTTTATTTCATTCTTTGTTTTGCAAAATTAAAAACTGTAATTTTACCTTACTAGTTGACCCGGCAAACGTTGTTCTGCCATCCTTACTAATATTATAACTTTCACGCAATAACTACTGAATGGATTTTGATGAATTTCGGTGTATTCATAAATTGGACCATGGACAAAGACATAGGCTACTTCTTTTTAAATTCATATGGCAAAACAACGTTAGCCGGGTCGACTAGTATGAATTTAAAAAAAGTAGCCTATGTCCTTCTCCAAGGTCCAATCTATAACTATACCAAAATTGATTTAGGCGTGAAAGCGTAACAAACAAACATACTTACTTTTGCATTTATAGTATTAGTTAGAATATTTCGGTGTATTCATAAATTGGACCTTGGACAAAGACATAGGCTACTTATTTTTAAATTCATATGGCAGAACAACGTTAGCCGGGTCGACTAGTATGAATTTTAAAAAAAGTAGCCTATGTCCTTCTCCAAGGTCCAATCTATGACTATACCAAAATTGATTTAGGCGTGAAAGCGTAACAAACAAACATACTCACTTTTGCATTTATAGTATTAGTTAGAATATTTCGTGTACACGTTATAGCGATGGTAAAATTTTAACATTTAGCCGTTTTTTATTATATCTTATCTATATCTATACTACTATTATAAAGAGGAAAGATTTGATTGTTTGTTTGTTTGTTTGTTTGTTTGTTTGCTTTGAATAGGCTCCGAAACTACTGACCCGATTTAAAAAATTCTTTCATTGTTGGGAAGCTACACTATCCCCGGGTGACATAGGCTATATTATATTTTCAAAAAAATTAGGGATCCTTACTAAAACTCTAATAATGTAACCCAAAGTGTAAAAAAATTACCTAAAATATTATTTAAATCGCGTGCGTTGCGAAAACTATTGATGATAGAATAAAATAATGTACTACAACTTTGCAGAACACATCATTATTTACAAAAAGTGTCGCGACAGCATATGTCTAACTATTATAGTTATGCCACAATAAGTGTTCTTTTATTTTAAAAAATTAATTGAAATGCCGCCCCTAGAAAAGGCTCTTTATTTGGATCTTGGTATTAATCCTTATCAAAATAAATTACTTCATATTCAAAACTGTTTCAATACCTTTATATAACTTTTTGAATTATTGAATTCGGATATTCCATTCCAAAGATATCACGAGTTTAAAAATGTAAGTATTAGAAAAATGTTGCGCGGTAGCCGCTCACCCTGTTCGGCTAGCTAGGCAGCACCTTATGCAATGCAATGTAGGCGTGCGTCACTGGGGTTTTTACAAAAATTAGAATACTTATTAAAAAATAACGAAAAATAAATAAAAAGTAATAGCAAAAAAAATCATTAAAATAAAAGCTCATAGAAATAATAATATTCAAACTTTCTTTATAATTTTATTTTTTTAGTAACCTGACGCAAATAGAAGGGTTTGCCCCCAGGGGCGCTCGCTCCTCTGTCCGAGGAGTGCACGGGTGTGCGTACCCGAGGTGCCCGAGCATCCGTCGCTTCACTCCCCTCTCCGTTCGAGGCGACAGAGTCCTACCTTTCTTTTCGTCTACCTCTTACATCCTTTCCAACTTAGCTCTCTGTTCGTGGCATGGTCCCCGATGGGATGGTTGCGAATACTGATTGGGGTCCCGGGTTCTACCATGGGACCTGATTTGGTAGTCAAAACCATGCCTATTTCGACTGCGCCTGCACAGAGAGTGTTCCCGGGGCGGGAATTGCATCCTCGCTGTCGGTTGGTCTTGCTGGGCCGGCTACGACGTCAAGCGACTCTGCTTTTTCTGGAGTGTCGTCTGGTAGTCGTACACACGCCTGACTAGCACGCAACGGGGATGCGAGTCCCGTCCGGAATTGGCCGCGGACCTGTCGCTTCCGGCCCTGGTTCTGTCCATGGTCGGGGGCGATCCTGGATGGACGGCCGTCGCCTCCTTTTGTGAGGCAGTAGTGTCTGCAAGGGAGGCGGCGAAACGGGAGCGGGAGTCCGCCACCGCACTCCCCTCCCGCCAACGTAGGCCGCGTCGTCGGCGCCGGAGGGCGGGCAACGATCTCCGGCCACCGTAGAAAGCGGCCGCGGGCGGCCCCTCGGGGGAGGATCCGCCGCCCGCACTATTGCCGTGAGGGAAAAGGCCGCGTGCTGTTCCGCAGCCCCCCTCAACTCATAGAGTTGTTACAAGAGAGCGCCGGGGGGACGAAAGCCTGACCCCCTGGCGCCAGCACTTTAGAAGGGGCCCGCTTTAAGACAAAGCGTGGGACGGCACTGGCCCAGGCCACGAGATCGGCAGGCCATATATCCGTGGGCCCGGGCGTAGGCGATAGGAGAACAGCGGGGTTTTTTAGTGGGTAGTCGGATGGTTGAACATCTTTTCCGGAGTCCCTTATATCCCTCGGTCCCCCCGGGCCGGGGGAACCCGTCAAGAGAGGTTTTTCCCCGAGACCGAAAAAAAATAGAAGGGTTTAATTTTTTGTTAAATACCCATGCGAAGCTGGGACGGGCTGCTAGTATATTAATAAAATTATGTGGGAATATTTCCCGCCATGGCAACCCGAACAGAATTAGTCATGTACGTTAGTCGCTGATAGCACGACGGACGGAGCGCGGCCTCCGCTCCACTGCTGAAAATGTTTATAAATTATCCAGGTATTCAAGTTTTCATATAATAAGACATTTATATACTTATAAATACGTATTGATGTTCTCTACGTGTTCGAGTGAAAGCTAATTGTTTTGTTTACTCATCAAGTCGTGTGTTAATAAGTTATTGTGTTGAAATATAAAATATGTATTAGTGCTGTTAAGGCGACGTGATATTGTGTTGAAGGTGATATGATCTTTTATGATTTTAATTACAATATGCAAATGGCAATGAGAGTTTTATGTTTTTTTTTTTTTTTTTTGAGAGTATTTAATTTTATTCGGATCTTATTTCATTCGTTTGCATTCCTAGCCACCGGAGTATATTAAATAATTGCGATCCGACGCAAATATTTTATAAATCTTATTTTTATTTGTTATTATTTTTATTTTATAGATTTTCTTTGATTTCTCTTGTCCTTAATAAATCTAACTTATATATTATGTCGACGAGCTCCGTGGTGTAACGGTGAATGTATTTCGGTACGCTTGCGTAAGTTATGGATTCGATTCAAGAAGTGTTTAGTTACAAAAAATTAAATATATTAGTTATCTAGTAGCCATGACACACGCTGAGCTACAAGTACTCGGGACTAGATGGCGCTCTGTGAATTGTCTTACTATTTATTTATATTTATTTATTTATTAAATCAATAGTCGTATTGTGATACTAACTACCCTCCCTCATGTTAGAGATTTCTTCGATTACCTCTGATCGAAATTGGCGAATTTGCTATGGCTAGTTTTGGCAGATATAGTGTTGCTTCTAGAAGAAGTGTAAAGGCATCTATGTTCTATGTCCATCATTTACCAGGGACCCTTTGTAACCAATTAAGTATTGTCAGTTACTCTCCGTGACACTGCTTCATCGACACTAAGAATGTTCGTAGAAAATAATTGAAGTATACAATATTTTATAAAATTTATTTCTTGCACTGAGTCAAAATGTATGTATATCTCAGAGCTTTTTTACAAACATATAGTTGTCCCACAGATACACTCAGGCCAAAACAAACAATTTGCATCATATAAATCTACTATTCTCATCCGCGGGAATCGAACTTACAGACACGACAGTACCAGGTCCCTTGCGTAATTACTGATCAGCCGTGTCGTCAAACTTGATTGTAGTGCACCCGGGCGAATGTCGTTTGACTTCCAACTACGTAAAACGAGACCAAATTCGACAGAATTTAACACTTACTACTTACACTTAACCTCACACTTGTCCAAGGCGGTTTGGCGGGTTACAACACATGCCATGGTCTCGATATGTAGGTTTCCTCACGATGTTTTAGAGATCTCGAATTCAAATCACACGACGGCGTGCAATGCTTACTTTTACGGTAAGTGAAGGAAAACACGTGAGGAAAGGTGCATACCGATATGACCGGTATGTTTAACTCGCCAATCCGTTTTGGACAAGCGTGGCGTTGGCATATTGTACGTTCCTTCTAAACCAGCGTTTCTCAACCTTTTTTATGTCGTGACCCACAGAAAAGCCAAAAAGTTAAGTAAAAAGTCATCGACACCGTATTATTAAAATTATAATAATGTATTGTATTGTATTATTTACACCTTTTTACACTCGATTAATTATTCAGTTTTAAATCAAATAAGACGGAACTGACTCACTCAAAATCACAATCAAATCACTCGAAAATAGTTTACTTATGAGTGTTTGCAATTATGATTCATGTATATATAGAAAATACGTCGGCTTATTGCAAGAACTCATTAACTGTAAAAAATAACAATACATTTTTATCTCTATTGGGTTCATTTTTACATATTCTACAAAATGCAAAAACACAATTTCTAGCTGGCCAATTTTAGCCGTTACGTCTTTGACTAATCAACATAATCACTAACTAATTCCAACTAAAATGCTGTTTTCCTAAAATAATAAATGTCACATAATGACTTCTTGCAATAAGCCGACGTTTATGTACTTTTAAGTGAGAAACAATGCCAAACATCCCATTAATTAATTAATGTTCATGATTAATCGTTATAATTAAATAAAGCAAGCTATAAGTTTATTTTTTCATGTTGTTATTTATTACATCGTAATATTTAATTTTATAACATGACACTAAATTTTCATTCCTTTAATAAACGAATCTTTTCTATAGTTTTCAATGTCTTATTATTTCTATAGTTTGTTTCAATGTCTTATTATTTTTCAACAGACTGCGACCCCCCCCCCCCCCCTAGGGTAGTGACCCTTTTTTTTTCTTAGAACAAAATCCATTTACTTGACATTCCATGCGACATGTAAGGAATGTCGCACACCAAAGTGAAAACGAAAAAAAACAATCAGATCACTGTTTCCAAAATTAATATTTTTTACCCTTGGATATTATGTACAATAGGTAGTGTTTAGTTTTTTTTTTTTATTGCTGTATGACAGCAGACATGCTGACGGCCCGCTTAGAATTTTGCAGTTACCGTCGCCAATGGGTGTTTGCAACGCCAGTGGCATCGCGAACACGCTGCTATCCTATAAGGATACAGGAACTTGGGTCACTAATGCCGGAACACAACACAAAGTTATTATGGCGGCATACTTAAGACCATAGGTGGTCGCCATCCAGACAGGCTTGGGGCCCTACCACGTAGCTAGGGTGGATTGTTTTGTCAGCTTTTACGACAGGCTGACCTCGGCCGCAGAGGTTAATATTCTTTCTCCGCCCCTGCACGGATTAAATTAGGTTTTATAATGTTCACCGGAAATATGGGAAGGTTTCTTTACATTGTTCTTCTTTGTGCCCACGTCTACAATGGAAAAGCAGACATTAAAGAATCAGGTTATTATTATTTAAAGTGTCAATGACGCCGGAAAGTGGGCACCGGAATTTAGCGATGTAACAATGTACCCAAGCGGAGGACGGCCTCGTTGTAAGGGGCATGTTGCACTCGTGTTCGATTGCAGTTATTTATGGAGCAGTTAACTAAATGCGTTAAACTCTACAAAAACTCCAAAGCTGGTTTCAATATTCGAAACAATTGACGGTATAATACGGATGCGTGGCTCAATTCCCCCACACAACAAAATATTTATAAGACGCAAATAGTTTGTTCTGCTCTCCGTATGTGTTTATGGTGTTTATGATAAATTCTCCTCCTCCTCCAATCGTTTGCTCACTGCTGAGCGACGTGATGCTCCCGACTGATATCACGACAGCACCGCTTCCACTGCTCTCTGTCTTTGGCGTGGTTTAGGGCGTCTGTGATACGTGTGCCCAGCTTTTTGGCTACTTGGTCGGACCATCTTGTAGGGCTCCGACCTCGGAGTCTTTTCCCCTCCACTTTTCCCATAACTATTAGTTTCTCCAAGTTATCGGAGGGTTTTAAGTTCTTGCAGGATTGAGATGTTTGTCCTGCGAGCCGCCAATGGAAAGCACAACATTCGCCGCCAGCACCACATTTCAAAAGCGTCGATACGTCGAAAAATCCTCATAAGCAGATTTTCAGTTAACGCCGAAACCGTCTTAGAAAGTTGAGTAGTTAGAGCGCTGTCAGTGATTCGATCTGTTGTTTTTTCGTTTCCATTCTCTTCAGAGTTTTTCCGTTATAATACACGCTAGTTATTCGTTGTTTAGTTTAGGTTTATATATTGTATTGCTTAATTGCGAGTCGGTGCCAAAAGTAACAACAATCAAGTATATTTGAATGTAATTTTGGAAATTGTTTTTGTTGTACAACCTATCAGACAGTACACCTTATCCATGTTGGATTGTTGGCTATACGTACACACACAACGGTGTTCAGAACGAGTTCGGTGTTCAGAATGTTCCTAAACTAGGTTGAAAAAATTGCTTAACCTCTATTCATTAATATATACGTCATTATTATTATCAACCTCCATATTATAAGATAAAGGTTTTCTTTTTTTTTCTTTGTTAGTCTACAAAGACCCGGACTCGTTCTCCTGGGAGAGCTACTTGGCGGAGACTGGGGCAACCGCAGCGCCTCCGCGCGCCTTCAAGACGCGTCCACCGCAAGGCTTCAAGCCCGGCATGAAGCTCGAAGTTGTCGATAGACGGGTAAGAGTCACAGTACCGATTAAGGACCCATTTTAATCTATAGATTTATGATATATCATAGATTCAGTATTTTTATTGAAGTTCTATTTTTGGCGCGTTTGGAAAAATATTAAATTTTTAGATGAGACATGATGAAGTTAGCCGATAACTGACGCTCAGCTTTTCATAAAAACTCGGTAACTATATTCAAAGTAGTTTCTCCTATATTCATAAATATACACATGTTTGTGATTTTAAATTATATGTATATGGTGGTCAATGATAAGTTCGTGTAAAAATTCGTGATTAAACTTTTTTCTTAAAAAAACTTTTTAAGTACGATTTTACATTTGAGGTTAATTGTCGGTATATTTTATTATTCCTTAAAAAAATTGTTGTAGCATACGGGATGAAATATTAGTTATATATTGACACTAGGTGCCGTTCTTGATCCGCGTGGCGACGATAAGCGCAGTGAAGGGCCACCAGGTGCGAATCTCGTTCGATGGGTGGCCGGACGAGATGTCCTGCTGGATGGACAACGACTCCCCGGATATACATCCCGTAGGTTGGTGCCTCAAGACCGGACATCCCTTGGAACCGCCCCTGAGTGAGTATAATATCAGTCGCTTTATGTACAAGTGTTAAAATAGTCAAATAATATTTACTAAAAGAAAGAAAATTACTCACAGAACAAATATCCAGCGATGCTGTCTGTGATTTATTCTGTTAGAAATGGTAGACACACAGTGCTAACTTGACGTCGCATAAAGTGATTTGCTTGCAAGTGGAACCACTACCAAGAATCCAGAAGAACTTGAGTAAAGAAAACATCTAAAATCTGACCCCGAGCGCCGAGTTTTGGATGCAATCGGGATTTAACGCTAAGATGATGACTTAGAAAAAAGGAAAACATTAGTAGCTTATTTTGATTTAGGGTTGACATCATTATCAAGTAGCCTTATCGCATTTCTATCCCCCAGCGCCCGAGGATTTGAACGTGATAGGGACGTGCGGCGTGGGGGGGTGCAGAGGTCTGGGTTCACTGCACGGCGGAGGGACCAAACAGCACACGGCTGCCTCACTGTGCCCCTACCGACCGGCCACGCCGCCCCCCGTTCCGAACAGGTTCGCGCCGCCTTCCACGCCTGACCTCGTCTTGCCCAGGGAACGGAGGTAACCAAAAGCAAACTCTGTAAATCAATTTTGTGTGATTTGATGTTTAGATTTGTTTGTATAATAACTTTGTGTTGTGTTCCGGCATTAGTGACCCCAGTTCCTGTACCCTTATGGGATAGCAGCGTGTTCGCGATGCCACTGGCGTAGCAAACATCCATAGGCGACGATAACTGCTAAATTCTAAGCGGGCCGTCAGCTGTCTGTTGTCTTACAGTAATAAAAAAATATTGAGGTTAAAAATGGACCTTGCGATGTGTACATACTTTGTCAGTTTTCATAAATCACTATTTGCAAAAAAAATATTTTAAAATAGCTGTAAAGTGTCTCTATGTTACATTTATAAGCTATGTTTCTCAAAGTATATACATAATAAAAACTCAGAAAAAAGTTCAATTTTTTAATTATTTATGAGAAATCTTTGAATTATAGCTTATTATTACAAGCAATAACTAATAATTGTTTTCAGAGTGGCTAAACAAGCAAAGCCTGTAAACGCGAGCACGCCCACTAGCGACGCGCCCAAAGAGCTGCGGTGCGTATTCATTCACACTCGCTAATGTCATACACATCACAATATTTCAAATAAATGTACTGCGATAATTCACGCAACGCCTACTATACTACCGGCACGCTATGGTGGCCGTTTTGACGTTTGTCTACTCATGAAGTTTCTAATTAATTAGTAATTACAATTGAAGGAGCAAATTGCTGTTCTTTATTGTCAATAGCGACGTGTAGTTATTGACAATAAAGAACAGCAATTTGCTCCTTCAAAAGTAATTACTAATTAATAAGAAACTTCATGGAGTGGACAAACGTCAAAACGGCCATCATAGCGTGCCGTTATAGTAGTCTCAATGTGAGCAGCAGAGCACTTATGTTATGGATACTAGACAACTGATCAACAACTTTAATTTTATAAATAAATACATATTGTCCATACACAGCCTGACTCGGTATAGGGATCGAACCCGTGACGGCGGTCGTTAAATACCTATAAATAAATATTTCTTCTTCAACTATGTTGGCTATAATTATAACAGCCTTTTGGGTCCTCATGGCATGATGCTCTCATGGGATATCAGCTCTAAATTTCGGAGTTCATTTAAGGGTCAAAAGTTAAAAATATATTTTAAATAAAACTAGGATAAGATTATCCTTTCGAATATAAATTCTAAATGATATTCATAATTTTTATCTTATTTCATTTTTAGATCATTGAGAGGTAGACCGCCAAAACACAAGAGAATCGAAGAGGTCGCTAAAAATGATCCGGTAAGTATCTTAATTAATATTATAAATGCGAAAATGAGTTTGTTTGTTTGTTACGCTTTCACGCCTAAACCGCTAAATTAATTTTGATGAATTTCGGTGTAGTCATAAATTGGACCTTGGAGAAGGACATAGGCTACTTTTTTTAAATTCATATGGCAAATCAACGTTTGCCGGGTCAACTAATATTTAATAAACAAAATTAAAATTTTAGATAAAACTAACCTTAACTCTGATTTTGATCTCCACCATGATTCAAATCTGCCATTCAGATAAGTAAAAAATATTTATATACATACATATCTCGATATCTCTTTACGTGCATTTTATTCATGCGCTAATGTACTAGAAGCTAGCTAAAAGGATTAGACGATTCAAAAAATAGGCGCCGCGACTGAATCAGAAATTTGAGATCGTAACTTGTTAAACACTCATTAACTGAAATCTGACTAGACTTAAACAAAACTACTAATAGTTTTAATCAAGGTAAAATTACAGGATATATTTTAATTAAATTTTCATCATTTTAAAGTTTTATCTTCTACTTGGCCTTTATACAAAAAAAAAAAACATTGCGATATATTCATTTAGTGGGGCAAGCGGAGTAGCGCGCATGCGTATGAGTGGGGAAGTCTCTTCTACCTCTGCCTCACAAAAGTGTGACAAAAGTAACGTGGACAAAGTCGCGGGTATCAGCTAGTTAACAATAAATCGTTGACAACGCTAAGAAGCAAGACTAAAATACTACCCAAATGTACTTGCGACTGATCTTACAATTCCGACCTGTACAAAACGTTTCAATAAAAAGATGTCATTATATAACCAACTAAAGATATAACAAAAAAGAACAATGTACTCATTTGGTGGTAGTAGCTTTCTTTTAATGACTTTTTTTATTGCTGAAGAACTGCAGATAAGCTGGCAGCCCACTTAAGATAGAAGTTACCTTCGCCTATGAATGTTGGCCACTCTAGGGGGCACCGCGAACACGGTGCCTGTCCCATAGGGGTACAGGAACCTGGGTCGCTTATGCCAGAACACACAACACAAGGTTATTATGGCGGCATACTTATAGACGGTGCTTGTCATCCAGACTGGCTTGGGGTTGTACCACGTAGATAGGGTTGTTTTGTTGCCTTTTACGACAGGCCGATCTCCGCCGCAGAGTATAGTATACTTACTCCGTCCCTGCACGGAGAGATTACAGATAGAAAATAAAAAAAAATACTAAAATCTTATAAATAAAACTTTAGTTTCAAATGAATGACTTTTTTTGTAGGCATCAGATGACGAATCAATAGCGAGCAGTTGCGGGAAGCGATGGCGGAGTAATCCGCCGGAAAGCAGAACGAGGACACCGCGCCCCACCATGCGACTGTCCCATGTGCCCCACGTGAGCAGGCACGTCACTGACCTGGACCTGCCCACCGATCCCACTTGCTGGTCACAGGTGAGGAATCATCAGAATCATCAACACCTTGACTAAGAATTATATAAACTGTCAAAGGCACCCTAAATAAACTCGAAATGAGCTATACAATTACACGAATAATATCAAAAATACCGATTAATAAGGAAGCGTTTTCATCCGTACAGGGGCGGAGAAAGAATACTAACCTATGTGGCCGGGGTCGGCCTGTCGTAAAAGGCGAAAAAACAACCCAACCTAGCTACGTGGTAGGGCCTCAAGCCCGTCTGGATGGCGACCACCTTTGGTTTTAAGTATGCCGCCATAATAACCTTGTGTGGTGTTCCGGCATTAGTGACCCAAGTTCCTGTACCCTTATGGGACAGCAGCGTATTTGCGATGCCACTGGCGTTGCAAACACCTATAGGCGACGGTAACTGCTAAATTATAAGCGGGCTGTCAGCCTGTCTGCTGTCCTACGCAATAAAAAAAAAGCGTTCAAGTATTAGGTCACACAATTTTTGGAGATTTTTTACACCCCCTTCCACCCCCATGTAACGTGCCGTAACGATTTTCTGTACCCCGTCCCCCATAGTAAAACATTATGTTACCACCAAGTGACCATTTTTACCTAAAAGCCATCCGAATTGCAGTATTTTTTGTAACCTACTTTACACTAGTAATGAGAAAAACTATCACAGCTGTTGATAAATATTTTTTTTGCTAACCATTTGGAGTTTAAAAAATTATTCACTATCCTGTAAAGCAAGCAAGCAATTTTGTGAAGGTAAAACAATTTTCAAGTGATCATTCCATTTGAAATTTTGTGAACAGAAACGTTTTAGAAAATACGTGACAGAATCTCTCTACGCGATCGTTCTGAAGGGTTAAAAAACAATATTACGTAACCCGTAGTTCAAATTCCCCCTCCCGCCCATGTAACGCATCGTAACGTTTTACAAGACCCCCCCCCCCTTAATTTGTTACGTAATACTTGAACGCTCCCTAAAGTACAAACCAGATTTTCTTCCTTCTAGAGGAAACTGACAATATGGTATATTCTTGAAATTTTACTCATTTCATGGTGTACTCTCACTAAGAATGTATTTTATGGAGATCCTATCCAAACTGTTTTTTTTTTTTATTTATATGGCAGAACAACATTTGCCATGTTGCTAGTGATACATATAAACAAAATGTAATTATTTGGCAGAGAGATGTAGCAGCGTTAGTCTCGTGTGTTGCTGGAACAGCAGCTGGAGAGGCAGCATGTATTGCCGGCTTGTCAGGTCCAGAGCTCGTGATGGCATCCCGCGAGGAGCTGGTATCTTGCCTTCGGTTAAGACTTGGGCCTGCTATTAAAGTGTACAACGCCGTGACTCAACTTCGGGACATACTGACGTGATCATACAAACAAGCGCACATACTGCGCAGCAAAGCTATTGCCCTCTTCATATAACTCTGCCAATTGTTGAAGTGACATTAAAGGGTTATTATGTAGATATAAGTTAGTGAAATAAAGCAGTTTGTGAATAGTGATGTGAGTTAATGACAAGTGCTCAAATAAAAGGACATCTTAGTGATGTGTTTGATAATGATGCCAACGAAATTTGCTAAAAGCTCTTCATGTAACAGTAAAATAGTGCAAAAGAGACAATATTAAATGATTAAAATATGGCACTATGTGACTTTGTACTTTAAAACTAAAAACCCAACTTGGGTGGTGATTATGTAGTGACATATGCCTTTGTTGAGTTGTTATTAGTCAATACATTTAAGTTAGAAGAAGAAATGTTATTTGTATTATCATAAGAGAGAAGACCTTAATTGGAGATCCATTGGATGTTAGCACAAATGCAAATTGTGCTTTAAATGCTGAGGTTGTGACTAAATTGGGGAAAATTAAGTAACATTTGGTACTTTACAAATACAAGTTATTCAGTCATATGATGTATATTAAAACTCCTTGTATTTTGATAATTTTATCCATGCAAGGGTGGAGAAAGAAGCTTAACCTCTGCAGCCGGGGTCGGCCTCTCGTAAAAGGTCGACAATACAACCTAGTCTAGCTATGTGGTAGGGCCCCAAGCCCATCTGAATGGTAACCACCTTTGATCTTACGTATGCCGCCATAATAACTTTGTGTTGTGTTCCGGCATTAGTTCGTGTACCCTTCTGAGACAGTAGCGTGTATGCGATGTCACTGGCGTTGCAAACACTCATAGGTGACGGTAACTGCTAAATTCTAAGCGGGCCGTCAGCCTGTCTACTGTCCTACAGCAATTAAAGAAAAATTTCAGGTACTACTTTTTGTTTTGATGCCATGTACCCAATTAAATTAGCACCTTGACAGTTAAAGGGTCTCATAAGAGAAGCTACAATTAAGGGTTCTTTTACCTATTTTGAGTTTAGTAAATTTTTGGGGATTGTAATTTTAAATGTAAAGCACACCAACAATATTCTTCATATTTGTGTGCCTAATTGGTAATTATCATAGTGGTCTTCCTACTGAGCTTGTATTTGTAAATGTGAAATCAAAATTTATATTTTAGTAAACATATTTTTGGCTATGAAATCTCAGCAAAACATATTTTTTGTACTGTTTCCAATTGTAAATAATTATTATAATGACATGTAAATTATATATGTTTTGTGCAATTTAAGATTAAATATTTTTTTAAATTGACATTTCTTTGTAAAAATATTCACAACACTATTAGTTTTGTGAAGGTGGGTGATATCCCTTACAGTTTTTTTAAATAAATGTGTGTCCATTGATGGTTCATTGTTATGAACTGTTTTATAATGTTGACACACTTTAGGACTAAATATTAAAGTGGACTGTTGTTGAATGCATGTTGACGTATTATCAACCTAGCGTTATATGTTCTCTATGCCATCGATTTTAAATGTACCTCCTGACCATGAGGTTTGCACAAAAATGTCTGATGTTAGAAGTGGAGCCAGATCCTGCGTAAATCATCCCCTAGCACAGTGCATCTCACACAGCTGAAGCTTTCGGCTTCTCAACACGGTTGGTTGTTGTGTGTGGGGGGACATATTACCCAGGTTCTGGCTGCACCAAGTGTTCATATGAAATATCCAATACCAGATTTGAGTTTACCTTTAGTGCAATTTGATTTATTTCAAATATGACATACATGTTTAAAATTTAGTTCTTCGCATTGTTGCAAGAGCTCTATTTGTTTGTTATTTATCCATGCTGGGGCGGAGAAAGAATACTAACCTCTGCGGCCAGGGTCGGCCTGTCGTAAAAGGCGACTAAACAACCCACCCTAGCTACGTGGAAGGTATGCCCCGAGCCCGTCTGGAAGGCGACCACCTTTGGTCTTAGTATGCCGCCATAATAATTGTGTTGTGTTCTGGCATTAGTGACCGAAGTTCCTGTACCCTTATGGGACAGCAGTGTGTTCGCGATGCCAATGGTGTTGCAAACACCCATAGGCGACGATGACTACTAAATTCTAAGCGGGCTATCAGCCTGTCTGCTGTCCTACAGCAATAAAAAAGAAAATGGTTTTGGTATTAGCAAAACTCATGGTTATTAAGGACCTCTTTATAGCAGATAGTAAGATAACTTTATAATATTTGATGTAATTTTTTATAAACTTGCTTACATTTCTCCTTCCATTAGAGTGGTTCAAGTTTATTAAATTTTTATTTTCTTATAAGTTAACGACTATAATATGTTGTAGACTTTTCTACTTGTACATAATAAACACTATGAAGAATTTTTACTTGTGGAATGCTTATATGAAGTGCCATTTTTGGCACAAAAATATTCAGGAAGTCGCTATGTTCTGTATGACTTAATAAAAAAAACAACACATTTAATGCCTATTATTCAATAACCTAGTATTTATATACTTCAAATTTATCGATTTTTCGAAAAAATTGTGAATATCATCATCTTAGTGTTGAATCCCGGCTGCCGCCCAAACTCTCGCTTCGGCGCCCAGGGTCCGCTTTCCGACTATTTCTTCTCCACTTCGCACGATCTTCGGCATCTCTGGTAAGTAGCCGGTTGCCATAAAACGTGGCCATACCAGCGCAGGCGACACTCCTGCAGTTTATCCGCAATGTCACGGACATGAAGACTACCGCGAATGCGGGAGTTCCTAACGCGGTCTTTCCACACATCCACCGCAGCATATTCATCTCCGTGACTCGCAGTGGCTGCTTGTGTCGCTCACACGGCCACCGGTCACGCTTCACATCCGTATAAAAGGACAGGCCTAATTTTTTTTTCATAGCTAGTGTTATCGAGTAACACTTCCGATCTCACATTATGTGAGCCTCATGTACAAATTAATTCAGTTACATCCTAATGATTAGGCAATATATAGAACTTATTATTGTTTTATATTATAATTAGTAATTTTATAATCAAGTAAATAGTTGATTCATATTTCTCTATGCATAAAATATTTTATTGGCGCCTTCCGCTTGATAGCTTCCGGCGCAATAAAATAAACCATAAGGCTGGCCGCACACGCTCGGTTTCCTGATTAGGTTTCCGGATCAGAAATTCAGATTTCGAAACTTGAATGCTCTGTTTACATACAAAATGTTCAACAAGGCGCATACGTTCTTATTTTTTCCGAACGGAAAAAAACGTTACGTTCGGTTTGAAATTTTCGCCCTGCGTTCGGGTCGTAAGAACGGAAAAAACCTAATGACGTCATCCCGAACGCAGCGCTCGCGTACATTTTAGCTCGTCTTCCGCACACAAACGGAATTTGCGTTCAGAGTAGGGATGTCGATATTAGAAAAACATCGATGTTGACATCGATGTACGATAAACATCGATAGCAAAACATCGATGTTTTTGGTAAGAAATAAAACTGTATTTTATTTATTATACGTGTTTATTAATTAAAACTACGTTTTACGGATTTTAAGCGGGCGCTTAATTATTGAACTTGACTCCGACATTTCGGTTGGTTTTCAGCAGTCATATTCACGGAATGACTCAGATTACAAATGTCAATAAGAACATTACAGTTATACAGGGTGACTTTGCCTCACCCGTCCAAATTCACACAGAAGAATTTTTAGTAAAAGTTATGAGAAAAATGTATTTTAGTTTAGTATCACATAGTACAAAAATGTTGAGTAATCAGCATCACAAAGTTATCACAAGAACTCGCAATTTATACTTGACACCTACAGTCGACAAGTGTCAATGACCTCTCCATCGGTACAAAAATACAAAAAATACGAAATACAAAAATTTCAGTTAAAGGGCGCGTTTGTAATAAGTAAAAAATTACGTAAATCTTTAGTGATATGTACAATAATTAGTAAAAAATCAATTAGAGGTTAACTTACCATTACTGTTTTACACGTATTTTAATAAATGTTCAAAATGCAGTCCGTTTGTCTCTAAGCAAAGTCTAGCTCGTTTTTGAACATTTTCCTTTACCTTTCTAAGCACTAGAGTGTCATTACGCACATCTTCAAACGCTCGCACTATTTTAGTTTTTAAGTTCGCGAGGCTTTGGACCTCTTCCACATACACGTGTCTTTTAATTTCACTCCACAAATAAAAGTCCAATGGTGTTAAATCCGGTGATCAAGGCGGCCATGGGACGGGACCACCACGACCGACCCAACGATTACCGTATTCCGTATTTTTGCACTGTCGACGTTACGAGAGAACGAACGGTAAACACAATGCACCAACGCGACAACACGCGGCCGACTGATTATTAATTAATTATTTACGGCAGCGGCGGCAGCCGTATTTCGCACGCCGTAATTCCCCGCACACACACACCGCTACGCTGCAACCGACATAGGGCTGCCAAACTAAAAAATAAATCAGGGTATTTATTTATAAATGTACATAGTAAAAAACATAACTTCACTAGCTTCAATGATTTGTTACAGTAGAAACCGAATGTTGACGAAACTACACTGTACACTCATTTTAAAGCCTATAATAAAGATTCATCTTTTTATGGTGGGCTAAAAGTCCCACCTGAAACGTTTAGAAAAAGTATTTTTAAATAATTTTGACAACGTCTTAATGAATCGGCCTGGTAGCACCATTTTCTTTTTTTTTTGGTCTCAGGGAAAAACCTCTCTTGACGGGTTCCCCGGCCCGGGGGGACCGAGGGATATGTGGGACTCCGGGAAAGATGTACCCACTAAAAAACTTGGGTCACTAATGCCGGAACACAACACAAGGTTATTATGGCGGCATACTTAAGACCAAAGGTGGTCGCCATCCAGATGGGCTTGAGACCCTACCACGTAGCTAGGGTGGGTTGTTTTGTCGCCTTTTACGACAGGCCGCCCCCGGCCACAGAGGTTAGTATTTTTTCCGCGCCCCTGCACGGATAAAACTTAAACATTTGATTGAATAATAAAAAATATGGTTGAATCGCAACATTCGTTTTATTACAATAATCATCATAGGTACAACCCTAGCGCATTCTTACGAAGACGTGTTGACACGTGTCCCGCACGGCGGGCAACACAGTCTCGACTCTTTGTACGCGTACATAAGGTACATTTCTTCTCTAGGTAATAAAGTTAGGTAATAAAGGTCAATGTACGAACCTTGGAACATATAATTATTTGCACGATTGAATGAGCGACCAAGTTACTAAACATTTTCCTTGGGATGAAATATTTTATTTTGAAAATTTTACATACAATTTTTTTTGCAAGAATGGGTTTTGCATGCAATATTTGCATGATGTGAAGAAAAAGACTGGCAGAGAATCTCCACTACACGGTCCCTAAGCTAATACTTTATATAATGTCAAGAGAGGGATCAAATTATTAAGTGAAAAGTAAAACTATTAAAAGGAAAAACTAAGATGTGTTCCGGCTCACGCAGAAGCCACTCACGATGTCTCTCGGTCTGGTACCTATTGTTCGTTATGCTTGAGACTTAATAGTTTTGATTAGGGGGCCCCAAACTTGCGGTACTTGCCAACCATCTTTTCGACGTTTCGATAATTCGATATTTTATTCTCATAACATCGACATATGTCGATGTTATCGAAACCAAAACATCGATGTTTTCAAGCTAAACATCGTTGTTTATACAACATCGATGAATATCGAACATCCCTAGTTCAGAACCACGCTAGCGTTGTGCTTAGGGCTGCCAATTTAGCATATTTTATGCTAAATTTAGCATATTTTCATGTTGTTTAGCATATAGCATATTTTTTTAGCATATAAAATAATTATAAAATAAAAGTTTAATCATGAAAAATTACATGAATTACATAAATGCGTACGTAATTATTTCCATTTAGAATAAATCCTTTTCTTATATTGTTGGTGCTCCCAGTGCCAATGCCAACATAATGGAAAGGGTAAAATTTTGACCTCAAATGCTCTCTACCGTATTGCAGGGATTCCCCGCCAAATCTCATTCAATATACCATAGATTAGCAGCATTTTTTCACTCCCTCCTACTTATTTGAAAGAAGTGAGATAGAAATAGGATATACTTTACCGCGTACTTATTGCCATTCTAACCTAAACGAATTAAAGTTCATACAGTTTTTACGTGAATTATTAATTGTTTGATACAGTCCAAGAATTCCGAGTGGATACATCTATACTAAATAGACTCATGTCTCAATGGAGATACATAGGTGGTTAAAATTAAATAGGAATGTACATCTTCCACCATAGAAATCTTTACAATCAACGACTTCATTCCATACTTCTGGAATGAAGTAGTTGATTATAAAGATGCAGTTACAGTCTGAGCAATGAGGCTTCATCGTCTTCAAGCACATTAAGTGGTCGATGAAGACCAAGATATTACTATTTTATTCGATAACATAGTCGATTAAAACATATATTTTGGTAATTAATAAACATTTTAAAATTATTTTACGTTTTATTAGACATTGAAAACTGTTAGCAGAATTTTTAGCATATATAGAAAGCATTTAGCATAATTTTGGCATAATTTTTACACCAGTTTAGCAGATTCTTCATTGATCTTGTTGGCAACACTGGTTGTGCTGAGTGAGTGGTCGTAGTGTGGGAGAAAGTTTTATATTAATGGCAAGTTTTTAAGAATGAAAACACCGAGAGAGATGTCAAAAGGAGGTCATGTCAGATTACGAATTTGTGTGTAACAAAAATAAAAGAATTGTTGCTAAATCTACATATCTTTACTTTATTGGAGTCCCACAACTAAGCTCAAGCCGTTCGTTTTCCCTATGAAAACGTTTTTGTTGTTTTGGAATTTGCATAACAAAATGTGTGAGACCGAAAATTTAATAATGTCTGTTGAAAAATATCCATGCATATGGGATATTAATAATGCAGACTACCACAATAGAGACTTAAAGGATTTCTGTAATATTTGAAAAATTCTTCTGGGTGTGCTCGTAATTTTGCTCTTTTGAGATAGAATTGACTCTCTGTTAATCTCTGAGTATTCAACGGGTGTGCCCAATAACGACGATGCCTCTTCTTCTTGTTTAGGTTGAGTGTACAAATGCAATGGTAATCAATTCGTCGTCATCCATGATACCTAACGTACTTTCACGATCTGGAAACATACTGGCCGTATAAAATTCCGAATACAAATAACCGAACGTTTGCGCTAGTCTCACAGACCTCCGAATCTGAATTCCTGACCCGGAAACCTAATCAGGAAACAGAGTGTATGCGGCCAGCCTTAATGTTAGTTATTTAAATCGAGTAACACTTCCAGTCTCACATAATGTGAGAGCCATTATTTACGAACTAGTTCAGGTTCATCCTAAATGTCCTAAAACTTATTATTGTTTTAGAATATAATTAGTAATTTTATAATCAAGTAAATAGTTGATTCATATTTCTTTAAACTTATAATATTTTATTGGCGCCTTCCACCTGACAGCTTCCGGCGCACAAAACCTTTAGAATTATACCAGAGGTAACTGTTATCCATCGACATCACTTAATAGGGAAAAATTTGAGTCGCACACTACATTTTTTGCTAAGACGCGGTTTCTGGCAGATGTAGTGCTAAGCTCTAGCACTAGCTTACTCGGTACTCCAACGGCTGTCAGTAGTTCGTGCGACATTCGTGTCCAGCACTCACATCGCCACTTCAACAAGCATATTTTGCGAGCTATGACCTTCACTCTAGTTTTTTCTCGTATCGCGTGAAATGAACCGTACTGTGTTCTACTTCAAGTAAGCATTACCTCTTGGGCCGGGGAATTCCCACAGAGTGGGGAATAGATTATAGATAACTATTATTTGACAAAATTGAGATGTCTAAATTTAGCATATTTTTTGTTTACTGTAAGCTACCCTGGTAATGTTGCGGATAATAGTAGGTAAGTTTTTAACCTAACAATGAAGTGTTCATTTTGAAATAGTGACTACTTATGTTGTTTGTGGTTAATGTATCACTTTTAAAATTGTCATTAAATATGTCAGCTCGTGAAAGCGACGAAATAGATTAGAAGAAATAGATTAATCACAAATACCATCAAGAGTAACATATTAGCAATTAACATATTAGCGCGCCAGTCCATTTGAAGAAATTCTGCTAATTGTATAAATTATAACCTAAATAAAAAAAAATGAAGAAAGTTAAGGACAAAATATATAAAAATGAACCCTTAAGTGACAGTGATACAGATATTGATTGACAAATTATATATAATTTATAATAGTGATTATTAAATACATTGATAGTTCCAATAAAAGTATGTTTTTTTCACTGTAATGAGTTTAATCCAACCTGGCAACACTGCTCGTATCTCCTCATTTTGAATTTTAGCCAAGGGAGACACCGAGCATAGCTCTGTCCATATCTCTGCGCGTCTCTAAATTTTTGGAATAAGCCAGCGGTTAGTGTCCATGTCTCGGCACCATACGTTATCGCGGGCAGAACTCATTGCTCGTTTGCTCGCACTAAATAAGATAGTATGAACTTTATTATTTTATTGTTACCTTATGTATCCATAACTTAATCAGATCTTGACGGTGGTAGCTAAAAGTTTGAGAGGATTAAGATAAACACGTGCTCAAAATACGTAAAAAAAAATAGGGTATGAAAAGACCATAGAGTTAGTATCATAACGAAAAGACACACATCGATTCATCGATGTTTTAGATGCTGTATTAATTTTAATGTGGTGTATCAATCACTTTGAATTCACCATCGAATTTGAAAAGTATGCATTCCAAGCCATAAGTATAAGATATAAAAAAAAAGACGTAATAAATTTGTCGTTTGTGTGTGGATTTTGATGATTTGATGCAGAGTCGTTTCCGTGGTTAACATTTATGCATTTTCCTATTACTTGAGTATATTTTTCAGTTTGACAAAAGTTTTAAGATGGCTCTTTATTGCGCAAGTAAGTTCTGGACTTAATTTTATTTTTGTTTAGTATGTGTATTTGAGTAAATACAAATTACGCGGGTATCCACCGGCTAGTTTTGTATTTGGAAGCTTACGAATTTCTCCGCATATTACCATTTTTCCTATATTTTCATCGCGACAAAATATAAGTATTCCATGTATATATTTCATTAAATGCTTTTTGTTTTACACTATTATTTCGACATAACCTAACTTGAATATTGCAGTATCTAATGAAGTGCCTGAGGTTCCTGTGGTATCGCCTGTGTCGGGGGCGGTGTTCGAAAAGAGAGTGATAGAAAAATATATTATTGAGAACGGCGTGGATCCTATAAACGGGAAAGAGTTGCGGATTGAGGATCTTATTGAGATAAAGAGTAAGTAGAGTAGTAGTGATATTTGTTTATTTCAATCTTTCAGAGGATACGTTGCGATAGAAATGCAGGAAATATTGAAAAATATGTAGCTTTTTGTTTCGTATTTAATTCGTTACAAAGGTAAATACTTTAATTTTAGTAATAGTGAAATTTTTGCATGCATAGATGACCTTAAATCATCATCATGAATCTTAAAAATTATAATGACAATATTAGAAAAGTAATAATAGTTGTTTGTTAGTATTACTGAAATCCAGTTGAAACTATCACATCTGTTGGAAAGTTTGCTTATGGCCATTTGAATATATTCATCATAGAACACATTATGTTTTGTATATTAACTAGTTGACCCGGCAAACATTGTTCTGCCATATGAATTTTAAAAAATGGCTTATGTCCTTCTCTAAGGTCTGATTGATGTTTATACCAATATAATAGTAAATTCTTCAAAATTCGTCAGTGTTTTAGGCGTGAAAGCGTAACAAAAAAACTCACTTTCGCATGTATAATATTAGGATAAATGAATTCTTATGCTGTTTGATTGAATATAAAGGGATTAATTAATAGAAGCTAGACCTTAGATTTAAAGGTAATACTTATCAACATTAACTGTATTATTAATACCTATAAATTGTGATATATGCTATTTTTTAATACCTCATGTCAATTGTCTAATGGGAGTAACTACTGCTTTAATGTTATGTAATTTGTAATCTAGTCTTCCAGTGCCAGATACTTGTTTTTTTTTTACATTTCATTCAGCACCATCTAGTCCCAAACTAAGTAGCATAGCACATGTGTTATGGGTACTAGATAACTAATATACTACTTATATACTTTTTTTTTTGTAAATAAATACATATTATACATAAACATCCAGACGCGAGACTAGTATTGAACCCGTGACCTCCACAAGCGTACCGAAGTGTATTATCCAATACGCCACAGAGGTTGTCAGGTACCTATGTACAGCAAGTGTACCAAGTAGAGGCATTTTTCTTTGTGTAGAAGTAGAATAAGAATACTTTCCCGCTGCGGTCAGCGACCTGTAAAGGCGAAAGCCTAGGTCTCTAAGTATGCTGCCATAATAACTTTGTGTTGTGTTCCGGCATAAGTGACCCAGATTCTAGTTCCCTGCTGAGGATGACAGCATGTTAGCAGTGCGGCTGGTGTTAAAAATATTGATAGCCAATGATATCAGCTTATTATTAGTTGGCTATCAGGCTGTCTGCTGTGTCAGAGCAATGAAAAAGGCCATATTCGATCTTGATTGGCCTTTAATACTGGTGACACTGAAGGACCGTATAAAACAATGGAGTTTAGATCTAGTAAGGTAGTAGCTGTGGTGCGGGAAACAAGGATAGTGCGGGTTTGGGTTTGATAATTAACATGAAAAGAAAAGGAGATCAGCAAATTAATCAGAAAGAGCTGTGACTCAGCTGAGGTTCTCTGATCTGCTACCCTCCACGACTGGTTAATTAGTGGTTCATAAACATAAAACTCGTGCAAGTGTAACACGGTACGCGGACTCGACGGTACGCGTCGTCGGCGCGGGCGCTTGCCAAGAAGAGGGCGGCGCGGCGGTGGTCGAGTAGTTTTATTCAAATCACCGTAAGGCGCCGCACCATCTAAACTAACTTGGGGGTAGGCAGGGAAAAATGGATAGGATGAAGCGCCTAACCAGACACCTTTATGTGTGTCAGATTTCTATTTTAATTAATTAATATAACTTTTAATAACATTTTTTATGTCACACATAGCCCCACCAATAGTGAAGCCTAAGCCACCAAGTGCCACTTCGATCCCAGCAACACTGAAGAGTATGCAGGATGAGTGGGATGCTCTTATGTTGCATGCATTCACACAGAGACAACAGTTGCAAACTGCTAGACAGGTAAGTAGCCGTGCATAGTAACTAGTCTCAGTACTCAGTTATTGAAAATTACAGATGCATTCCAGGCTTCAAGTCTGTGGAGCATGTTTTACTGCACTTATTGCTATTTCCTTCTGCTGAGCTCTAACAGGAAGGTTAGAAAAAATGTTAACACTAAATTCTTACTTACAAATTCTTGCAAAATTTTTAAACAGGTTTGTTATCATAGTACAGATATTTAGCAAAATTCTTTAATGAAGGAAAATCATCAGTCTAGCCTTTAAAGTCTAGTATAGGACAAGAACTAAATTTTAAAGTTCTGATGCCATCTTGTAAATCTTAATTATTCCATCTAAAAAAATAGATTGAAGAAATCTAAATTGACTTGACACTAGAAGACTATTGAAATTTAAAACATATGTCATGTACACTGCATATATACTAGCAGACCTGACTGGATGTATAATGGATATACATATGTCCTGTGCTTAAATCTGAAAATAAATTATTTTGTAGTGGTCCAAATAGTGGACTAAATCATTCTCAGATCCACATGAACACACAGTCATTTAGGACGAGTTCAGTCATATACAGGCACAGAAGAATTATATAAAGATTTATTATTTTTTTAATTATGCCTTAAATACACATATTTCAACAAAAATTATGTTTTCAACAGGAACTTAGTCATGCCCTGTACCAACATGATGCAGCATGTCGTGTTATTGCCCGATTGACGAAGGAGGTGACTGCTGCAAGAGAAGCCCTGGCGACGCTCAAACCGCAAGCTGGTATTGTGGCACCGCAACCTATACAGCAGGTAACAATGAAAACATCCTCGTCGATCATTTCTTTAGAATATATCTTCATTGAGTAATTGCATTATTTTATATTGTAGCAGAACTTCGTGGCTGTTACTGACGTTATAATATTTGATACATACGAAGTAATAGATGAAATTTTCTGTGAATATTGGTACACATAATATTACCATAATCTAAATTTTGGTGATGGTTTAACCACATTTTAGTGTCATTCGCTGTGCTGCATTTGAAGAGAAAAAAATATTATAATAAATCACAACATTGTATTGTGTAACATTCATAACAAAACGTAAATTTAATAAAGTATCTAATAATTATTTTTCTAGTTATGATAATGAGTGTTATGTTCTTATCAGGTGGAGGCGGGAGCAGCCGCGGCTGGGGGCGTCACTCCCATTGGCATGTCGGCAGAGGTGGTGTCCCGGCTCCAGGACCGTGCCACGGCCCTTACGCAGGAGCGCAAGCGGCGCGGACGCACGGTGCCCGAGGGCCTCGTCGCCCCCGATACCATACGCGCGTTCATCACCCTCGCATCGCATCCTGTTAGTATCACTAATATTTTGATTATCTAATACATATAATAAAAAAATTGTATAAATGTGTACACTCTCACTAGTGATGCTGTGCGAAATAGAAAGAAAAAGTAGGAAAATTGACCCAACCGAAAGCATAAGTTTGGGTTGCAAACCAGATTCTCACTTTTATTTCCTATGTCAGCAAAATATTTAAAATTCAAAAATAACGTTTTATTTACACTTTATTGAAAAGCAATTCTATAGTTTTCAGTATAGGAACTATGTTCGATTTTAAGAGCATTTTATTTTAATAATTTTTATTAATTAATACTCATCAGCCATTTTAATTTGGTCTGGTACTCTAAGTTACTCTGCATACATTTCAGGGTCTTCACTCAGCGAGTGTACCAGGAATCCTGTCCCTGGATATCAATCCGTCAGATCATAGCAAGCTGTTAACCGGTGGAAATGACCGCAATGCCACCGTGTTCAACAAGGACACAGAGCAAGTGGTGGCCATATTGAAGGGTCACACTAAGAAGGTCACCAGGGTGATATACCATCCTGACGAGGATACCGTGATCACTGCATCGCCAGATCACACCATACGCGTATGGAATGTTCCGACGTAAGTAATTCTGTATATTTTATTAAATAAAATAAGAAAATTTATGTTTTTAGTAAAAAAAAAACATAATAGAAATATCCAGACTCTGGACCGATTTGGTCATATGCACTATGTTCCATTTTATCACTGTATGACTTTAGCCAGTGCTAAAGTGCATTTGTTTTTAAACTATCAATTTTAATAGCAGAAAAAACAGCTTTTTGTGCTTTCTCAGTTTTAAAGCTCTTAAATACAATCTGTCCTAGAATACATGTTATAAAAACCTCAGACCTGACAAGCCTATTGAAACTAATTGTATATAGATAAAAAAATCTGGTGGCCCCTCACCTGTCCTTTTTAGCTCATTTTCTTTCTTTCATATTCTTCAGTATAGGATTTATTTTTCCGACTGCACAATTTGTGGGTTGAAATCAATTAAAAAATTGTTTAATTTTTTGCATATTTTAAATTTATACGTAATATACATTGGAAAATTTAAATTTTTTTAAAACATTTCTAATGCCAGAAAGACCAGTTTCAAATGTTGTCATCAAATATAAATAATAAATTTCAATTGAACTATTATTAAAATATTATAAAAAAGTTAAATGTACAAAAGTTGCGCTTCTGAATGTAAAAAGAAAAATACATAATTGGAAATCACGGATAAGCAGTCAGCAAGTATAAGCTGGCCACTGTTCAATCTGCTGTTGAAGGATTTGTTTTTTTTTTTTAATAAAAAATATTAACGTTTAGCACGGTAGAAGAGAAACTACAGCACATTCTGCATTTTATCTTATCTCTCAGTTCACATTTGTTCAGTTTTTTTTACATCTCTATTTAGTCTTTATTATTTTACTTTCTTGGAAGCATGTGTCCAATTATATAACTTTCTTCTTTCTAGGTCTCAGACTACAGTGATCCTCCGATCGCACGAGGGCCCCGTCACAGGATTGTCTCTTCACCCAACAGGGGATTATGTGCTATCAACATCCACAGACCAACACTGGGCCTTCTCTGACATTCGTACCGGTACTCTCTTGACTAAAGTTAGCGATTTCTCTGGGGTAAGTCTGACTACTGCCCAATTCCATCCGGACGGACTGATCTTTGGTACTGGAACGGAGAACTCGCAAGTTAAGATCTGGGATTTGAAGGAGCAGAGCAATGTGGCCAACTTCCCCGGACATATTGGACCTGTCACATCCATATCTTTCTCTGAGAACGGTTATTACCTTGCAACTGCAGCGGAAGATTCTTGTGTGAAACTATGGGACTTGCGTAAGCTGAAGAACTTCAAAACCATACAATTGGAGGAGGGGTATGCTATCAAGGAGCTGTGCTTCGACCAGAGTGGTACTTACTTGGCCATAGCTGGTACAGATGTAAGGGTGTACTTATGCAGACAGTGGCAGGAGTTGAAGGTCTTCAATGATCATACCGCTTCAGCTACTGGTGTCAGATTTGGGAAGAACGCACAGTACATTGCATCTACTAGTATGGATAGGACGCTCAAGTTGTATGGAATTGAATAAATTTTTAAGTATTCATCGATAGTTTAAGGTAAATTTAAGTTAATTCAGATATTTCTTTCTAATATAGCTAAAAAAGTGTTCTTCTTTTTATAAGCGCATTATCCGCGACACACGTGAAGTTATCAGTTCAGAGCCATGAATCTGCTTATCTATACTCTGAATTGATTCTGCCGAGAAGCACAATGAAATTAATTAAATAGGTTTGACTAAAAGTAATATTTGAAGTGAAGTTGACTGCTGGTCTGGTCTATGAGCTGCCCGAAGAAGGCACACTGGTATGCTGGAAGAGGCCTTTGCCAATATGCGCTCTGAAATTTAACATGTGATTAGAGTTTAAGGAAATTAGAATGGTGCCGTTATTTGTAAACTAGCATAAGGGGTGATCTGTTTGTCCTTGTATCAGAAAACTAATTGTTAATACTATTTCTCTGGTTGCATTGGATCCAGTTCATGCATGTGGTGCCATATAATTCTATATGCTGACAATTGGGTATTTGAAAAAAAAATTTTTTTGTGATAAATGAAAAGATCATATATGTTTTATAGCAAAACTATTTTTATTTTATTTTTTTTTCGCAATAATTCAAAAGTTATTTCAAAATAAAAATTAATTCTTGAATCCAGTACCGAAGACACGCCGATAACTCCTGAACAAACCCAAGCGCGTGTGTGACGTCATAATGCTAGTTTTCACTCATTGCAGTTGATGGAAAAATAATAAATACAGTGTTTTGATCTATTTAATTTGGTTGTCATTGTTAAATATTTATATTAAAATGTCGAACCTAAAAAGTTATCGTTCTTGTTTTGTACTATTATGTACGAATACTACAAAAACAACTGACAAAATGTTTTTAAATGTTGCCCAAGATGACAAATGTCGAAATAAATGGTTTCAAGCAGTGCACCGTGATAATCCCAAAACAAAATAATATAATAAATACTTAAATATTTTCATTTATTATATTATTTTTTAACAGACTTACCTTGATGCCTTGGCACCTTGGACTTCAGTAGAATTAAACCGATCGTAATTTTTTTTTTAATTGGTTATCATAAATATATCAACATCAGGAATATTATCATACTTTGCCTTAATAAATCCTTTATCACGCAAAGCTAATTGGAACTAACAACTCGTATTTTAGCCTATAACGCTGTACTGTTATTGAATAGCTATATCATTATGTCGTCACAACTATGGTGACCAATCATGGCGCGTTTATAGTCACGTGATTTTTATTTAAATATCAATTTTTAATGGTTTATAATTTATTTAAATTTTTTTTTAAGTTTTTTGCATTAAATATCAATATTATTAATAATAAAGTTTTAAAATACATAAAAAAATTCAATAATATTTTTTTTTCAAATACCCAATTATGTTGACAATCTCACTTTCACATACTGTCTGTGACACGCTTGGCCTTCGGAGATACTTTGGGTCTCTGGTATTCTACCGTCTGTAAAACAGAGAGTTTTCTGAGGAACTGTTGAGAAATGACGTCTTCGTCATCTGTCTACCACCGCACTGCCCGCCATGGGCTGGGCCATCTGTCTATCCCTATTACCTCTATGTTCTTGTACGAAAAGGTTCTTGAGAGAGCGTTTCCAGTTGAGGTTTTTTCATCGCAGTACCGCATGAAGTTTTTCAAGAAAGGAATTATTTCCGGCATATAAACTTTCATCGAGGCGGACAGCGCGTTGACAATGCCCCTAATGTAGCAAACGTCCATAGGCGACGGTAACAACTTACTTTAAAAGGTGGATGGGGCTGTGCTAACTCCAGCTATGAAAAATGTAACAAATTTTTCCTAAATATCAATTAAAATCGTGATTTTAAATCTTGGAACATATAATTCCTGGTAAAATTCATAAAAAATTGTAGGAATACGATGTAATAACTCCAATATTTAATAGAAATTGGTTTAGCTGTATTGGAAGTTTTTTTTAATTGTATAATTCGGATGTAAGAATTCATGTTTAATACACTATTTTTGGCGAAATATTATCAACCTTGCAGGAATTTAACTAACATTATAAACAACAAGTGTTACGTTAACAAAATATCAACTGAAATGTGTAACAAGCGTGAGAGGTCCCACCAGGACCTCCGGAACCGAACTCAAGCACTACTTCCAACTGATACATATAATTATGGATGAGGCTCTGGCAGTTTTTCCTTTGGGGTTGGGAGGCTACATATGAAGGGGAAGCGTCAGCGCTGAGCTGTGGTCCCCTTGCAAACTTTGGATGTCGATTACATTCATCGGATTAACCACTCTGACAAAGATATTTAACAAAATGCGCTTTCAATAATCCGTTTCTATATTGCGTTCCTTCAAATCAGATACGTAATATCCACAATCATATAAGCAACTTTATTGAATACTAGCGGCCCGCCCTAGCTTCGCACGGGTATTTAACAAAAATTACAAAATTAAAAATTATAATACACACACATAAACCCTATTTGCGTAGTTTAAATATTATTATTTTAATGAACTTTTATTTTAATGATTTCTATTGTTATTATTATTTGTATTTTTGTTATTTTTTAATAAGTATTTAATTTTTATTTATTTCTAATTTTTTAAAAACCCCACTGACGCCTACATTGCATGGTGCTGCCTAGAGCCGAGCAGGGTGAGCGGCTACCACGCAACATTTTTCTAATACTTACATTTTTAAACTCGTGATATCTTTCGAATGGAATGTCCGAATTGAATAATTCAAAAAGTTATATAAAGGTATTGAAGCAGTCTTGACTATGAAGTAATTTATTTTGATAAGAATTAATACCAAGATACAAATAAAGAGTCGATTCTAGCGGCAGCATTTCAATTAAATTATTAAAATAAAAAAACACTTATTGTGGCATAACTATAATAGAAGTGGAGTAGAAAGAGTCGGAAAGCGGACCCCGGGCACCGAAACGGTAGTTTAGGTTGCAACCGGGACACTACGCTTAGATGATGATGAACTATAATAGTTAGACATATGCTTTCGCGACACTTTTTGTAAATAATGATGTATTCTGCAAAGTCGTAACACATTATTTTATTCTATCATCAATAGTTTTCGCAGCGCACGCGATGGAAAAATATTTTAGGAATTTTTTTTACACCTTGTGTTACATTATTGGAGTTTTAGTAAGGATCCCTAATTTTTTTGAAAATATAATATAGCCTATGTCACCCGGGGATAGTGTAGCTTCCCAATAGTGAAATAATTTTTTAAATCGGTTCAGCAGTTTCGGAGCCTTTTCAATGCAAACAAACAAACAATCAAATCTTTCCTCTTTATAATAGTAGTAGACATACAAATTTATCATTATTTTGTGCTACGTCACTAAATGCAGACTAAAATTTGAGAATTGATTTGCTTCTTCTTCCTGCCCTTATCCCAAACTACGTGGAGCATGCAACACACGTATACAGAACATGTTCTCTCTTTCCACTCTCCACTATTAGCAGTCATCCCTATATTTAAACCATTTTTCGCCGTATCATTTTTTACACACTCCATCTTTTCTTTGGTCTACCTCTCCTTATGTATCTATCCATTCTTATTTCTATCGTTTTTCTAGTTATATGGCATTCGTCCCTTCGCATTTTTAAAATATAATTTTTTCCATTAAATCGCATCAATTATGAACATGGATTTAAGGACTCACAAATAATGACAGTTTGGAAGTTTTGTTTGTGTTAGGATTTCTGCAATCACAGTCAACTATATAAATGGCCACTAGTTGTGTTTTTGTAAAAAGTTGATTGTGGAAATGCTTTTATTATATAAATACGTCGTGTTGAGAAACGTGTTTCATTTTGACTCCCATGAGCCGAATCAATCTCTAATGTTGATGCATAAATACGCTGAGGAGCGTCTGCGCGTTCCCATACTCGACAAGCGGAGGTACGTCGCTGGAATACCCACTAAAGCCACCCCAGTGTTGCCCGACACGGAGATAGGGGATCAGGATCGATCTTGTCGGGGTCATGTCTCTTACACCGACCATTTCTGAACTCTCAGAGGGAGGAACGGGTAGAACCTTCACGAACGTCTCGCAAAAGAGGGCGGATCCCATCCTCCCAGGGAACTGACGCATGTATATAATCCAGTCTAAGATAAAATATCTTCGATCAATAATAGTACTATTTGTGATCGAAGTAAAATAAAGTAAGTAGTGCGATTCAACTAAGAATAGGAACGTCAATGACCTCTATCTGTCAAATGTCACTAGAAAAGTACGGTTTGGAACGAAACATTATTTGTGTATCACTATCAATAATGGTGAGTGGAATTGCAATCATAAATACAGGTAACATACCTAATTATATTTTAAACAACAGTTACATAGTGGAATAAATATTATAAACCTATGCTATGACGTAACAACATGGCGCAGTCGATCTTATTTATATTGCATCACATACATAAGTTTACCCGACAACTGTAGTTTTTCACTGGCTCAACAGTGTACCACCTCTGGCGCCATAATAGCTTTGGAAGCCACAATAATAATCTTCTTACTGTCGGACAAAAAACTTAATACCATAATGATAATCACCATGGTAATGATTACTGCAAGTAGATTTAATTTATTAAAAAGGTTATACTAATCTAAGTTAAAATTAGACTATACGACTAAATTTCCAGAACTAAAATATACTTAATATTATAAATCCCTGAATTAAAAAAGTTTCCAAACCAATCGCTAATTCGTTTATTTCTACTCGTGCTAAGAAGTAATGCAGCAGGCTACCGGAACATTGTACCGACAATTAAACTCGCAGAGCACATATAAACATTTATTTCTTTCAAATTTACAATAAACACCTTTTCGTCGTCCCATAAAATTTTATTAATTTTAAACATACAATTATATGCAAGAATACATTAAAAACAAAACTACCAATAAAACACCCAATGTACTGAGTAGCTTTTCGTGAGATACATACTCATTGATAAAAATTATTTCAACATTTTTCTATAAAAACAAAAGCTAATTCAAAATTGTATTACAAGAATAAAATTCATACTGAATTTCACCTTATGATCTGGGGGGGGAGATAGGAAAAGTCACCACTTTTCTCTGTTATACACCTTCTTAGGAGCCCTTATCCCAAACTATGTTGGGTCGGTACAACATGCTCTCTCTTTCCACTCTCCTCTGTTAGCCTTCATCTGAACATTCATACCTTAACCATATCATCTTTTACACAACCCATCCATCTTTTCTTTGGTCTACCTCTCCTCTTGTATCCATCCATCCATGTACTTGGATTGATTTTAATTAATTTTCTAAAGTATGTATTTATTATTAATCTAAGAAATTCAACAATATTTGTGCATAAAAAGTAATCAATGAGTAACGTATCCTCACAAAAATTTCATATTTAAACCATCACATCACAAATATTTTACTAGAACTTTTCTAAATTCTAAGATATTATATATAAGCCAATTTTATTAATATGTAATAAAAGTCCTGGTAAATGTTAATTTTAAAATAGCTCGCATTTGTAACGGCACGTACACATTATTATACGACTACCACTAGACTAAATACAAACCTGGGACGAGCTTATTGCCAATGGTAGACTGTTTGGAACTTTGGCTGGTTTGAAAAAAAAAAATAACGCGGTAGTTCAGTATTCTAATAGAGAAAGAATAATTAATATAATCCATTATAATATTATGTTTGTTGCGTTTTCACGCCTAAGTCACTGAACCAATTTTGATGAATTTCAGTAGATATATTGGAGAAGGACAAAGGCTACTTTTTAGCAGAACAACGTTTGGCCAGTCGGCTAGTATGTATAAAAAAACGAGTGCGTCTCGGGACACCCGACAGAAATGATAACTTAAACTGATCTAAGTTGAACTATTTAATATTGAAATTGTTTTAACTTGAGAAAAGCTTAGGTTATTACTTAAATTTTATGTATATTAATATGATAATGTAAGGAAAGGTTATTAATAAAACCAAAAATAACTAGTTTACAAATTTCCAATTTTTCCAAAAACTGTTTCAAAATTAAATTATTCCCTAATGTAGATTATGTATAATAAAAAAACTGTTTTCATTGTAATAAAGTCGCAATTCGAATAGATTCGCTGCGGATTAGAGTGAGAGAGGAGGAGCCTGCCTACCGCTGCCGTATGCGTGAGAGAAAGGGAAGCCAGACAGACTGGCGCCCTAACGCGTTACGTAACGAAGCTGGTAACCCTCCCATAAGAAGTTATCACTTCAAAAATTGCTAGAATGCTACCTACATTAATTATATCGTGTACAGGGTGTTTAGCAAGCGATCGCACAATTTGTACGTGATCTAAACGGCCCGACTTTTGAAATTTAACCCACATTCTCACTATAATAGTAGATACCAACATTTTATATAAATTCACATTTACCAAAATTTCTTTATATTTTTTATTATCTTTAACAATTATTATTATAAATTTACAACATACGTTATTTATTTCATATTTTTTATACAAGCTTACTATTCGTAAGTTTACTATGTTATATAGATATATTTCTCCTATACATCCAATGCAAAACATGAACCTACTTTCAATAGCGAACTCAAAACATAAGGTACTGAATATCTATATACATTTTTAGTTTCCTTGGAGAAATATCAATAGCTTCGTGAATAATATACAAGCCAAACTTGAACACACCGCTATTGAATTGAAACTGGCGAACCACATCATCCTACCAACTGATTATTTTTTAAATAAATACACATGCAGTGATGTTTCACAACCTATTCGCTACTGATTAATAATTTAGAATTTTACTATGGATCCCAATATTACATCTATCTGTTCATACCTAACATTGAAAAACAATAAGTTCTACAAAATTCATATAGGCGAAAGAACGATATAGACCGTATGCTTACTTCAAAATATTTGCAATATTACATTTTCACAACAAATAAATTTGGAATGTGTAGATGATAACTGACACAAATATTTATGCTCACAAAAAAGACCCAGCGTGCGGAAATTGAGTTTCATACTACGCGCACATATTAAGATCTTCGTCTGCCAACAGCTACTCGCTTCAAATCGGTGAGTTATTACATTTAGCGCGACACATCTGTGTGTCGTTTGTATTTACGCCAAAATTGCCAGCCTGAGCGCAACCACTACCTATTACGGACACGGCTAGCTCAGTGGAAATAAAAATGAGACCATTTTTAAAAAGAACACGTTTACGGTCGTGCTTCTGCGGGTTCTATTCCGGTGGACGAATTATTATTTCCACCATTACAAGGTGTTAGTTTGGGCGCAAGTGTCAGTCAAACTGTTTAACGTTTTGCGCGATGAAGCTTCCGCCTAGTGCTGGGGATTGTATTTGAAAACAAGTGAGCAAAGTGATTAAAAACAACGTACATACTTAACGTATGACAGATAACCCTGAGGACATTTGTTATTATGTCCGATAAAAGTATTTACATATTATTTTTTCAAATATTAGTTGGACTTTTATATATTAATGAAATTAAAAACGCGGGTAGTTAAAATATCAATTCTTATTTTCCTGAAAAGGCTGTTTTAGTTTTTTGAATTAAATAGCAGATATGTAAATTAAACAAGTAAAACAGGGCTGAATTTGTTATCAAAAAGTATACTATAATACCATACTATACAGGGTGACTTTGACAAACCCGTCCCAATTTTTTTTACGCACTAAACATCATTTAAGGAACCCATTTTTGCAAAAAAATTGTATGTCCAATTTTCACCATAAAATATTTCATAAAGGATAATTAATTCAATCGTACAGAATAAGCATATGGTGCAAACAGCGAACGTTAACCTGTTATTACCTGTCTCTGTCACACCCGCGTAAATGAGTAGTGCGTATTCGCTTCGCCCGGTTCAATGCCGCCGTCCTCGGCCTTTTACTAGGTCAGATGGCGAGGTCATTCACACTCTAGCGCCTTATTATGTAAATTGCGAGTTCTTTGAATGACTTTGTGATGCTGATTACTCAACATTTTTGTATTATGTGATACTAAACTAAAATACATGTTTCTCATAACTTTTACTAAAGATTCTTCTGTGTGAATTTGGACGCGTTTGTCAAAGTCACCCTGTATAACCAGTATAATATACTGGGAAAATTTACCCAGCGTCAACTAATATCAAATTAAGTAGCAGAGCGCTTGTGTTAAATAAATACATATTATACATAAACATCCAGACTTAGGATGGGATTCGAACCCGTGACCTCTGCAGGTGTATCAAAGTGCGCCAGCCGTTACGCCACGTATATAGCTTTAAAAATATATACTATTGCCACAATAATTCTTTGTGGATCCCGGTTGAAATCAAAACTTATATTTCGATGAGGACTGATAATTGAATATAATTACTTATTCATCGTATAAATAGATAAGTACGTACGTAATAATCATTTACTACCCGTACACTTAAAGAATGGGATTGAAAATGGCGTCGCTTTTGTTCACCTCTCACTCGCACACTGTCGCTATATGTATATACTCACACTCGCCGATACGGACCACAACACAACAACCGTTATGATGACCGTCTATTGTATTCATAACAGTCCCGTTATGTTAGCCGCCATTTCTAATCCCATTCTTTAAGTGTACGGGTAGTTTAAGTAACATTTAAAAAAATTATCACTTAAAATTTCAAGTTAAACTGCAAAATATATGAGGGTATAAACCGCTAAACATGATCAAATATTTAATAGAAGAAATTATCAAAAAGACTAGTAATATTTGCAAGCATAAAAATATCTATCAGTTTGTGTGATAAATTAATTATACAAATATCATAGGAATAACAAATGTGCCTCTCTAGTGGTAAGAGGACATAGAGTTGCTGCTCTTACGATTTTCCAATAAAAACATTTTTTCTATACACTCTTCACTTCATGTTTAAATATATTACTTCAACTCTTAAAACTGTCTAAATTTTTTGGCGTCACCCCCCGGATATTCGTGATAAAATGCAATGCAGTCAAAATAATATTGAGGGAAGCGTAAACATATCACTGCTCTCCATGCACGTGATACGGAAGAAGAAACGGCTGTTGGTAACGCCCTAAGCTCGCGCCCGACTGTCATGCGAATATCAGCCATAGCACGAACAAAATGGCCACCCACAGGAAAATCTTCGACAGGAACTGTTCCTCTTCGTATTGAGCGGTGCCGCGAGGAGCTGAAATTGAAAGATTCACATTAATGAGGGCACAAGGGGCCACACCAATACCTTTGCAGCCGAAGCTTCTCTAGCTGGACGATGCACCATGTTTAACAACCGGCAACGCTCTAGCATCGTTATTACTGGGTTGAAGATCAATCGGGTTTTGCAGCCAAAAATGCCATATCAGTTTGTTTAACTCATTGATTGTTGAATGCTTGGATGCAGGGAGAACCTTTGCAGCGGTGCCGCCCACTCGGGACCGCGTGTCACGGCTATTAATTTTGGGTTTCGGATCACCTTTCAGTTGGATCTAAAGAAAAGTTATTTTATAATAAAAATTATTATTACTGCGTACGCTGTACGGGAATCGATAAATTATCGGTTCCCGTACAGCGTCTGGGTGTTTATGTATAAATTTCCAAAAAAAAAAGTATATATTATGTAGTATATCAGTTGCCTAGTACCCATAACACAAGTGCTATGCAACTTAGTTTGTAAAATGTCCCAATATATTTATTATTATTCATTCATAATCAGGAATAAAACCTTAAAAAATAATAGATTGTTTTTGAAATGGCAGTCAGTGTGTTAATTATAGCATTAACACACTTATGCATGGTTTGTTATTATATAATCGCAAACCATATTAATTTATGGGATCACATTGGTTAAAATAAGAGTTCCTTAGGGCCCCAGCATCCGCTGCCTCTCTCGTTCCCGACTGAGGCAATGGGGATATTTTTCCATTTGCCTCCTCCTTTCATTCCCAATCCTCGCGTTTTAAGTCGGGTCAGTGGTGTGTGGGTGTGGCTGGAAGTGCTGTGTTCAGGACCACACCCCGGCCCGGAATAACGTTCGAAGCCGCACCCCTCCAACCTAAGATGTGCCCCAGGTTTTGTGATGACACTTAGTGAAATTTTAAGAAATGAAAGTAAAATTTGTTTTCTTTGAAGTAACTCCTCTGAATTTAGTCAGACCTGTGTTAATAAGGAGATCGTGGATGAATGTTCTAACTCACAATAATCAAAAGCCTCTCTAAGCTAAGATCTTCTTAGGGCATTCTCTGGCTTATGAAAGTCAAGCAGCTGAATTGTCAACAGCGTATAAATAAACTTCCGCTTAGAAATAGTAAAGCAGTTTTAATACAAATTTACCTGCTTTTAATTAGTTTTTTTACAATCACCTCATCTGTAGATATAAAACCTTGATTATTAATTAACAGACAACAAAGGCCTCCATCTTTTATTTTGCAATTTGCTTTTCTTTAGTCTGGTCGATTAGTTTTCAGACATTCAAATGAAAAATCACTTACATGTGCACTAATTATATATTATACATATGTATGACTTATACACAAACAATATTTACTTTTTTATGAGAACACATAAATTCAAATATAAAAATATTGTGTTCTAAATATCTTGTGGACTAAGGATAAATTAATATCTGTATAATTTTCATGTAGAAATATAAATATTTGGTCTCAAATGAAATCCTTAAGTAGTGTAGTGCTATGTATGCAGCAAAATGTAAATATTTACAAACCAGCACTAGGCCTGGGATCACCGAAGTTGAAGGTAGACGTGAAAATACCGAAGGGGAAAGCGCCGATGCCAAACGACATGTGGAAGCCCTCCCCAAAACCAAACCCTGGGAACCCACCAGTGTTCTCTGGCTCGGTGCGCTGTCCCGCTGGCCTGGGTGGTACCTGCACAATTTAACCAATAGTTATTTATTGAAGGTGAATGATTACATAATTAGTTGTGTTCTCGGTGTAGTTTTTAGACTAACAATAGGAATATAGTCCAAGAGACCCTCGTCTGTTGTTAAGCACTGCACAAACCAGTTGCAGTTAACTTAGGACTCAGAGGTTTTGTTGGGGTCCTTTACCCCCAATCGAATACATTATTATCTAATGTTAATCCATAAATATGCCATCTCCTATAATCTTCTTCTTACTCCTCCCTTAATCCCACATTATATGGGGTCGGCACAACATGTTGTAGTTGTTGTGGCTTAGTTTACACAACCGGCCGCCTGCCTGACGTCAACCCCTTTTTGGGGACAAATCTGTCATCCTTTTTATTTAAATTATTTTTCTATTTTCACATTGAAAGTAGGACACGAAATTGAAATTTCGTTGTCAATCATATAATATCCTCAAGCGACACTCTTATTGGTTTCTTCTTGATAGGGATTCTAAATAGGAAATTCACAATGCAGAGCATCTTCGAATGCTCTTGGTCCTTCATTGCGTTGCGCTTGAATGCAGACACACAGGCAGCTTGCGCACAATGCGTCCATCTTCTTATATTTTGGTGGTGGCTCATAGCAATCTTCCTCTTGGCAAATTAGAGGCCTTTAAACTCGCGACTTCTTTTCACAAGACTTCTTTTCTCCTCCTATAATGACTGAAAATAAATCATACACATATATTTTCTTTTGATTCAAGTAGTGACTTAAATGTTGATAAATTTTACTCCAAGACCTGTTTTTAATGTCAAGAATAATTATTATTGGATTACTAATTAGAAATATTAAAGAAGTGAAACTCATTAAAGGTGATGTTAGAAGGATTCATTGTTTCAAAGTATTAGAATAATGTACAGTGAAATTCACTTAGGATTACTTTGTTGATAAATAATTTAATTTATGTTATATATGTAATTATATGTTTTGGAGTCATTTTCTATTTGTTTTCTTTTCACAATTAGTAAAATAAAACCTATTTTTGCAGCAGTTTTAAAATATTTCATTCTCTATCATAGCCCAGAGGACAGCAGCCTTAGGTCGTGACATCACGTCCTTTGGCCGCGGTGTCCTGGCACACGAAGGAAAACTGGAGTCCATGTGGTGTTAGCAGGTATACCAAAGAGATGCATCCACTAGTATATACTGTATGCGTACAGGGCATTGTAACCAAGCGGCAGGAAAAAGCTCTTTCACTACAAAATAGAAGAGAACAATTTCCAATTCCTAGTCTGTCTATTTAGTCTTTAGAAGAATTAAAACTGTCCCAACCTTATTTCTTGGGTCTTCCTGCTTCGTGTTCCCTCTGCCATAAAGCGGGATGACTTTATCTCGGCTGATAGCTGCTTTGCATACAGGGCACACTTGTCTACTTGGCCTAGTCTCCAACCACTGGTGCAGACAAGGCCAACTGTTTAAACAAAAAATACTTACATTTATTTTAACTTGACACAAATACAGATGTACCAATTAACATTTACAATAAAATTAATAATACTTATTTAAATATAGCATTAATATTGGAGACCTCAATTTTTAATAAATATATTACATAATGACACTTCCTTAGTATATTACATACTGCCTTCATAATGAAAAAGGGCACAAAAAACATTTTACAAATTTTTATTTTTCTAAGATGTTTGCATGAATATAGTAGCATCTACATGGTTTTTATAGGAATAATTAATTACAAGGTTTTATTTTAATTGCATTTATTAAATAATCTACATTTTCTTTTTCAACATAATGAAAAAAATTGAGTAAAATCATTATTTTTAAATATAAAAAGCATAATTAACCATATATGACTTTTCATTGTAACATTTAGTGGGAAAATATGAATTAGTACAATGAAAAAGCACAATTAAATAATGTTCGGAAATTAGCTTCAAAAATCCGATTCATGTAAGCTCAAGGATTGGAATTATTTGGTTTAAATGTTGAAGAGCAGTCTTAAGACTGCTTAAAAACTATGAAATTCTTGTACTGTCATCTTCTTTTACGGTAGTTCTAGCACCAGCATCAGATACAGCTTTGCAGAAGGCTTCAAAGTCATATATGCGTTTATAATTTTTAAGAGATCTTTCCACTCTATGGTGGAATTCATCTGCAGCCAAGAAAGTGTAACCGGAAGTCGGTTACATTAAATTGTTAAATAGTGCAAACTAATGCTTTCAAAACTAAGTCAACAGAATTTACCAAAAATATCAAATAAGAATAAAGTGTCCAATTTTTATTTTGTTTAGTGGCTTAGGAAATGGAGAATCAGAGCCAGTGCCACGAAGTCGACCCAAGCTACATTTACTCTTCGGAGAGGAAACTGCCCACCTGTAACTCTAGATGGAAAAACTCTACCACACAATGATTCAGTAAAATATCTGGGGATGCATCTGGATCGAAGACATACGTGGAAAACTCACTTGCAGAAAAAGAGAGACGAACTTAACCTCCGGTACAGAAACCTGCAGTGATTGCTCGGTAGAAACTCTGTCCTAAGCACAGACAACAAACTCCTTATATATAAGGTCGTGCTGAAACCAGTCTGGACATACGGCGTACAGCTGTGGGGATCGGCGTGTGACTCCAGCATTGAAATCATTCAAAGAGCACAAAATGGCATACTAAGAAACCTGTCAAATGCACCGTGGTTCCTGAAAACTTCTGAACTACACCATGAACTTAAAATGGACACGGTTAAAGAGGCTATAAAGCAATATTCAGCCAAGTACAAGAACCGCCTTAATAAACATCCTAACCACCTGGCAGCACAATTGACCAGTGTAAATTACCCTAAAAGACTGAAACGTCAACATATAATGGACCTAGCACAAAGAGAATGAAAGTAAAATAAGGAAAGGAGAGACACTCAGTGGAGTACTGCTCTTGCATGACAACACTACTCAAAACACATCTGCTTATAGTTGTGGGACTGATCGCAGATAAAACAAAAAAAAAAAAAAAAAAAAAAATTTTTATTTTGAGTGGCACAGTTATCAAGCCACAAAATTACATGCTTTAGGCCTCGGGTTTCTATAAAAAAAAGGCCCTGAAGCAAGCAGGAGTACAATGTCCTCTTTTGTTCTGCCAGATATGTCTTCGTGCTATAAAACTACCAAAGTTTGGCCCATATTATGTATTTTGTCTGTTACCGGCACAAGACTCTGGTTAAAGACAATAAGTCGCAGGCAAAACATAATAGTTTTAAATTCTTCCATATGAGGTAACATTATAACTTTTTCCAGATCTGCAGCAAAAATAACAGTGTTGGTGCTATTCTTTTTCTGAGTCTGGTTATCAGTCTTCTTTATACTTTTTGCGAGCTAAAATATACTTCTCTTGATGTTTTTCGTAATCTTTACACTCTTTGCAACTTCTGCGTTAGGTTCTTATTTCTGAGTTAGGGTTGTGAATGGCAAATTTTTCACACAGCTCACATAAGCATGTAAAAGCATACAATTCTGGACCCCACACTAAGTTAAAGCATTGAATGCAACTGGCATTAACCACTTTAATGAAGGTGATACTTCACACAAAATAAATACTACCACAATGCTAAAATCTAAACTCAATCCGGGTTATGGGGGGCAGTAATAGATAGATTTTGTTTTCCATCCAAGTATACAGCTGCCACAATACATTACCATAATAACAAAGATGATGCTGTTGACATGAGATTGATCTCCACAACACACAGCTTCAGCTTGGGTCTATCTAGCATTGTCCACAGCAACTCCTAAAAAATATGAGTGCAACATCTCTTTCACTCCGAGATCTTTGCACAGCAGGTTTCCCCAAACATATACAGCTGCTGATCCGAGTGAATGAGTTTCTGCCCCTCAGACAAAGCCTACATAATATCATAATGACTATAAGCAATTTCTTCTGGCTCCAGCTGCAGTCCTATTAGTGACACATTTTTCGGCTTTGTTTGCATCATACTAATCTTCTAATAATCAGAAGACATTAGCTTTTCTAATCACTCTTGTGCTCATCCATAGACACACCAAGATGGCTGAAGCGAAATGGCTAAAAGGGTCTTGACACCCTGATCTTTGCGATCGATAATGGTATTCCAGAGAGCCCTTCTCCAAGCATATTACAAAGCATTGTGTGCAGCATAGTTACAATTCATCTCCAAGATATTGTTTTAGTGTTCCTTTAAAAGCACTATGGCAACCCCAGACTTCCCAACAGACATAGATCAGTTTGTAGCCTTTTCAACTGAATCATAACCGGTCTCCCGGCCCTCCACCTAACCTAGTCCTCCTCCTAGTTTATAGACCAACCTGTTCATGTGTCCAGTTAGCATGCCAACGTAGCACAAAGTAAAGATCTTTTCATATACATATTTAGGTTTATTCAGTAGTAATCAGCATCATTAGTCATATACCTTACAAGAGTGGACAAGTCTCTTGTGTGCTGCTTAACACTGTATCTTTTGCATCAATACTTGTTCTTTGATTTAGCAAGGAGCAATAGCTTGTCTGCAAATTTGAGCTGAAGTTTCTTTATAATACAATTTAAACTACCTAGGTGATAATTTGACCTTGTCTATACAAATAAATAAAATCGGAGGGTCTGTTTGTAATATTAAAATAACCGCTTTTTACTAAGTGACTAAGTAACATTTTTTACAATTTTTGTCTGTCTGTCTGTTTGTTCCGGCTAATCTCTGAAATGGCTGCACCGATTTTGACGGGACTTTCACTGGCAGATAGCTGATATATCAGGGAGTAACTTGGCTATTTTTATTTTAGAAAAAAATAAGTCTTGTTAAAAATGATAAGTTTCAGAAATTTTATATTACAATTTAAGTTGACCTCAGATTTATATCATCAGTCATATGAAATAGGGTGCAGCTTAGGCTGGACTTTGTAGGTTCGAACACACATATTCCAGAGGCGCATGGCGTAACAGTTGCATACGATAACACTGTTTGCATATTTCATTTATGTATATTTTAGGGTTTACAGGGTTTGTAATCCAAAATAAACCATAAAATTTATCCAAAAAATGCTGCCCAAAGTCACTATTCCAAGTGGATGGACTCACGGGCACAGCTAGTAAATAAATAAAAATGAATCACAAAATATGTTGCTAAGCACAAAACTGGAAGAAGGCCGGACCAATTCCAGTAATTTATTTTTTATTTATTTTATTTATTCATTCCTTGAACTCTGGGGAGTATTTTTATGGAAAGAAAAATTGTATAGAAATACCTAAAAACCAGTTTTCTTTTTCTGTAATTGTGAATACAACTTCAAATTGCTATTAGCAACTTGAACACATCCAAAGATGTATAAAATTGAAAAATGTGTGATGGAAAATGAAACTTGAATGGGGTGAAGTAGGGGTGAACATAATTATGTAAATATGGCAAAACAACATTTTCCGGGTCAGCTAGTTACAAATAATTATGAAAATTCATTATACCACTTAGACTCAACAATAACTTATAATATAATTAACATATAATTTAAATTAATTATGTTAGACAAACATTTCTTTTCAACAAGTTAGCTTTATAAGTGTCAGGCATAGATTAATAACTTAAATTAAAACATTTATTGTAACTTGGAAATTCCTTCCTATCAGATTTAATGGCCCATAAGAAACTTCTAATTCTTTAAAGTTATTCACTTTGAACATTTTACTAGTTTTACAAAATTTACCTGACCAGTGGTGCAGGTACCAAGCCTGGTATACGGGAATAACGCAATACTAAACCAGATCAACTGACAATCATTCTTTAAGCAGAGATGTTTTTTTTTCTATCAAGGTCTTTAATTCTCACTTAATTGCTTTTCATTTATTTTACCCTGGTTTCTTAACTTGTTACTTCAATGACTTTTGCATCAATACTTTTTCCTTTTCTTAACTCAAAAAGACACTAAAAATATAGAACAAGTGTAAGTACTATATAATTTAACTACCATGAACTTCTTTACTAGTAAAGTTAGTTTATTTTATTGTTTTATTCCTTTTATATGAACATCATATATTTTATAAAAATAAATAGGATTTAAGAATCAAATAAAATAGATTTAATACAACTGTGTCCCAAAGTCAACAAAACAAAGTCCCAAACTAATTTGCATAGCACTTGGGTTATTATTTTTCTTTTTTGTAAATTAATACATATTATATACATAAACATCCAGACTCTATCTGTGCAGGTTGGAGAAAGAATACTGATCTCTGCAGCCGGGGTCGGCATATTGTAAAAGGAGACAAAACAACCCTAGCTTTGTGGTAGGGCCCCAAGCCCACCTGGATGGCGATCACCTTTGGTCTTAAGTATGTTGCCATAATAGCCTTGTGTTGTGTTCCAGCATTAGTTACTCAAGTTCCTGTACCCTTATGGGACAGCAACATGTTCGCGATGTCACTGGTGTTGCAAACCCCTATAGGCGACTGTAACTACTAAATTCTAAGCGAGCCGTCAGCTTGTCTGCTCTCCAGCAGTAATAAAAAAAGACGCTGATCTGGAATCAATCCTGTGACCTCTGCCACCATAGCAACTTGCGTTAGCCTTTAGTTAGGAGGTTGTCAAATATGGTACATTACCTATGGTATTACTTTATTTACAATTTTATTATCTTATACAATTATATAGTATCTGGTATCTCAGTGGTTCTAAAACTGAAACATTCTAAAATATATCTAGAGGTCTCTGGTTCAAATCACATGCTAGCTTTCCTCTAGGGGGACGCTATGTCTAATTACATATAAATCAGACAAGCCACTTACAGATCACAAATATAGTGTAGTAATAACAATTCAAGACAATGACTAAATAGCTAGTCAATAATGGTAAAAACTTATGACAATAACCAAACATAATTACGTATAAGCAACAAATCCAAATTGAACTATTCACAGATTGCCTATTGTAGTTTATTAAACAAAAAATTATTGGGTATTCTGCAATCATTGAGCAATGGTAACTGCGTGCTAGTTCATAGATTTAGTTATCTGTATGTAGTCCCGCTGAAAATGTACCTAGACGTTATGACAAGCGGACCTACCAGAAAAGATGCCCACACATACTGACGACGGCGTCGCGAGCTATGTCCAGGCAGATGTTGCACTCTAACATTCGCTCATCGGGCTTCTCCTCTTCGCCTCCAGCGTCACCTCCGGGCGCTGAAGGGCTTGCCCTAGCTTCACTAGTCTCAGCCATCACTATATACTTTAACACCTTAGAACACAGTCCTCACTAAAATTAAACCTTATCACAGAAACCAATGACGTGTTTGTTACAATGAGTCTAATAAAACAAAAATACTGTAACAGTAGCTTGTTTTAAATATGTATACCGCTACTAGTAATTTTCTAAGTACACTGAACAGGTTGTTTTTGCACTTTTATACACAGAATTTCCTTTCGAGTCCCGTGCAGTAGGCGATCGTGACTTGTGGATCAGCTGTCAAGAAAATCAAGAAATGTCATAATTACTCATAATGAATAGGGATGTCCTAAGGATAAAATTAATTTTAGTATTTTAATAAACTTACATTGTTTTCCAATTATAGAGCATAATGCGACTCAGTGGCGCACAATGCCGAATTATGCGCACATTATGCGGTTAATTGGAACGTGAATTAGTTTTAAAATGCACCAGCAGAGTGCGCTAAGTGGCGCTAAGTTCAGTGTTGAAAAAAAAAATAGATACAATAAAGATTCGAATTCTAAAATGAAATTGTATTCACATTTTAAATGTGGAATATAAAAAAGTTAATGTTTGTACCTTCATCCATACTTATATTAAATTAAAAAATAACACAGTTTGAATTAACTTTGATTATTTCCAAAAAAACTACGACGAAACGAAAGCTTTAAAATTTTTTTCAACAATAAACTATATTATTAGCATATTGTTAATTAGTTTTCTTTTATAATTGCAGTACATTATAGTATTCAATTTATAATTGCGCATGTACATATTTTATGAAGGGTCTCTAAACAAATACTTTTATTATAAATTAAGATTTGTTCTTTGGAAGGATAGGTACTGATAATTCATAATCAATATCACAACCTTATCATCAGTCTGCCATAGTTTAATTAACGAAGTTCTGGTCCACCAAGCTTAGCAGCAGAGTTAGTCAAGATTGATAATTAAAATGATGAAATTGCAGAAAATGTCAAATTGTGGCGCCTCACTCGCCACCTGATTTCTTACATTGCTAAAATCGAATAATTGTATACTTTCATATATATTCTTCTTTCTAGTTATATGTATACTTTTTAGATATTTTCGAGAGTTAGTTATGTCAATACAAAAAATGTAAGAATATTATTCGGAGCTGTCACAAAATTATTTTATATTAAATAAGTTTTGTAATTAATAATTATTTATATCACTCAATAACATGATACACACCACCATTAAAAATAGTGAGCCAGTGGATATACGTGTTTGATTAAATGTCTCGCTTAGAGAATCTACCCCATAGGAGGTCCGGTTAATCCTCCAAAAAATCATTCGGCTCTCTCAATGCTATTAGCATTCAAGTCACCGTTTGTATTTTTTTTTTAAATTTATATAAAGAAATAGTTAAACATTTCTTTAATTTGAGTTTTGCCGCGACTCGTTGCGTCGGTAAATCAATATGGTGTTTGGCTGTGTCGGTAGATGGCAGTAGAAGCAATGTAATCTGTTACGTCGGTAAAGCAAAGCTGTCATGCACAGATGGATAGAAAAAGAAAATAAAAAGGGTGGTCTTTGTATGTTAAAGTTAAATAATTATAGAAAGAAATACTGAATAATAAACGTTAAATGTCGTTTTATAATGTTCTTTCAAATATTAACGACGTGAATTTAAACAATGTGTTGCTCTGTAAACAAAGGATTTATTTTAATAAGTTATTTTTACAATTTATAATGCATGCACATACAAGAAGTAATAAATTACCTGTAAACAAAGAAATTATATTTATTTATCAAATGCACAGTTAATACATTGGCTTATTAAAATAATAGCACAAAAAACCACTAAGGTTTGTACAATGCCATCGAAACTTAAGTCTACGCACGTTCAAATGACTGAGTAAATTTAGATTACAATTTCTCTAAAAAGTATTTTTTAAGTGAGGTTTTAATATTTTTTTGGGTTATCATCATCATCATCTAAGCGTAGTATCCCGGTTGCAACCTAAACTTTCGTTTCGGTGCCCGGGGTCCGCTACTTTCCCAGTTCAGTTTATAGTCGATAGTAAGGCCAAGATAAGTATGAGTATTGACTACTTCGATTTCTGGGCAATTACAAGTAATTTGAAGTTGACACTAAGCAAATGCATTGTTAGTGCTAAGCCAATGCATAGCATTGTTCAAAATAAAATACGAGGTTCATGTTCATTGTTCATAGATATATAGAATTAGTTAGAGCAAAAAGAATATTGGTCGATTATAGTGGATGTCAACGATTTTGTGCGGAGTGACCGGAGTGTAATATTCTCTCGTAAGAGAGTAGTATATTCTTTGGTAATATTTTCCCCATTAAATATCTTGTAGATTTTTCGCGTTTATCCAACACATCATTAAACCCTTAGGGAATCGTGTTTGCGAAAACGTGAATAATAAAACCTTTGATAAAAGTATGTTGAAAAACAATTGTGACGTCACAAGTACAATCAGCTGAAGTGGTGGAAGTTATTTTTTAAGAAGATTGAAGAACAAAACTAAACAAAATGGGTGGTGCAGTCAGCTCAGGACGGGATAATGATGAGTTGATCGACAATCTTATGGGTGGGAACTATATCAGAACAAGAGAAGTTGAAAGAGTGTTCCGAGCAGTCGACAGGGCGTTTTATATGCTCCCGGAGTCGCGAGACCTGGCTTACAAAGACCTTGCTTGGCGGAGTGGGCCCTTACACATATCTGCCCCCTGTATTTACAGGTAATACTAATAAACTAATGCTATTATATTTGAGTTTTGTGATCAGTGTATTTACGAAATTTATTGTTGGGGTTTGGTTCAATCCTTAATGTACGAGGGCGATGTTAAATGATAAAACCTTGCATTTGAAGGTTTGAAGGTATGAAGTTTTCGATCTTTTTTTTATATTACTGTCGGACAGCAGACAGGCTGACGGCCCGCTTAGAATTTAGCAGTTACCGTCGCCTATGGGTGTTTGCAACGCCAGTGGCATCGCGAACACGCTGCTGTCCCATAAGGGTACAGGCATTTGGGTCACTAATGCTGGAACACAACACAAAGTTATTATAGCGGCTTACTTAGGACCAAAGGTCTATCTATCTAACAAAGATACAAGACATTTTTCAGAATTTTTATTTATTTTTCAACATAGTTCCTTGTAACTCTACACACTTCTCCCAGTGATGCTCCCATCTCTGTAACTTGTCCAAATAGTACTCAGCGTTTTTCTTTGCAAAATAATTGCTCACAAAGGTAATTGCCTCTTCATTTGATGAAAATATCTGTCGTGTGAGTGCAATTTTTAGATGAGGGAACAAAAAGCTGGGGCTAGATCTGGTGAGTAAGGCGGATGGTCAAGCAGTTCAAACCGGAATTTGTTGTTTTTTACCATGGCAACAGCTGTGGTGTAAGATGGTGCGTTGTCATAAAAAATTATAAAATACAATAAAAACTAGTTTTTCTCAACAATTTGTTGCATATCCTCTACAACAGTGTGTCTTTTGATTTTTTTCGACTTTTTTTAATGTCAATGTAGGTATTCTGGGCCTGTTAATTTATGAAATTAATACAAATGAAATTACAAGATTGTATTTATTTATGTATGTTATTCATAGGTTATAATTGTGAATTATAAACATTTCTTTGTCTGGCTAGTGACACTTAGCCCAGTACTTAGGATGAGAATTTGGGCAGAGTAAAGTACTGGTATTTAGACTAGTCTGAATTTTATTTGTTAAGCCCTTGAGATTTCTGTTGTTTGTCTCCATTAACACAGCCACAGCTGTTTATAGTTATGTATTACAGTGTAGGTAGTAGTATAATAGCTCAGTCCAAACTTCGAAGGACTGAGTGTCTGTGCTAAGTAATAACTACATTGGCAATGCATATACGTGACTGACCACCTGCTACCGGGTGGGCCGATTGCTTATCTGCTGAACTCTACCTATAAATAAAACATTTTTTTTATTGCTGTAGGACAGTAGACATGCTGACAGCCCACTTAGAATTTAGCAGTTACCATTGCCTATGGGTGTTTGCAACACCAGTGGCAATGTGAACACTGCTGTCCCATAAGGGTACAGGAACTTGGGTCACTAATTCCGGAACACAACACAAGGTTATTATGTCGGCATACTTAAGACCAAAGATGGTCACCATCTAGACGGGCTTGAGGCCCTACTATGTTGCTAGGGTGGGTTGTTTTGTTACCTTTTATGACAGGCCGACCCTGGCGGCAGAGGTTAATATTCTTTCTCCGCCCCTGCACGGATTAAATGACATGATTTTGTACTGGTGTTATTTAAGATGGTGTTTTAATCTTTTTCACAATCCGTCCATCTTTGGTCTACCCCTCCTTCTGTATGCATCCACTCTCATTTCTAGCATTTTCTTTGTTACATGATATTTTTCTTTTCATCATGTGGCTATACAGGCTAGTCTTTTACTTTTTAGCTTCTCAATCACTTACACTACTTTGAAACTTCCCTTGATTTATTCATTTGTAATTTTCTCATGTTTAATTATTAATAATGTTTTATTTCATAATGTTGTCTTATACACTCTGTCTGCGCACAATATAGAAAATAATTTCATTCTATGAAGTGAAACTAAACTAAATATATTTATTATTATTTTTATGTGTTAAAAATTCGAATCAAATCAAAAATGATATCAATCAGTGTCCTCAACACTTGAAATTGTATCCCCCTAAGACTAAATTCAAAAATCCCCAAAACCCCCTAACTGACAATTTGAAAAATATAGGTTCTTATCTAATATTAATTAATTAATAATTAATGTTAATGTTTATTTAATTATTTTTTTATTTTTAATAATTACAAAGAGCATAAAAACTTAAACAAGATTAAAAAACAAGATAAAAACTTTAGAAATTAAAATATCTCGATTACTGTTATCATGCACAAAAAACGTCTTTTTGAAACAATAATGAGGAAAAACAGAAACTCATACAAATCTGTAAATTTATATAGAAAAAAAATCAGACTGTTGTTTCTCAATCATAAGTGTGACTAGATTAACCCCTAAAAAAACTCCTAAATTTGGGGGTCAAACCCCTAAGTTGGCTACACTGATATCAGTAATCAAGCATTGAAATCAATTTTGTATGTACTAAGCTTTTGTCTTCATAGTGAAGTAATGGAGGCCTTGGAGTTGAAGCCTAACCTCTCCTTCCTGAATATCGGCTCAGGGACTGGATACCTGAGCACCATGGTGGGGCTGCTTATTGGAGCAGGTGGCATAAATCATGGAGTTGAAGTTCATCCCAAAGTTGTTGAATATGCTATTCACAGGACTAATGCATTTATGTCCAACTCTCCTGTTATAGATGACTTTGACTTCAGTGAACCAAAATATTATTGTGGTGAGTGAGACATTATCGTATTTCTCTTTTCACAATTTGATATGCCTAATGGTTTTTGTAACTTCAATATTGATTTCACTAATATAAATTTGGTTATTTAGATATTGTATTTTTTAATATTTCTTATGTCTGATTACAATGTCTACAGTTTGTATATAATAGTCCAATTGTCATTTCAATATTTAAAATCTTTTATCAAAACTTTGTTGCTCAGTAGGGCCCTAAATTGAAAAGGCCACATTGAAACTGATAAAAGTTATTATTTTTTTTAAGTATGTATTTATTATTTATTTACATCTTAAATTTTAATACAATTGCAGAAAGTGTCTGCTATACTTTTGGCCTGAATGTTACTATAAGTATTGTAAGACCCTTATAAAACAGGGGTGGTTGCCATCCAGACAACCTTGGGGCCTTTGCAGTTAGGGATGTTTTGTCGTCTTTTTCGACAGACTGACCCTTGTCGCAGGGGTCTGTATTCTTACTTTGCTTCTCCATAGAGAGAAGGTTTTGCCTTATATGAATGTCTGTTTTATTGTTTGTAGGAAATGGGCTGCGCCTAGCACCACTGGTGACTCCATATGACAGGGTCTATGTTGGAGCTGGATGTCCGGCAGAATATCTTAATTACTTCAAGCGACTTATTAAGGTATGAAATTTTTTAAAAGAACTATTAAATTCTCATGTTTCCATTTTTACTTACTAAAAAATCTCAATGATTGTATGCATATTTCTCATTATGTTCTGTAATATATATATGATGCAAAGTGGCTTTGGTAGAGACATATGCACTGCAACAGCCGGTTGCCTCATAACTTTTATAACTGATAATAATTCGCTCAGCTTAAGAATATGATGGAAACTATAAGGAGTGATTGAATGCCAGTTATTTATTTTTAATTGCTATTATGTGAATTTTTTATTGCTGTAAAACAGCAGACAGTCTGACATTCCATTTAGGCAGTTATCATAGCCTATGGGTGTTTGCGAAGCCACAGCATCGCTAACACGTTGCTGCCACTGAATGGGAACTGGAACCTAGGTCACTCGTGCTGGAATACAGCTAAAAGTTATTATGGCGGTGAGGTTATTTAGAGAACAGGCGTATTCGCCATGTAGTCGGGTTTGGAGCCCTACCACCTAGCTAAAGTTCATTCAGCAAAAAAATTGCTATTTTTAATTGTTACAATATTTTTCATATAATTTGCTTGTATTAGGTTGGGGGTATATTGGTGATGCCGCTGGATGACACATTGGTACAAATTCGTCGCAAAACAGTCGATGATTGGAAATGTCGGAGCCTCTTGAGTGTGTCCTTCTCATCACTGCACATTCCCACTAAAGCGGAATCAGATAACATTGAACCCCTCAAAATGGGTGAGTTGACATTTGTTTGTTTCTTTTCTTTGTTCATTGCTGTTGGTTTTAGAAGAAGGGTTTTAAGATTTTGTACAGGGTTAAGTCTATTTTTTTTATTAAGGGGGTATTCTGGTCTAGAGGCACGAAGTTAAGACAATTTTTGAAGTGTCGTAAAAAAAAGGCAATCAGTATTTTTACTATTTATTTTTCTATAGGATTTTTATTAATATTTCAAAAATACAGTAACAAAATTCAAAAAGTTAGCAGCTGATGAAGTGGGGTATCTCAAAAAATTGGCACGCGACCATACACACGATTCCAACCCTCCTAGTAATCTGAAAAAAAAAAAAGATTATTAATTTAGAGTAATGCCGAAACCTTTTTAATTGAAAAAAAGTAAAAAAAAATATGGCGACGGCCTGAAATTTTTTTTCAGACAGTCTTACTTTTCTTTCAGTCAGTTTCACTTTTCTTGAGTATTTCGAATTTTTTTTAAATAGTAAACATTGTAATTTGGGGATGAGGATAGTTCATATGATAGAGAAGTCTATAAAGAAGACTTACACCAAAATTTAAGTAAATTGGTTCAGTAGAACTTGAGTAATCGTGGGTATCGTTTTTCTTGTAAAGAGACAGTTTCAAGAAAAACACTTTAAAAGTTTCACGTAAAGTTTCTCGCAGTCTATGTCATGAAGTGATATTTTAAACTTACATTTATTCAATCTGCCATTCCTGCGGCATACATTGGACCTTCCTCGACTTCGAAATTAGCATTTTCCTTTCTTTAATGGGCTTTAATAAAGCTTTAATGGGCCGTTTCCGTTCTGCACAAAAGAAATTGAATAATCTTAAATTCGACCTCCGTGGCACAATGACTTTTGCACGTCGCTCGGAACGCGTCCGATTACCGAGCCGAGTCTGGGTGTTTATATATAATATGTATTTATTTACTAAAGAAAATTATATAAGTAGTATATAGTTACGGATTGTGGGTACCGGGATTGGAAGAAAATACCAGTTGAAGAGTGAATGCCTTTATCTAATAATAAAAATTACAATCAACACAGAATTCACCTCTTTAGACGACGCACACGCTTCTCTTGATACACTCGCGTTTCGATCCGTCCGGCCGACGTTCCAATCTCTCGTGACGAAGTAGTGTTCCAGGTTCGCTGTATCAGTGCTTCGCCGTATCGTTGTCCCGTATCGATTCCTTTACTCTCTTCCCTTGTTTCGTGTTTCGTTTCGCTAGCCCGTGCCAGTCTGCCCCGTGTGCCGCTTGTCGCGTTTATATACCCGTATAAGTTTCCAGAATGTTCCCCATTGCGTCGTTCAACTGTATGTCTATCCTTGTCTAACAAGTATTCCCGTCGTTGCTATTTATTTCTAGAAATTATATCTATCTCGCTCTAACACTTGTCTGGTCCTATATCTCCGTCCTGCTTTTGTGTTCCTTTATTTCTACAAGTTTATGGAACATTCTACGGCGATATTGTTAATAATAATAATAATAATTTATTTCAGAATCAAGTCCCATACATTATACAATCATATTAAAAATTCAGTCAAAATCAATAAAAGTTACCAAATTAGGAATGCGATTAAAAACAAAAATAAAACAAGATAATATTAATAAACTACAAAATAAACCAAATAAATTAATAAACTCTAAAATCTTTGAATATAAATCTAATTTGAATTTATATTTAAAAGGGTTCAATTTAGTAAGTTTAGTTAGGAAGTCAAATTTTTTTTATTTTTGAAGAATGTGACAATGAACCCATTTACTTAGCAGTGGAGAGTCCCATCTATCAGAGAATACTCTGAGGATTGTGTTGGTGCTATCTCGAACCCGTGCCAGTAGAGAAGCGCATCTTTTGCGGATAATTGCAGCGAAACCGTCTATCCGAGCTTCAGCAAACATGCCGGACGCACTATGCCTCGACGGTAGCCCCAACAGCATCCTCAGGCCATTGTTATATTGGACACGTAGGTCGCTGTATGCTCTGCGAGTGTAGCTGACCCACAGGCCACACGTATAAAATGATTGACAATAGGCTTTGAAGAGAGTTTTCTTTACATCTAATGTGCAACGTGCAAACCTACGAGCCAGCATGTTACACCGAACAGCCAGCGACCTACGTTCCCTATCTATATCCAACACATCACTTAAATTGTCGGTGACCCAATGTCCCAGATATTTAAATTTATAAACTCTCTGCATGGGTTGCTCACATAAGTTAACATCGGGTATGTCTAAATATGTTCTACCACCAGCCTTAAAAATCATAACCACACTCTTCTTAACATTGTATTTGAGGCCATGACTTAACGCATACCTTTCACATATAGACAGCAGGCACAGCATACACTCTGTACACTTAAGGGGAAGAAATTCCGCTACGCGTATTCGTCACAATATTAATTGTATAAGTACACATAACATAAGCGCACTGCTGCTTACTTTGGGACTAAATGGGGTTTTGTGAATTGTCTTAGTATATTTATTTATGCCTGAACAAAATCAACTGAATGAATATATAAATATATGGTGGTACTTAACTGCCCAATAGATACAAACATTTGAGCTGCAACAAGTATTTGAAGAACATACAAATTGTGTGGAAATTTAAAGATAAACAAAATCCTTTACATTGTTTTATTTAGGAAGTTTAACCTGTAACATAACAACTGTTAATGTTAAAACAATTTTGTTTACTTTTTAGAAATTGTAAAAGAGAATAAAGTTTGGATTATATAAAATGTAGATGAGCTGAGCCCACCTCGCCTGCAAGTGCTGTCGCGATCGATGATCCGGCGCACCTTGCGAGTCGCGATGCTTTCTCAGAACCCCGAGCTGCGTGACGACCCGCCGAAGCCCAGCCCCACCAACAACCACCCTACACGCATTTGCATCCCAATAGAGGGAGAAAGTGCTGTTGGTATGTGACTATTTGTATTTCGTATGCTGACTGTACTTGCAGTTTATCCAGTGGATAAAGATACAGATACTTTGGATGGAATCATGAAAGTAGTTAGTATCGTATAAAGAAATAATACCAGCGTGATCATTATGATGACTAGGTATGGTAACTATACCAATCAATATTTTGAAAATTGTCTATGATTAATCTATACTTTATCCACTTTACTAAAACATAAAATGTAAACAAACAAAGCTAGAATAAAAACAATATGGCGGGTATCATCCGACCGTTATAATAAAACACTCCTTGTGGCGCCTCACTCGCCACCTGATTTGTAACACAGATAAAATCTAAGAATTGTATACTTTCTTATATATTCTTCTTTCTAGTTATATGCATACTTTTTAGATATTTTCGAGAAGTTATCATATGTCAATACAAACGTAATATTATTCGGAGTCTGTCACTAAATTATTTTATATAATTAGATACGTTTTGTAATTATTAATTAGTTATCACACAATAACATGATACACACCATGATTAAAAATAGTGAGCCGGTGAAATATACGTGTTTGATTAAATCTCTCGCTTAGAGAACCTACCCCATAGGAGGTCCGGTTAATCCTCGAAATCCTTCCAATTGACAATAGTACGTTGAACAGTATACTTATAATTACCAGCATATAAAACCAGTAAGAGATTCGGAAACATTGTCTTTTTAGTTTCTTTATAATGTAAGTTAGTTATTACAATTAATGTTGTAAATATGTAAATTTTATATGCATTATATTTATCATTCATAATTGTAAAAATAAAATTAGTTTATTTTTTTTCTAAAAGTATGGAATAGTAATATAAAAAATAAGAATATAGGAGATATTTCTAATAAATAATTAAAAGTTGCTATGATAATTTTTATATCATGTTGATTTTTGTAAAATCGACATCCAAAAAACCCTTTTTACATTTATTTACATTTTATTTTTTGGTAAAGTGGATAAGGTATAGTGGTATGACACTCAAAGACCACCAATCAAGAGATCATGCGTTCAAATCTAGTACTAGAGAGTACCAGAGGGGTTGAATAGATTCGGGCTTCCAGCCCAGGTTTTACCGTCGCTCTATGATATGGGGTTTATCAATATAATCATTATAAAGTTTTTTCAAGGAGGGTAACGCGTTGGTACTGTCTCTTGTGTTGAACATCTATAGGCGATTGTGATCATTTGCTATAATTATAATTTTTATTAGCATAAAACACGGTTAAATGATTTCACATAGTTATTTCGAACATAATGTTTTGCCAATAATATTGACATGCTAATATTTAATCATAAAATTCAAAGTTATACATACACCTGCACTTTAATATACAAAAAAGACTAGTATTTAAAGTAAAATAATTTTTAAGGTAAAATTAATGTTTAAATTATAATATGGTAGCAGGACATGTATAGAACACTTATTTAAAATTATGCAATGTCAAAAAATAATAATAATAAAATTACCAGAAATATTGTTGTTATATTACTGAAGAAATAATCGTCATTAGTGAAGAAGATAGTCAATTGCTTGAAGCCACTGGATTTAATTTTTTTTTAATTATACTAATTTATCATTTAAATATTGCTGTATTGAGTAGTAACATTTACTTATAAATAATTTCTTATGTAGATTTTTAAATATACTTGTTTTTAATGCTTTTATTGCTATCGTTTTATTATGCTACCAGATGGGCCCTTTGCCTGTCTGCTGAACTTCACATATAAAATGAAATAGCATAATTTCCATTACCTGTGGCGATAGAAGATATTGTGAGGAAACCGATAAATATCAAGGTAATTATCAATTATCGAGGCAATCTGTATATGTAATCCACCAAACTGACAGACATCTTAGGGCACAACGAGCACTTCTAGTCTTTCTTCCAAATTCTGAAGGGAAAACCCAATTCGGTCTAATCCTCTCTCTAGTACTAATTTAACCATAGTATAATTTATAATGTTGAATGTACAGATGGTCTGAATGCTCTCCACGAGCTGGACCGCTCGACCGGCGCCAACGAGATGAACGCGCTGCTCAGTCTCGTGCTGAGCATGGGCCACAACAGGGTCGCCGGCTCCATTAGATACGATGAGTCCTCTGAAGACGAAGGCGTTAATAATAGTAAGTGCGCAAATGTTGTAACTTAGAACAAGATTTTCGGACAGTACGGTCATTGCTTGTTGGTGTGCTGGTTCTTCAGTAGACGTACTTCGTGATATTTTCTTCGCAGTGAGTACATGGCAATCACGCTGATGATTAATTTCGCAACGCTCGCAACTCGCCAGATGCCCGCGGAGCCAGCGCTCGGCTGCTTCCGTGGTTATAGCTGACAATAATCATCATCCTTGTAAAAACTAAACTAAGCACCAGTAGACAATCTGAGGGCCCACTTAGTAGTAACCATTTACCATCTCCTATTAATGTTTGTGACGTTAGGAGTATCGCGACCCGCTGTGCTCCACAAAAGGGATACTGGACCCTGGGTCACTAATGAGGGAACACAACACAAGGTTATTATGGCTGCATAGATCAGGCTTGGAGCCAGGGTTATTCTGTCGCCTTTGACTACAGGCGCACCGACCGCAGGGATCAGTATTCTTAGTTGCACTTATTTCTAGACCTAGGTGACGTCGTGGACATGGAAGCCGATGAGGAAGACTACGATCTGGGCAACAGGCCGCCCCTTAGCGTGTCCAGTGCCGGCGTGCTGATCCTCGACCGCAGCCACGCTAGACGTCGCCTAGTTCGCAGTAATTATTGCTATTTTATATTGCATGTTTACATTATCAGTTCTATTCGCAACATTTGTGGTTACAACACTATTGCCGTCACGATAAATGCGCAATAAACATTTCTGGTTTATTTTCTGGTTGATGAAAAAATTATAAATAACATAGTTCTTATTGAATCTGAGTTGTATATTATGAGTTGCCATTGTTTGTTTGTTTTTTAATAATATTGTTATGTTTTTATTTTTAGCAATATTTAATGCAACTAAAATTTTTATGTCTAGTTGATGCTCTTAATTATATTAATTTTAATAAAATATCAATACGATTTAAAAACTTGCTTATTGTTTCTATTGCTCCTGATATATTGAAAAAATATTTATTTATTTGTTTTAAAATTTCGCATGCATGTATATAAAATAATATTGTAATTTTTAAAGGAATACTTTTATTAATTTCAGTGATATAACTTGGTATTATTAAAGCGTTTGAAATTCCACTTCTTCCGGATTTCTGTTTTCTATATATTATAATAAAGAATTCGTTTAATATATTTGATAGTGATGGAAAATTGTTTGCAGGGCTCATAAATCGGTCTCGCAACACGACATCGGATGCGTCTTCAACGAACCAACAAGACGGTGGCACATCTTCTAGTTCAAGAAGGGATGATACATCCACCAGCCCGCAAACTGATAAAACAGCATCAACCAGCACGAGAAATGATGAATCACCCTCAACTAGTCAGAGGACAGATGATGTACCCTCCGCATGCTCGCAGATAGGTGAAACACCACCAACCACCACGAAAGTAGATGATACTCTACTAAATGAGCCACAAATAGATAAAACGACAAATATTGGGTCACAAAAAGTTGACAATACCCCTAAAGGCACACAAATCGATGCTACTTCACCAAATGGGTCACAAAAAGATGATGCACCAGCCAATGGCTCACAAATAGATGAAACTCCAACTACTGGGCCAAAAATAGGTGACACGCCATCTATTACCCCCAAAACAGGTGACACACCACTTGCAAGTGCACACCTGGGAGAGAGATCGAAGACGGCGGACTTCAAAGCACCAGCTGTAAGAAAGATCCTGCCGCCTCCTTGGCCGGCTAGCGCCTTGCACCAACCCATGGACTGGGAAGACGACACAGACAAGGTCTTTCCTTCTTTTTACACGCTTTATATTAGCTTCACTTGTATGTTTGTAATTATTTGTTTGTAACCGACTCCTTTGGGGGCGATTTTGACCCTCTTTAAACGGCCAGATTTCGTTCAAACTTTGTAGATATATTGAGGGCCGATGACAATGCAATAATCTGTATAGTTTGTGTCATTATCCTTACCAGGATCCTCAGGATTAATGAATTTTCGGTTCTCGTCCGATCACCAAAGTGAAAGAGCGTCGGGCGCGGTTATTACTTGGATGGGTGGCCGCCTAGAAAAATTGCGTGACGGTGGATTTTTGTTCTTTTTTTATTCTTTCTTATATGTTTTATATTAACTTGACCCGTATGTAATGGAAAATTTCGGAATTCGATTCGATTTTTACTTTGAACAATAAAATCAAAATTCTGCCGAAACGCCATCTGGAGCGTAATTAATAACATTGCCAAACATTGACAATGCGAAAATATTAACAATATTTGATTCTCATATATCAACCAATTCTTTGTAGAATATAATATATAATATATCCATGCAGGGGCGGAGAAAGAATACTAATCTCTGCGGCCGGAGTCGCCCTGTCTTAAAAGGCGACAAAATAACCCACCCTAGCTACGTGGCAGGGCCTCAAGCCCGTCTGGATGGCGACCACCTTTGATCTTAAGTATGCCGCAATAATAACCTTGTGTTGTGTTCCGGCATTAGTGACCCAAGTTCCTGTACTCTTATTGGACAGCAGCGTGTTCGTGATGCCACTGGCGTTGCAAACACCCATAGGCGACAGTAATTGCTAAATTCTAAGCGGGCCGTCAGCCTGTCTGCTGTCTTAAAGCAATAAAAAAAGCGTTGTCCATAAACAATAGTTATAGGTATAAGTATATGTACTCAATAGAGCGTTGGGAATGTGTGATTATTAATTGATTTTTATAATTTACTAGCTGTACCCTGCCACGCTTCGCTGTGGTACATTGTGACTGTACCCTGCTATGCTTCGCTGTGGTACATTGTGACTGTACCCTACCACGTTTAGTTGTGGCATTGTGATTGAATGGTTGAGAAATGAGAAACAAAAAAATAGATAAAAACAATCCTTGATGCGGATTATATATCATGCTAAAATTTCAGCTCGATCGGTGCAGAACTTTTTGAGTTTTTGAAGCGTACACAAACCAACATAACATTTTTATATGTAATTTATTTTATTTATTTATAATTACAAGCCCAAACAAACTCTAAGAAATTTTGAATAACATCATGAGCTGAAAATGATCTTATTGTCATTTACATGCTAAGTTTGGTTGCACCAGAAAGCCCAGTTCGCACTTGGCTAACTTATTAATTAAGACTTTTACATTTATATGCACTTTGTGGATTGTTGTAGCCTGCTACTATGGAATTCAAACCATGGGATAGTGACTTTTTTGTAATCCAGCCGAGTACACAGGTGAAGTTGACTCGTGTACAGATCTCTAATTCTATACCTTATCCGTTTTACCAAAAAATAAAATGTAAACAAATCGTAAAAAGAGTTTTTTGTATGTCGATTTTACAAAAATCAACGTGATATAACAATTATCATAGCAACTTTTAATTATTTATTAGAAATATTTCCTATATTCTTATTTTTTTATATTACTATTCCTTACTTTTAGAAAAAAAACTTAAAATAATTTTATTTTTATAATTATGAATGATAAATTTAATGCGTATAAAATTTACATATTTACAACATTAATTATAATAACTAACTTACATTATAAAGAAACTAAAAAGACCATGTTTCCAAATCTCTTACTGTTTTTATATGCTGGTAATTATAAGTATACTGTTCAATGTACTATTGTCAATTGGAAGGAGTGTTTTATTATGACGGTCGATGATACCCGCCATATTGTTTTTATTCTAGCTTTGTTTGAGAAACATTGGTTTGTTTGTTTACATTTTATGTTTTGGTAAAGTGGATAAAGTATAAGTTAATCATAGACAATTTTCACAATATTGATATAATGATACACATAAAACAGCGTCAGCCCTGCTTGGGCTCGGGCATTGCCCTAGAGGCCCTACACGGAATGGATAGTATACCCATCATGCTTGTCCAAGGCGGATCGATGAAGATCAAGGCGGATGAATGAATGATATATCATGATAACATTTAAACGCAGCGGTAGTGTTGTATGAATTGTAGTGCTTTTAAAACGACATGGTTATTATTCACGGGTTCCATATCGACATAGAACACAATATTTTGATAATTTTTTAATATTTTTCTTACTTGGATCAGTCAATTGAATGTATATAAAACAAAATTGGGCAGGTATTCGAACTGTTTTTTTTAAATGCTTCCTGATTCGAAATCCTTAAACCATTGATCAAATAGTATATTTTTATACAAGCTGTGTGTTATGTCATATATTTATATTTGTTCTCAAAGGGGGAGTCATCAGATGAAGAGTCTGAAAGATCCAATGCAGCGAAGGGGGCGAAACAGGACAGTGGCATCGGAGATGAGAACACGCCCTCCAGTGAGTCTCCATTGGAGAAGTCCGAGTCGAAGAGCGACGAATCTAGAGAGGGCGCAGAATCCGACACTCTCCCTGATCAACACAAAAATCGCCTAGGTGATTATTTTCATTTCTCTCAGTACACAGAATAGATTGATGCTGTAGTTTTTATGATTTTATCATAACTTGTTGTTTTTTGTGGGGTTTTTTCGTATTTTATTTTCTCAATTGATATTAACACCAAATTGTTTCTTTGTTTCTTTTTCTTTCATTGTTTCTGGAATTGTTGCAACAATGAAAACGGCTCCTGAAAAGTGGATGTCAAGTGATCAACATTTCCTTAGTAGTCCTACGTGGTACGGCCTCAAGCCCGTCTGGATGGCGACCACCTTTGGTCTTAAGTATGCCGCCATAATAACCTTGTGTTGTGTTCCGGCATTAGTGACCCAAGTTCCTGTACCCTTATGGGACAGCAGCGTGTTCGCGATGCCACTGGTGTTGCAAACACCTATAAGCGACGGTAACTGCTAAATCCTAAGCGGGCCGTCAGCCTATCTGCTATCCTAAAGCAATAAAAAAAATAGTAATTATGAATAAAGAATATCTAAAATAGTATCAATATAATAGTAAAATAGTATCAAAATGAAGACAGTTCAAATTCATCAAACCTCAAAGCATAAATTGCTTTGTGTAAATCCTTGGTTTCCAAAGTGGTCCAGGTGGACCTCCAGAGGTCCACGGGAGACTCGACGGAGGGTCTATATTGGCGTGATAAAAATGGGGGTTCACAATTCGTAAGCGGGGGTCCACGAAAATTTATTTGCATTCAGTAGTGAAGAACTAAAATGTTCGCTTGACTTTACCTATCTATGTAGGCAGATAATATTTTAAGACGCTCAGCGACTGTTACTTGTAAAAAATTGCATATTCCATATTCGGTACAATCTATCGAGACTTGCAAAGCGCCGCCGTCCACAACGATTGTTCAGACGTGCAAATGGACAAAATACGACTTGTGGTGTCACCAATATAAATACGAATACCAAGGATAAACGTTACTCATTTGTTACAATTATTTAACCAATCAATTCTTTCTTTTTTTTCGAAAACTATAATATCGTGGTTGGAACTCAGCTGCAACGGAAATTTCCATAGTACGGTCTAATCTTTAAATTTTTTGTCGAGTTTTGGGAATATGGTAGAAATGGCTGCAGGGGGTCCACCAGAACCAGCAAAATTTTAGAAGTGGTCTATGAGAAAAAAAGTCAGGGAACCTCTGGTGTAAATATGAGAATTTGGATAAGTCTTGGGATATATGCTAATCACGACCTCTTCGCATTAGCATATAAATCCCAGATAGAAGGCATATATTCTGAATGTCTTGTTTGTAAAAAACTCAATATTCTATTCTCACTCGATTGTTGGCAACTGAGCCATGGCCATACAATACGTATTTGTATCTGAAACGGGCGTCGCGTGTGTTTTAGGACGTCGTCGCCTGCAGAAGCGCAGCCGCTGCCACGAAAGCGACCGGTCCACGTCGACTGATCGCGAGTCCGACGAGGACTCCGACGACGAGGGGCGTGGCCGCCCCAAAAGGCGTGCTCCCCAACCTGACCGCGCGCGTCACATGCGCTTCATGCGCCTCTCTAACCTCATGAATCAGTCTATCAAGAAGCTGCCCATTCCACACTCCCTCAAGCAGTACGTCAACTACGGCAGATGCTATCTAGTGCTGCGACCCAGCGCCGAGTGATGCAACACGCTGCAGGCATTTGATGATGATGTGAGTACAGTCATGCATACCGATCAAACGTATTTCAATTAATTGTCTTGTGATCTGATTGTCTGCTGTGATTTTATCACGTGAGTGGATCTAATGTATTTAGTTTTCCGATCTACACATATCATCTAAGACACAGGTCCAGAGAGTTCTAACAGTATACAATGTGGCATGATATTGAATTGTAAAGTGATTACATGCTTACAGGATGTTCTTTAAATATCATGCTAATCTAAAAATATTATCAAAATAGAAATTAAAAAAAAAAACTTGTTAAGTAATATTAGTTTCCAACAGGTTTCATCAGCACGCTGATCCCAAGAAAATCAAATATACATTTAAAATCTCATTTTTGCATTAATAACTTTTAGTATAAATGAATAGAATATTCCTATAATAATCCTACAATGTCTGAAGCTGTACAATGTTCTTAGATGATCCATAATTTCAGACTACTAGTCCTCACTAAGCTATGTTCCTAATTATTGATCTATCAAGCCCTTAAAATGGTCTAATTCTTTTGAGATCTTCGGTAACGAGAATAAATATGATATTATGTGCAATGATGAAGCTGCCACTTAGTAACTGATAATTTTAGCTATATTTCAATATTGTAAAAAAGTTGTGGCTTTTAATAAAAAATATGATGATAACGTAATATATATCTCTTAATTAGTGACGTGGTGTCTCACAGGTGTAGTGCGTGTTGCGAGTTTTTAGAATAGACCCCTCACTCGTGATTTCGCATCTCATTGTCACTAAAGAAAAGTGTTTTGTTTCTTTTTTTATATGTTATGAAATAATTTATTGAATTTTTTATTTTTTCTGTTTATTAAACACCCAATGAAATATTAAATGTTCATCCATTGACAGCGGATTCATATTTGCGGCTTTCGCTGTTGGGACTCGGGCCGTGGGGGACCCCACGAGCATATTAGCTTTTATCGAGATCTGTCAAAAAGCTTGATACCGGTCTCACGGAACCAAAAAGCTGGTTTGTATTTAGGGCAAAGCATAAGTGTTGCCATCCAACGCGGTAATGCAGCCAGCGTTTTGGAAACGTTTCCGGCCGAAAGCGATTTGGAATCAATTTATTATTTATAGTTATCGTGTTTTTCATTTTTTTTTGTGTAATATAGTGTAGTTGTAAAGTTAATTTAAGCATATTTCATGTAAATATAAATTTGTATAGTTAAAAAAAATATTAACACAGTTTTGAAACACCCAAGTTGAGTTATATAAAAATGAATTTTAAAGAAGTTAACCTGTGAGGCGTCATGTCATCTATAGTGTTCTAAATGCATTTCAGAATATCTACAATAATCTTACTAATAATAACTTTTAAAATATTTGATTGAAATTCTTTAGGCATTGACGGTTCGTATTTTTAAATAAATTCGTCGACTTTGTGTATTTTAATATTATACTAGTACATATATTAATGAAGACGCAAGTATTTGATGAATCAATGATTTGGCAGTCATAAAAACATTGCCACCTGTTGCCAGGGGAACTAGTGCAGAAACAGCATTTATGGAGAAAATGGCACTAGAATTGTTAATATTTTTATTTTGTTATATAATAAGTTAGTTAAGGATTTTGTTATTATATTAAATAAAAAATATGCCATTTTAGGGCAAACATATTTAGGGAGTAGGATTTTTTTAAAGACTGTTTATGGTAAATGTGATGGTGATTCAAAATAAATCGCAGCACTCATTTTTTTGTTTGGTGTGTGTTGTACAAACTACATTTGAATGAACAAGACTAACTACTACTAACTACTTGATACGTGATCAAGGAATTACGTCGTAAATATATCTATTTTAACTGAACACGTTATACCAATCCCAGCGTTAAATCCCGGTTGCAACCCAAACTTCGTTTCGATGTCCGGGATCCGCATTCCGAATTTTTCTTCTCCACTTTCTTTGACATCCCTGGTAGTAGTGAGTTAAGAAAGCACTTTTTGGGTTAACCCCTCCTGCCGGTAATCCTGTACAAAAAATGACAGCTGGTTTTGGGTGATTTGAAGGTCGCGTGTGACATGGTGATGAGGGCCAGAATAAATGCGGTCAGAGCTGCATCTTACTGTAACTAGACATCTAATTTGTGAATATCACTTATATGAATTCCAATCGTAACATTTGTACTCACAAAATTGTCGTGCTTCTTTTTAATGCTGTAGGACAGCAGACAGGCTGACGGCCTGCTTAGAATTTAGCAGTTACCGTCGCCTGTGGGTGTTTGCAACGCCAGTGACATCGCGAGCACGCTGCTGTCCTATAAGGGTAAAGGAACATAATACCAAGTTATTATGGCGGCATACTTAAGACCAAAGGTGGTCGCCATCCAGACGGGCTTGAGGCCCTACCACGTAGCTAGGGTGGTTTGTTTTGTCGCCTTTTACGACAGGCGACCCCGGCCGCAGAGGTTAGTATTCTTTCTCCGCCCCTGCACGGATACAAACGGAGTGTTTTCGATTCTGCCGATAATTCACTAGAACAACAAGCATAATTGCGCTTACCTAATTAATTTGACTTTCCTTACTCACCATAACAGCCATTCAATTACCAGTTTGTCCCCAGCTTTACATTCCACTTCGATCACAAGCTTTTCTCCCGAGTCAGGGTTCCCCTGATAAAAGGGCCAAACTGTATTTCATTTTAGCATTCACTTTTATTCATGAAAAGGACAAGAGAATGGATGTGGTCAAATTTTGTTTTACAGAGACCTTGCCTTGAACGAACTGCCGGGTATTCTATGTATATGCATGCGTCTTTTGTCTTAAGCAATGTGAATCGTCCCTCTTCTCGTAAGTGTTTAGCTAATTACCTGTTTGTAGCATGTTATTGATGAGCTATATGTGTCTGATTTGACAATTTTATGGATTGGTCTGCGATTTATCTTGAACTAGTCAGTAAAAAGAGTGTTTATATCCTTATTGTTCTTTAAATTAGCAATTAATTAAATTTAAATAAATATACTAAAAAGGAAATTTTAGTAACTTGATATTATAACATTGTATGTAGGTTTTATGTTAACTAAAATATATAAAACATTAATAACGCTGCATGTCTCTTTATCACAGCAGTATGTGTGTGTATACAACTCTGTTTATAATGTGTAGCTTTTTAGGAGTGTGTATTTGTATTCTAAAAAGTGCACATAATGCTCACATTTGTTATGTTGCTGATAATTAAATTGAGTTTATTAGTAATAAAGCGTTTTTTATTTCATCTACAAGTATTTTGACATCCAATCAGGATGTATCTATTGGTTTCTATCAGTACTGTGGTATTTAACAGGTTGAGTATTTGAGTCTGCTCGAAGGACCACTTCTGGTATTATGCAATAAATGGAACAATGCTCAACTTAAAACAATTTTAAAGCCAAACGTGTAGCTATGTTAGCAAAATCGTACTATGCGTGTTAATTGATGTACTATTTTTGCAAGGGCCTAAGCGGGGCGGACTAAAACAATTTTAACAACAATAAGAATCAAAACTGAATTTACATGAACTCAAATGATATTTACGATTGAATGATTCATTAATAATATTTCTTTAAAATTAATTACAATTGGGTTAACTTATACAGCAGCAACATGTGGCCCATTTTTGAGTCGAAGCTTTAATGTCGTTAAACAATAAAAGAAACAATATACATAGATACTTGCAAGATTTTGTAATTATTTGCAAAAGCAATATGTAACAAATAATAGTATATTATATAGTAGTTCAATGACTTGACACAAAACATCTTTATTTAATATTTTATTAAAAAGATATTTATTAAATGTTATAAAATAAAGTTAATGATATATTTATCATTGAATATTGCGGTGGGTGCTTAAAGTAAATATTTATTTACAAAGGTTTAATTTAAATATCTAACGGATTATTGTGAGAAATAAAAAACACAAAAAAATATAAAAAATATTTTCGAATTTGTAAACAAGGAGATCTTCGGAACTATTTATTACGCTCTGTTAAAGCAATTCTGTATTTCATTAGATACGTAGCCTATATATTATATTATTCGCAACTCGACCGAGAGGTCATCAGTTCGAATTTCACGATACCCCAAGCACCTGTCAACCAGTTTTATTATCTTAATATGCATATTATATAAATCAGATTTACAGACGGCTGATCAAAACAATTTGTCGCTTAGAAACTTGCCCTTATAAGCCTTGGACATGCGTGGTGGGTATGCGGTCCTTTCCCTCTAGGGGAGGCCAAAGTACTGGGAGGTTACAGTTTGTTATTTATACCTCAACTTATTTACACATTTACAGGGGTTTCATATTATTGTCATACATGAAAATTTTGGCAGTGTACTTATATAACTGTCTATACTAAACTGTGTCAGAACTGGATGTGAACTTGGTAGATTCTATTGCACTAAATGCTAAACGTACAAGATAATATGGATTAAGAAGGATATGTATCTCAACACCACTTCCCGCTCTGCCCAACGCCATTAACTCGCACAGGGATGTGCATGTTTTCGGGATAAAGGTCATCGGCAGCTGGAGCTTCACACGCAGATAGTCCGTTTAAAAGTTTCCTCGTGGGCCGTGGGGTGGCTCTGCTCCCGTCTCTTGTCCGCTCTCTCGACCACTTGTCCGCCGCGTGGGTCCGTTTAACTGGTCTTTTGTTACACTCGTCGTTATTAGCTTCCGAGGCTGGTCTGCTAGGAGTCTCGGATTCACTGCCGTTTAATAAAGAGTGCGCACTTCTGGCTTTATGTAACGAAAGCCTTAATGGTTTCCTCGGAGGAGTCGGCCTTGATTTGAAATCAGCCCGTTCTTCATTCTTTTTATAATGACTCATTCTTGAAGTTTCTGAACCGTATTCAGTTCTTGAAGAACTTTTGTAGATTTCTCCATTAGGGAAATCAGAGCATTCAGACTCAAATTCTGATGATTTTGCACTCCGACTGTGTACTTTGGACGTTCTCCTGCTAGATTTGTGAGCATTTTCCAAAACTTTTCCGTCTATTCGACTGTAAATATATTGTCTTTCGGAATCTATTTGTATGTCTTCTGTGCTTTCATTCTTCTTCAACTTCCTCAGACGCTGCGACCGTTTTAGTTGTTCAATTATAGATAACGTTTTCCTCTCTGCCCAGTTAGTCTTCTTAATGCTCTCTTCTATTCTGTCAGCAGCTTTTTTGATTTCATAATGCCGGTCGCTCGTCCTATCGACGGAACGTGAGTCGTGTATGTCTAAATCACTTTCTGATCTAAAGTAATCTTCTTTTTTTCCCAGTCTTTCGGCCTTCAAGCGCTGTTTCTCAATGTGTCTTTGGTTCCTTTCGATCATTCTGATCGCCGCATCAGTTTCAACGCTGTAATCGACAGCTCCGTGGATACAGTGGTGAGAGAGGGAGTGCCTGATTTGACCGACCCGGTGTTCCAAGCTGTGGGAGCTATGAGATCTAGTATTGAGAGGTGGTGATGCGCGTGGGGAAATAGCTGTTCTTGAGGATGCTCCAGAAGCATTTGATCTCGGCCTCATTAGAGGCAAATTCGCTTCAGCGCCATCGAGTCCAGGCAGTTTGGCTACTATGGCTGTGATGTCGGGTCCTTTTTGAAAAACTTGTACCTCGGATTTAGGGCTCCTGCATCCGGACTGCGGTTCACTGGTAATGTTGATGCTCGTTACATTCCTCCTGGTTTTGTTCATTGTTATACAACTGTCGTTACTACTCGCTGACTGTAGCTGAAACAAATTAAAAATTACTTTAGCAGTGTTAACTCCATCATCATTATCAGTGTTGACCTATATTTTGAAAAAATCCTTCTTTTACAATGAAGAACAAATATTAAACCGTATGTACTTTATGCTAGGACCACTGCTAGGCATGCTATCTGTAGTCTAGATTGCTTTATTCCTAGTTAAATGCGAGGCCTTTATGTGTTATATAAAAGAAATTAATCTATGAATGGACATTTTTTTAAATAATGAAGTACGAAAAAATTTACATCTTACTTGAGGATGCCTTGCCAGCAGTTCTGCAACTTGTTCTTCCAGGTAAGAAATCCGATGCGTGAGCCTGGTATTGTCTGACCTGAGGCCTTCTTTTGTCTTCTCGGCTTCTTCCGCTGCCGTTCTCAAAGCTCCTAGCTCTGCTCTTAGTGATGCTGCTTCATTCTGAAAAAAATAACTTTTAATTTTGAAGTATTTTTATTAATATTATAAAATTTTATCTAAGTGGTAGTGTTTTAACCAATTCTACTCGGAGACCAGCTCATAGGTCACGGGTTGGAATCCCAACATGGCATGCACCTCTCAGGCAGCTATTCGCGCCTAAAATGCGTATAACACTAGGAAACATCGTAAGGAAACCTGCACACCAAGTCCACTGGTATGTATAACCGGCCTATTAGCTGTGTCCAAGCGTGGCACGTAAACTGTTCGTTTCCACTAGGGAGAGGCTCGGGCTTACCAATATAAAAACAATACCAAACTAGTAAAGTTATTAAACGTATTACAGTCAAACGGACAATATGTAAGATTGCACTGTACGGTATTCATGTTATAGTCTTATACCACCGTGTCTGACCGTACTAGGTCAAGGACAAAATTTACAGTGAACAAGTAGTCTGCCCTGATCTATTTATGAAGGACTATTTGTTAAACATTTAAGTTTTTCGTTTTCTTTTTTTTTTTGTCCTACTTATACATATATCGAAGTTCAATAAGCGAATATATGTTATATTATAGGGCTTACCGGAGGAAATCCAGTAGGAGCCTGCGCTTGCATCGGCCCTCTAAGCACGACCATCCTGGCAGGGCTGGCGGCACTGATTGCCCTTTGCAGCTCTTCTTGACTCCTACACGCCACCACTGAGGTGCCGTTTACTTCTATCAACCTAAAATGTCGTAGACGTTACTTTGCGTTCACTTCTGTAATAATTATTGCCAGATAATGATAATTATGACGAGCCAGGGACATCGCAGAGCAAGCACCAGAAGTGGATTCTGCGACCTTTCAAAAAGAGTCAGGTGACGACTAGGGCCTAGGGTTTTACACACACCCGCATCTGCTTTTCCCCTGAAACTCCGCTGCTGCACTGGTAAAATATAGTCTTCGCAAGGATAAAAAGGGGCTTATTTGCGCGCAATTATTATAAATTTCTTAATATCCGTATTCTTGCTAGTTTAAATAATATCCGTTATCCGTGCAGGGGCGGAGAAAGAATATTAACCTCTGCGGCTGGAGTCTGCCTGTCGTAATAGGCGACAAAACAAACCACCTAGACATAGGTACGTGGTAGGGCCCCAAGACCGTCTGGATGGCGACCACCTTTGGTCTTAAGTATACCGCCATAATAACCTTGTGTTGTGTTCCGGCATTAGTGACCCAAGTTCCTGTACCCTTATGGGACAGCAGCGTGTTCACGATAACACTGGCGTTGCAAACATAAGCGACGGTAACTGCTAAATTCCAATCGGACCGTCAGCCTTTCTGCTGTCCTACAGCAATAAAAAAAACATACTTCACAAAAAAGACATTTACTTCATAAATTTCTTAATATCTGTATTTTTGCTAATTTAAATAATAGAGGTAAATGTCTTTTATGAAGCTCCCTAACCATTTATAGAATAATGAACTGAAAGTCACCGTATAATATTTATAAATACTTATGTTCAAACCTGTCTCCTGGACGGGCGGTGCCATGATCCGTGACCCAGTCGACCGCCATGCCGCCCCCGCGGGGCACTGCGCCCCACGAGCCCTCGCGGGCCTCTACAGCTAATAGCGACGCCGTGCCGCCACACTCTCGAATTGTGCTTAAAGAGGGAAATAATGTAATTAACTTTATGTACATATACCCAACCTTTGGTATATAAAGTTGGCACAATGTGTAATGTCCACCGAGCACATTTTAATGACTTCAGGAATATAGTAAAATTTGAAGGAGCCTTGTGAACGAAGAAAATATGCACTTCAAGTAGCCGTCTGAATGCCATATGTGTTTAATAATGACATTGTTTCTATAATTGTATTAAGTATCTTGTTTTTCGACTGTTGTTTGACATACTATATCTATTATATTAATGAATGATGATTTATAATTCTCATTGTATCTAAATAATCAAATAAAGCCGTATAAATGCTTAATATGGCAATCTTTATTACGTTTGATCATATTAAAACCTTAAAAAGATAGAAAATCTACAGAACTATCAATAGATTTTTATCGTTTTTGAAATATCAAAAAAATTGCATATATCTGCAATCTTTACCAAACATGCTTCAAGGGCATTATAATGGCTACATCACACCATATCTGGCCTGAGGAATGTGTGAGTTTGTAATATTATAGGGTCGATTATGGCGAAAACCCGCGGCCGTAGGGCATCAGAGGGCGCTGGTGCATTGACCGAATACGGCAACCAACTAACAATACCGTCTGCGGAGAGTCTTGTGAATTATTCTTTTTATTAATACTTTTTTAGTTGTGAGACTCCCTGTCTTCAAGAAGCTTTCGGCCACCTCATTTAATTCCTAAGATGTACAAAAAACCTGATGACTCCTGCTCAGTTGGAAAGCAGGAAAGAAAAGGACTCATTCTGATTTCTTTTCGGGGTTGGGATTACTGACTGATGTCGCCCTTTTAGTAATCAAGTTCAATCAGAATTATTCCATTCATTAACATTTTTAACTTTTCTCCTTTACTATTAATATTTTCTTTTTGTTTATTTGGACAAAAAAGAAGAAAAAAAGTATGCTACAAATATAGAAGTTATTTTAATTTGATAAAAATCATCATTACCGTTAGTAGTAGTATCAAAATTCCGCGATAGCAGTCTTTAGAGATTCGTATCGTGTAAAAAGTAAAAGTAATTTTCAGTTAAAGTTGTAAATGCACAAAAATATAACTCCGTTAATGTTGCGGAGTCATCATTGTTTACATCGCCAACGTGGAAGCGTTTGACCACTAGGTCCTCGGTTGCACAAAAAATAATAATTGATGATTTTTTGGTTTCTCAATAGCAATAGTCATTTCGACTAGGGTAGCGTACCTAATACTCAAAATTACCAAACGGTATTCGTTGAAGGTCATTCAGGTTTACGCTCCGACTTCGACACATCCTGACGAAGAGGTGGAAGCCATGTATGAGGACATCTCAACAGCCATCCACACTTCTAAAACCCACTTTAACGTTGTCATGGGAGACTTCAACGCAAAGTTGGGGAAACGTAGCGGCGATGAGTTGAGAGTGGGGCAATTTGGGTTCGGAAATCGGAACACCCGAGGCCAGATGCTGGCCGACTTCATGGAGAAGGAGGACCTGTATATGATGAACTCCTTCTTCATGAAGCCAGAACAACGCAAATGGACTTGGATTAGTCCCGATGGTGCCACCAAAAATGAGAGTGACTTCATTATGTCGACCAAAAGACAGATATTCAATGATGTCTCTGTGATCAATTCGGTGAAAACTGGGAGTGATCACCGCTTAGTAAGAGGCACATTGAATATCAATCCAAAATTGGAGAGGTCTCGACTGGTGAAGTCTACGCTCCGACCTGCACCCATACAGATCCAAAACCCGGTAAACTTTCAACTCGAATTGCAAAACCGCTTCGAATGCCTCGGTGACTGCGTTGACGTGGACGAGTATAATAACAGGTTCGTGGAAGCTGTTCAAACGGCCGAGTCTAAATTCTTCAAGGCCAGCCGTTCAAAAAGAACCGGAAAAATCTCAGATTCTACTCTCAAATTGATGGATGTGAGACGTCAAATGACCCTTCAGTCCCCGGACGATGCTTCCCAGTATAGACAGCTAAATAGACAGATCTCCAAGTCCTTGACTCGCGATATCCGCCGCCATAACACAGACTGTGTAAAGGCGGCTATAGAGCGTAACAAGGGCTCTAAAGTATTCGCACGAGAATTGTCTATTGGGCAGAGCCAACTGACGAAGCTGAAGACCGACGACGGCAGGGTCGTTTCGTCTAAACCCGAACTTTTGAGGGAAGTCGAGAAGTTCTACGGACAGCTATACACGACCACACGGGCACCTGTTAACAACAAGGCTAAAGACCCAAGAGCCAAATTAACCCGACACTACACCGTAGATATCCCAGACGTCAGTCTGTACGAGATTAGTGTGGCCCTTAAACAGCTTAAAAACAACAAGGCGCCGGGTGATGATGGAATTACAGCCGAGCTTCTGAGAGCTGGTGGTACTCCTGTGCTTAAAATCCTCCAGAAGCTATTTAATTCCGTCATCCTCGATGGCAAAACGCCGCAGGCCTGGCACGGAAGTATAGTGGTGCTGTTCTTCAAAAAGGGCGACAAAACCCTTTTGAAGAACTTTAGACCGATATCACTTCTGAGCCATGTTTACAAGCTGTTTTCAAGGGTCATCACGAATCGTCTCGCGCGCAGATTTGACGACTTCCAGCCTCCCGAACAAGCCGGATTCCGAAAAGGTTTTAGCACCATAGACCACATACATACGCTGCGGCAGGTTATACAGAAGACGGAGGAGTATAACCAGCCACTATGCTTGGCGTTCGTGGACTATGAGAAAGCCTTTGATTCGATCGAGACCTGGGCGGTGCTTCAGTCTCTCCAGAGGTGCCACATTGATTATCGATACATCAAAGCGTTGAAGTGTTTGTATGAAAACGCCACCATGTCAGTCCGTCTCCAGGATCAGAACTCGAAGCCTATTCGACTGCAGCGGGGAGTCAGACAAGGCGATGTCATATCGCCGATGCTGTTCACTGCTGCGTTGGAAGATGTCTTCAAGCTTCTGGACTGGAACGGACTGGGCATCAACATTAACGGTGAGTACATCACTCACCTTAGATTCGCAGATGATATCGTAATCATGGCTGAAACCATGGAAGACTTAAGCCATATGCTTGATGGCCTCAATACAGCTTCCCAAGGAGTAGGTCTCAAAATGAACATGGACAAGACGAAGATCATGTCTAATGTCCATGTCGCACCTACCCCCGTAACAGTTGGGAACTGTACTTTCGAAATTGTTGACGAATACGTCTACTTGGGTCAAACGATCCAGTTAGGCAGGTCCAATTTCGCGAAAGAGGTCACTCGTCGAATCCAACTCGGATGGGCAGCGTTCGGGAAGCTCCGTAAAATCTTTTCGTCCCAAATACCGCAGTGTCTCAAGACGAAGGTTTTTAACCAATGTGTGTTGCCAGTGATGACATACGGAACGCAGACGTGGTCGCTAACTATGGGCCTTATGAGAAAGCTCATGGTCGCTCAGAGAGCAATGGAGAGGGCTATGCTCGGAGTTTCCCTGCGAGATCGAATCAGAAATGAGGAGATTCGCAGGAGAACCAAAGTAACCGACATAGCCCGGATGATTGCAAAACTGAAGTGGCAGTGGGCTGGGCACATAGCTCGAAGGACTGATGGCCGTTGGGGCAGAAAAGTCCTCGAATGGCGACCGCGTACCGGAAGACGCAGTGTTGGTAGGCCCCCCACAAGATGGACCGATGATCTGGTCAAGATCGCCGGGATAGGTTGGATGAGGGCAGCGCAGGACCGATCATCGTGGAGATCTTTGGGGGAGGCCTTTGTCCAGCAGTGGGCGTCTTCCGGCTGAAATGATGATAGTCATTTAAGGACAAGTCATCGTGAAAATTTTGTTTTGAAACCACCAAGCCAGCTATAAATCAGCTCTTTAATGTGGCTCGAGTCTCGAAAGGTTTTTGTGAATTTCGAAATAGTTTTTATTTCTTCTTTCGCTTTTTATTCACTCCACAAACAGAATGTACTATCGTAATTTATTAAGGAGCGGCGGGGCTATTAAAATATTTATAGAAGGTAGAATATTGCAAAATCACAAAGGATACTTAAAAGTGACAGAGAATATGTCTGAGTGGTAATTTGAAATCATAGCTTTCCTACATTTTAGCGAGAAGTTCTTGAAATTAACATGTGTCTGCATCAGCGAACCATTGGAATCGCCTTCTCCTTTATAGTATAAAAATAGCTTTTTATAATCACCCATGTAGCATAATATGTAATATTAATAACTTTCAACAATTTACAAAGGTATTTTTAAAGAGTTTAATTTAGAATAAGATAGCCTTTCATAAATTAAAGTATTGTATAATCGACTATCTTATTGCTGAAAGCAATTTCATCCAGCAACATTTAGGATTGCAAATTGTCGAAGAGGCGGTGCCTTGTATCGTTTTAATATATGACTTCTATTTCTAGGTTTTTATTTCACAAACCAAAACATTTAGGTAACGTATTGGGTCATTCCGTTTCAGCTGGTTGGAGGAAAATATGCGTAGTAGAGACTTAAGTTTTCCTTAATATTCTCTTGAAGTGTTTGTCTCAAATATCTCCCTCCAAACTGGATATTTCCTTCATCATCTAAATATATCTTTTCTAATTCTTTTGAAATTTTTATCCATATTTTTAACTCATCATGCCTTTTTCCTAATGAATTTTTAACCTGCCATCCAGTCAAATTGCCGTGCCCGAAATGATGATTTTTTTTTGTATAATAGGTATCTAACAAATATTCTTAATATTTTTGAGTGACATTATTCCCGTCGACTTTCTCAAGTACGTTTGCATTTCAAAATCACCAACAGGCCTGCCTCACAAGTCTTACAAATACCTAAGTATGATTTATATTAAGCTTTTCTCATTGCGGCTGCGCACACGATCTCGCCATATTTGAGGCGATCGTGCCATAATTGTGACCATGGCAGTGGTACTAAAGTTAAGGCCGGTGTATACATACTGGATAGAGGTTGTGTACAGATAAAAAAATGTGACCAATCAAGCGTGCTTTAGCTTTTTAACGTCCAGATATAAAATATCATTATATCGTATTACATTCGTTCTTTTAAAGACGGAAATGGCTTTCAAAGAGGTCTTAAGTATTAATTATAGTCGATTAAAATTAAAAATAGTAATAATTAGGAGGAAGTCGTAAATGGAGGGGACAAATGGACAACTCTTTTTGTTAGTTTACGTTTTTCCTTCAGGAGTTCGAAAATCGCCCCCTAAAAACTAAATTTATCCTGTTATTCTATCAGTGTCAGATTAACCACATGGCAAAAGTAGCAATTGCTCCGGGCCCCCCGCAAAAGGGGACCCCGCATATGTAAACCCGCTCATCTCTGCCTGAGTATCTACTGTAAGATTAAACACCTAAAACGTTGTAACATATAGATGGTAAATAAACGTATTGATATATTGGATTGTTTTTTTAGCACTTTATAATTAAGAATTCATAGCAGGGCCTTTTGAAAGAATTTGCTAGCGTCCCCGCGCTTGCTTAATCCGGCATTGTTTTCCCTGTACCTCTGGTCACATAAGAGAATTGCCACCGATGGTTATAGTTTCGAAATGATGTAATGAAGTTTATTACAACGCTATTTTCTTTGATAATAATTGCAAAACCGTTTCGTATTCTTCGAACCTTAAGGTAGAGGTTGAATTACATTAAAGCACTGTACAACATCATACTTCATTGCTTCCTGTCACAACATTTCCATGAAGTCATACGATGGCAACACTCAGATCATAAACTTCAAATTATCCCACAGTTGGGCAATCGTAAATGTGACCGTCATTAAATGATTACAGTCGCGTGGCCATAGGGCCTCATTATTTTCACATCAGTTTTATATTCAACTACGGTGATACGATCGTCTCTAATTTGACATTAGAGTGGTATAAAAAGCAAAAAAGATGTTTAAAAAGTAAGCTAGGATTAGACGTACTTACTTATAGGAATCTAACTAAGGCTTCGAGGCGTTGACATAATTATGAAAACAAAGTGTTATTACTATTTCTTTTTTTTGCAGTTGGTTCATATAACTAAAATCTGTGAAAGATAACGATTGGACATGATGTAGGCTGCGGTGTGTTTGGAGAGCGACCAAGCTTCAAGACCAGTCTGAGCCTGGGCAAATATGCCTCCATCTTCCAAGCAGAGGTCTACGCCATCTTAGAATGCGCGGTAGTGAATCTGCAAAAAGACTACATCAATCATGTGATATACATTCACTCTGACAGTCAAGCAGCACTTTTGGCGTTGAATTCAGACTTCATAGCCTCGAAACTCGTCAAAAACTGCATGGACTACTTAAATACTTTAGGTGAGAAAAATAAAGTAATCCTTCGCTGGATCCCCGGGCATGCGGGCATCATAGGCAATGAAAAAGCCGATGAACTTGCCCGGATTGGGGCCAAGGGGTCGCAGTACGGACCTGAACCGTGCTGCGGCATACCCAAAAGCCTGATCCGGCTCACCCTCAGGGATCAATGTACCAGTGAATCTCTTAAGCGCTGGAATACAATTCCAGGCCTAAATCACTCCAAGGTGCTAGTTAAAGCCTACAACCGCAAATTTGCGCTTGAAGTACTAGCACTAAATAGGAATCAGCTATGCAACCTAACGAGGGCGCTTACCGGACACTGTTGCCTAAACAAGCACCTCACCATCATAGGGATTAGGAATAGCAAAGCCTGCAGATTCTGTAATGAGGCGGATGAAACGCCTCTGCACCTGTTGTGCTACTGCTGTTCCCTGATGCATAAACGTAGTCTCATATTAGGAAAACACATGCTGGAACCGGATGAGATACGTGCAGCTCCTGCCAAAAAACTGCTTCGCTACTTCAACGAGGCAGGCTTTGCCAATGAGCTATAGTAAATGTGGCGATCACAATAGTTCATTAAATTGGACGCAGTGATACTAGGTTAGAACAGACTAGCATAGCCACCTTTCGAAATAATAATAATAATAATAAGATAACGATGGTGCCAATTTTTGTGTAACCATGTAATGCACAAATGCTATTTCATTTTCGTATTTTCGTGAATTTATATTATACACACCGCTACTATGAGCATTATTAACATTATTTTATTCTCTTTTTTAAGCGTTTTATTTCGATTGTATCCCAAACTACCATTATAAGCTAAAATTTCACTATTCACACTTAAATTAAATACTGAATAGGTAATCTTTTGCGACCCGTGCCTTACAGAAAGAGAACACGTGAAACTTTTTATTACAAAACAGAGCGTAGGGGCAGATTAGAAACGTAATGGGGTAGCCCTATCTAACAGACTAAATGTACCAGATTATAATGTAATATTGTTATTTATTCTTTAATCTCACAGCTATAATATGTAACGCTATAAAATAATAATCAAGATGGTGTCTTAATAACTCAATTAATAAGTACAAGCTCGCGAAAAAGATTTAACAATACGTCAGTATTGTTAAGTTAGAGATAATTAAACGTTCACAATGTTCACATAATTACGGTTATGATACGAATTATAATCATAATTCTGGCGTAAATTATTAAATGTAAAGTCGTAGACAGACAGATTCTTTAGTTTTACATTAACACGATTATAATAGCTACACTTTTTCTATCTATGGGCCTCTAAAGCGTATTTTGGCTTAAAGATCTCATTACCAGGCCAAAAAATCTTCAAAAAGTGATTTACTGCCCACTGGGATTAGGGCTGATGATTTGTAAAAATTAGAACCTTTTATACATACATACATACATACATATAATCACGCCTCTTTCCCGTACGAGTAGGCAGAGACCACTTCTTTCCACTTGCTACGATCCTTACATACTTGTTTCGCTTCGTCCACTTTCATTATTCCCTTCATATATGCCCTTCGGTTTAGGGTATTCTTGACCTGGCCTTTTTTCAAGACGTCACTGATCTGGTCTTGAAACATCCGCCTAGGTCTACCCCTTCTAACACTTCCATTCCCACTTGCCTTATACACTTTTTTCGTCAATCTTTCTTCATTCATTCTCTCGACATGGCCAAACCATCTCAGCATACCTTTCTCAATTTTTGTCACTACATCTTCTTTCAGAAAAAAATATTACAAGAATAATAAAACAAAGACTGTTACGCAAAGGAATGAAGATGCTCCAAGAATTGGGAAGGAACGCGAAGCCAATGGTGGGTAGTCCAAACTGAATAGTAATATAATCTATAACAACGTGAAATATCAATCTATAGTGAATCTTGTTTCATGTGATGATTTAGTGAGAGTGATTTATTTGTTCTCTCACATTTCCTCGTTTTTCACCTTATTTCCTCTTGTTCCCCAATGACTTTAGAGGCCGGCACGAATTTTCTCAAATGTCTACATAGCGCATAGATAGGAACTTACCAATACATGCACTTTTATCTGTTTGTGGTCCTCCACCAAAACAATACTAATAAAAACGTGTTCAAGAAAAATTTTGGAATCCGAACAAGAGCAATGTAAAATATTTTAAATTCAAATCTGTTTTAATTTTGATATCGCAGATAAATACAGAGACTGGGCTTAATATTACATGACCCCTCTTTTTGTTGGGGGTTAAAATGAATACATAACCACCTCCTAATGTACATCGGAGTGAGTAATCCACAATAGCTGTTGTTATGCAATGAAGCCATGCTGACGCCCGTTTAATTTCGACGATCATTAAACACTTTTCATTTCATGTGAGCTCTCAATGGATGCTGTGAGAATGAACCACATAGTAAAAGCTGGAACCAGTGAAAGTATGTTTTGCATTTTGATTGCGGTCACTACTTGCAGATAAGAACATTTTGTGCGGATATATAATTAAATATGCTTAAAAGAAACTGTAATGTATTTAACTAGGCATAACAAAAAACATTAAAGTGAAAATGATAACTGTACGATGCTGGTTACGGGCCGAGATTACACCGTATATGAGAAGGATAGCTCGAAAGCAGTGGACTGTGTGAGAGAGGAGGGGAGAGGAGTGGTGGTTAAAGAGACGCGATACCTTGCAGTGGGCAAAGAAATTCGCATTGACCTTGATTTCACCCCTTCGCGGTTCGGTTCAGTTCAGGTCCGCTCGCAGAGGAACTGTTGCATGTCACCAGCTAAATTTACGCACACTGAACACACAATTAATTATGGCCCGGCCAATGAGTTTGGAGTAACTGAAGGTAGTTCGAACGTCGACCGTCCCGCTCGTTTAGAAGTTCACGCGTTACTACTACCTATATTAATTTTTGACCCACCCTCGCTTTTACCATTCACCTCACCGAGAGTGAGGGTAGATAACAAAAATCAGGAGGCAGGATTTCAAATACCCTTTATTTATTTATTTATTTATTTATTTCAGACAGTTACAAAATCATGTCCATAGTGGGTTAGTAAATTATAAGTAAACTTAAAAATCTATTGCTAGTAAACACAAATATAAAATGATCAAAATGTCCATGTCGCGACTGGTGCGTGCAGCTGTACCCAGTGGCGAATCATTGGGCTATCCCACCGATTGCATAAAATTGCCACCATACTGTGAGGGCTATCACGGAACCTAGCTGAGGTAGCTGCGCAACGTTTACGCATGAGGGCCTGAAAGCTGTCAATAGCATTTTCTGCAAACATAATCGATGCACTACAAAAACGAGGCAACCCCAACAAAATCCTGAGGGCGTCGTTATACTGCACTCGCAGGGCATCGATTGCCGCCCGCGTGTACCTCAGCCACAGACTACAGGTGTAGAAGGTTTGGCAATAGGCCTTGAACAAAACCAGCTTGACATCCCGTCCACACCTTGCAAATCTGCGAGCCAACATATTGCATCGGACAGCTAAAGCCCTACGTTCTCTCTCAATATCTAGGTTATCACTTAGATCCTCGGTCAGCCAGTGGCCCAGATACTTAAACTGGGAAGTACGTTTAAGAGGAGTATTACCAACATAAACTATTGGCACAGAAGTGCATATCTTGGAGCCAGCCTTGAAAACCAGCAACTCGCTCTTTTTGGCATTATACCTGAGCCCATGAGATTCTGCGTAGCGTTCACAAATACTTATGAGTTGCCTCAGTGCACCGATCGATGGGCTCAGCAGCACCATATCATCAGTGTAGCTAATATTATTGACGCAAACTCCGTCGATGTGACAGCCAATGTAGGCACTGCTGAGCTCCTCAATCAACGCGTTGACGTACAAGTTGAAAAGACATGGTGAGCTGATCCCCCCTTGTCTTACTCCACACTTTAGCCTATACAAATCAGACGTCGCACCAGCCCATTTAACAAAGTTCATCTGATTTTGGTACCAATATCTTAATAATTTTGTGACAGCACTATCTACTTTTGTTTCATTTTTTAGTTTCTCCCATAATATATCATAGGATACCAAATCAAAAGCCCTAGATAAATCTAGAAAACACGCATATATAGGCGTTTTTCTTTGTGTGTAGTATTGAACAGCCTGCTTGACACACATAATGGCAGCCTCCGTCGAAAGTCCTGGTTTAAAGCCAAATTGAGCATCGTGTAGGTTTATACATTTGGCCAAATGTATGTCAATCAAGGTATCCAGCACTTTGGCCATAATAGTAGCTAGAGAAATGGGCCTGTAATTACTAGGGTCCGATATGTCACCTGTACTATTCTTTACTATAGGAACTACAACAGTTTTCATAAGTTCATGTGGCAAGTGAGAGTGGCTCAAACATAAATTAAAAATATGTGCCAAAATTTTTGGTAGTTGCCCACCTGCATGCTTAATGCAAGGATCGAACAATAACAGTCTCATCAACATATGATAATAACAGTCCGTAATGTCCCTCTAACCTGAGAACGGAGAGTATGGTATCTTATCTTATCTTGTTTACGGGCCGAGAAATATCTCGGACACTTCGACCCAATGGGATTTTTTGTGTTCCCCTAGATAGCAATCACTCCTCTCCAATCTCATTGAAGATTTGCTTCATGAGCCTAACAATGAGATATGGAGATAGGAGCCTGTAGTCTTCCGGTGTCGGATATCCTACCCCCAAAAGATTCATTCGCCTCCTGGCCAATGCATCGCATGTACACAGTAGGTGTTCCATGCGTTCTGTATGTTCCCCACACAACCTGCACATGGGTGTCGCGGTTAGACCCATCTTCATGAGCATGTTATTGGTTCCAAAATGCCCAGTAAAGGCCCCAAGCAAGTAGCGTATTTGCCCCCTGCTCATGTTCCAGATGTCCGGTCTGGAACATTCCAAAATTTTTTTGGAATGTTCCAGACCGATTCTAGTCAGCCAGTGTTGTTGTTGACTGCGGTCTGCAAAATCCCTGAATGTGGCTTTCACGAGGCTAGTCGGAATGCCTACACATGGTTCTGGACCCATAAAAGCATTGGTTGAGCCATCTCTTGCCAGTTCATCTGAGAGTATGGTATCAGTTCCATCAGGGATTAGTGGTTCATACAAATTGTTATGGTGATCTTGGTACAAGTTTTGTCGCGATGTTATTCTTCGCTGCCGGTGCATGGCTATCACACCTTAGTGGAATGAACATAAAAAGTGGCATGTTTGAAAGTAAGGGAGAGCAGTGACCCAAGATTTAAGCTAAATTGTGATACCTTTTCTCGACACAAAATTAGCAATTCGCAACTTCTCCCTGAGACGAGAGAGGTGTGCAGGGAGAGGTTAACAGGAAACAGTACCTACCTATGATTGCTTATTTTATATCGGAACTTGTATTTTATATAAGTTACTGTTTTTAATTTTTAATTACTTAATAGATTTTTATAAATCATAAAGGGCTTAACAGCCCAAGAGTAGGTTTTTCTGAGCCGAGATTTTCTAACTAGTCTAATCTAGAATATAACCATTTTAAAATTTCTTATACATACTTTGTGTTTTTCAATAGATATTTTGAAAACACACGTAATTAGGGCAGGGTAATAGTAATACTCTAAAAAAAACTAATTCTTAAATCCTTGTGGTCATTCTATCAGTATATTTGAAAAGCATGCTGCGATTCCGCGTGTAATCTTTTGCATCAAGCCATTCTCATACTCTCCTCAGTTATAATAGTCGTTTAATATTACAGTCGATGCAACCAGGAGATGAGGAAAATCATAAATTAGGCAAATTTTTATGGCCCGGTTTGTTTAATGCCGAGTTAAACTTATAAAAGTCCAGAAGAACAAAATTATTGCATTGATGTTACAGCTACAAAATTTATTACAATGGTAAAAATTAATTAAGTAGAAATCTTTAGTAATATACATTACATTAGATGTTAATATATATTACATTAGATGTTAGGACGAGCAATGACCTCCGGCCGCCGTAGAAAGCGGCGGCGGGCGGCCCCTCGGGGGAGGATCCGCAGCCCGCACTATTGCCGCGAGGGAGAGGGCCGCGTGCTGTTCCGGGGCCCCCCTCAACTCCTACAATACAGGAGAGCGCCGGGGGGACGAAACCCTGACCCCCTGGCGCCAACACTTCAGAAGAGGCCCGCCTTGAGACAAAGGGCGGGCCGGCGCCGGCCCGGGCCACGAGATCGGCAGGCCACATATCCGTAGGCCCGGGTGTAGGCGATAGGAGAACAGCGGGGTTTTTTAGTGGGTAGTCGGATGGCTGAACATCTTCCCCGGAGTCCCACATATCCCGCGGTCCCCCCGGGCCGGGGGAACCCGTCAAGAAAGGTTTTTCCCCGAGACAAAAAAAAAGATGTTATTAAAATGTTTATCTAATGGAAAGATTTTCTAATTAAACGAATTTTAACGCATTTTAATTGACAAAGTATCACATTTACTGGATTTTTACTAATTTTTATATAATATACAATGTATAGTAAATACCATTAAGGAATATTAATTAAGTAATGTCATAGCAGAGACTTTTTTTTTTAAATATAAAATGAATGTTTACAATTAATCAATACTTTTTATGTCTTGTTGCAGACTGAGTATGGCGTCTCTGTAATTTTAACATATACTATATCAGCGATACTATATTTGCTGATATACTATATCAGCAAATTTGTAACCTATATTTAAAATAAATAAATTTGAATTTATTTTACGACTCTGCATCGTGCGAAATTTAAAGCATCGAATTTAAAGTTTCGGATGTAACCGGACGAAACGCTTACAAGAAAACATCAGGAGATGTGATAAAAATACATTTTTGATTAGTAATGATTCGTGATCCTGGCCCATTACTAGTTCATTTATTTTTTAACGTAAACTCTATCAAATAAAATGAAGGAGGTCGTGATCGCCTGCGGCTAAACGCATTCCTTTGCTCATCCAAGTCATTATTTAACGCCATTCAGAGTTATCAAGTCAGAGTTATCAGGGCTTGTGCACTTAAAGAAAAATACTCTTAAAAACACCTCTCTAAGTATATAAGAGTGCAGAATATGTACCTATAATGAATGTCAAAGTAATGATTGAATGTCATATAATTTCAGAGTAAAATCAGTTGGTGTCAACCCTGCTAAACAATGGAGGAGGTTCTAACACAAGGTTTTACTTTTTGAAACATATTGAAACGCCAGTCACTTATGTAAAAATTAAATTTAACAAAATCTACTCTATATTTTTTAGTGTTGTAAAAAGATAGATCAGATATTTCAGATTTTGCTGTTTATCCTTATTCCTTAAATTTTTTATTAGAATCAATCAAGAGTCAAACACAATAGCATAAATAGAAGAAATAAAAAAGTTTAAGCCTGACCTTGATTTGTGAACTCTTTCTAAAGAAAAGTTTAATTAGTTTACGTCAGTTGCTCATCAGCCAGGATTCGGACCCACGAGCTCTCCACCAAGAAAGAGTAAGCTAATGTAAACATAATTATGAGTCAATACGCACTTTAAAATTTACTTTCATCTGAATTTGAAATTAAGGTTTATAATAATTATGCTCGTATGAATGTAGGGTTAAATAAATTAAATAGGGTTGCCTGGAAGAAATTGCTCTAAGCGATAAGGCCACCCATTGTACAGTAGCTTGTAAGTTTATTTCATTTTCTTGTATATATATTTAAGGTGAACAATAAAGAGTTTTCATTCATTCAATGTATAAATGCAATAGACAAGCCAAATTTCCCACGGATATGATTGAGTAATATAAAATATCATAACAGTTTTATGATTATGAGACTGATAGATCGATATTGGGTAGTCGTAGATACTGTTTGGACTAATTCCCACAAAACAACACGTCTGGTCAATGTGGTTTGTGGTGAGATTGGCAGTTATTATAGCAACTTCGTTTCTTTTAATGTAAAATGATACTGACCCATTTTGCGTTCTGGGTATCTAAATTATCTAGTCAACCTAAATAAACTCAAAGAATATTCCGGTCCAAGGGCGTTTTGTAATGGTGGTTGAGAATCGGTCGACATTTTCGTTCTTTATTATTTAAGCGTATATTACTTGTTACTGCTACAAGAATTGCGAAATATATCAACTAATATTTAAATAACGTAAGCCAAGCGCTGGAGATGTGAAGTTCCAGAATAATATAACCTTTGAAACGAAAGTACCGTCGTCATAGTATCGTACTCATGATTATTCTGCATCGCTATTCGGTATTATCGACGGAAGCTAACTGCTTTATTATTTATTCTGCAGGTAATTGGTGCCAATATGCCCATGAATTGGTACTGAGCATTTATTAGAAAACGATATCTACTGGTAGCTTTGGTACTGCGGCCAGGCGGTTGTCGTAAAAGGCGACAAAACAACTCTCAAACTACGTGGTAGGGCTCCAAACCCGTCTGGATGGCTACCACTCCTGGTTCCTAAACATACCGCCAAGATAGCCATGTTGCAAACGTCATTATTAATGTTTTAATTCGAAAATCTAATATTGTAGAAATCCCTTGAGTGAGTTATTGCAAGCCTACGCTCTTGGCTTGCAATAACTCATTGTAACCGGAACCCCATGACCATGCCATCAGATCTCTCAAATAGCCTGTAATTGTTACGTTCGTTACGCCACGTATTGTTCTGATGGGGCGGAGCAGGACTTTCTACTTAATACGCCCCGTGGGAAACAGCCAAAGTGGGTTGATGGTAATCATATCGAACTGATATTCTACAATTAGGGACTGAAGATGCGATCTACAAATGTTTGGTAATTATAAAATAATGCTATTTTTTGTTCTCATAGCTTTGCGTCCCTGACAGGTTTATATAAAAGTTGCTGGCCATAGAAGACTTCGAACACTTCGAATCCCTCTGAGACATAAGAGTTTTCCTGGTAAAACAATAAGTATTATGATGCAGGTATATACTAATTAAGTATTCATGCTAGTAATGTATGTTATAAATAAAATATTAAAGAAGTAAGTTCAGGACCAGTAATACCGAAAAGCGTGCAAAGTAGAAAAGAGCAAAATAAGAAAGAAAGAAAGAAAAATTATTTATTAGGACAACTCATACAGTAAATTTACATAGAAATTATAACACAAATTACAATTATATTGTCCTAAATAGGACCTAACCCAGCACGATGGTGGTTCTTAAAAAACCAACGCTGATCTTCCGTTAAGCCCTTGGAATGACGTCACGGTATTTAACATAAATATGTACAAACTTATGTATGTAGTTAGAACAATATTTAAAAAGAAATATTATACAGAGCAGCATTAAAGTAAATTATTGCATCACAACAATCAAAAACATACAAAAATAAATACAACAAACATTTGTGAATTTTAATTAGGTATATCACCATAGCACCTCTAAATTTATGGGAAAAAACGAACATTTTATTCATATAATAAAAATAAATAAGCAAACGTGCCCGATCGTTTCATGACCAATGATCAAATTTACATAGTAACTGAGATTCAGCACAAATATAATTAATGATGATAACAATCATTTTTATCAAATAAAGTTACAAAAAATAGATTTGAAGTTTTTAGAAGTTCATACAATCATTTAAAGTCTACTGTACTCGTATAATTTACAAATTGCATAATCTTCTTCAACCGCCGTTATAGTAAAGATATGTGAAATCAAGCTGACTTTAATCTAGCATAAATAAACGTGCAATTACGCATTTAGCAGAGCCTTATCTGTTGACGGTTCCGGATTCCACGCGAGGCCTTTACGTCTCGTTATCTTGGGAACAATTAGCGCGCTAATTACTCGGTGGTGTCGCGATTGGTCGCGGTGCCTCTTGCACGCGAGGGCCATCAGGGACGTGTAAATTGGGTAAACGGACCACTTCATAACATGCATTACCAGAAATTTCTGTGTAAGATTTGAAAGTTATTGACACTGGTTGTGCGGGAGATTAAAGGATTACTCGCCCACCACTGGGACCCCGTGCCCTGGTTCGTATCGGAAGCGGGCACTACGGGATCTTGCTCCCCTTTTTGATTTTGGTCAAAGGGGCAGCGGTTGCCTCTACGCACGGTTCGAAGTGGACTGTGCCGCGGGGGGATTTTGGCACGAAAGCTGGGCCGCGCTCCTCGCCAGCGGCATGGTATCCGTCCCTTTCATAGCGGGTGTGTTGGTAAGGGATGGATAATATAGTAAGCCTAAGCGGGGCGTAGAAGCAGAGTGCGGGAGCGGGAGTGGATTGCGGAAGCGGGGTGTGGGAGCGGAAAGGAAAAGACCGGTGCATACGACGCACTCATGGTATTTCAGGCAGATCCTTAGAGTATACATATAGCTTGCTTATGTATACTCTAAGGGCAGAACCATCTGCATACCCCCAGCAGTATACTCGGCATTGTGTTATAAGTTGCAAAGGAAGAGGAGCAATATTTAGTATTACTATCGTGGTCGAGGACGGCTGTAGCTCTCGTGGAAGCCAAATATAGACTTCTAACTTCATTATATCCATTTACTTACGGCTGTGTGCCCAAAAAAGATGACGGCATCTTTTGGACGGCATTGACGTGAAGTTTAACTAGATGATAATACTCAGCAGCTTATTCCAGAAGTAGTAGAAATCGTAAGAAGAAAGATATCATTTTGAATAGCCCAAAAGTAAACTACTGTTTACTCAAACTTTGTTACACTATATTTTGAGGTTAACATTTTAATAGAGCAATTAAAACCTCGTTAGTTAACAAGTTTTTTCTTAGTGAATATGTGACATAACAGTAACTTATCTTATCCGTGCAGGGGCGGAGAAAGAATACTAACCTCTGTGGCCGGGGTCGGCCTGTCGTAAAAGGCGACAAAACAACCCATCTTAGCTACGTGGTAGGGCCTCAAGCCCGTCTGGATGGCGACCACCTTTGGTCTTAAGTATGCCGCCATAATAACCTTGTGTTGTGTTTCGGCATTAGTGACCCAAGTTCCTGTACCCTTATGGGATAGCAGCGTGTTCGCGATGCCACTAGTGTTGCTAACACCTATAGGCGACAGTAACTGCTAAATTCTAAGCGGGCTGTCAGCCTGTCTGCTGTCCTACGCAATAAAAAAAAAAAAAAAAAAACTTAATAAAACTACGGTGAAAAGCAATAAGTTTACCTGTACAAAGTAATTCGCTGAGTTCGCTCGGCCACGGCGTCCGCCTGCTCGATGAGCTGCGCCAGCGCACGCGCTTGTTCACTCAAGGTCTGCAGCTCTAGTTCCTCGCGGCCCAATTTGTATTGCAGCTCAGCATATTGGATCCTTGTATCGATATTGCTGTAACAAGATATATATTTTAAAATAGTAGAAACAATTCGTTGAAAATGCACAAGTCGGTGTTGGCATCAAAAGATTATAAAATATTGGTGGCGAAAAGGGTATACAGATTGCCAAGGCCTGCAGCAAGCTGCTCACTTGCTAGACGTATAGGTGACCTGCTCGGAGTCCGTATATATAATGCAGTGACTAAATTTTGTGATATTAAGACTAAATCTGTTAAAGAGGCTAGAAAATGCATAGTTGATTGGTTGAGTACCCTAAATTATGAATGTACAGAGAATCTATTAAAGGATATAATTATATTGAAACCACACACATGCACACACACAAAACACGCACACACCCGCATGCACACATCCACTCACACAAAACGCTAACTCGCTATCACATATACTTTATGACAGTAATGTGTGTATGTATTAATGTATTAGTATATATATGTAATTATTATAATGAGTATGTATATGTGTATGTATATATTTATAGTTATTATTTTGTAGGAAATTAATAGGACATGGTATAAGTTTTAAATATAATGTTACAATGACTAAAATAGAAAAATCATGTAGGTATAATTATAATGTGAATATTACAGTAGATAATTCGTATATTATTATGTATTACTACGTCTCCAAAATACAGGCCATGCCTAGTTTGGAGGCGCTAAGTTAATCAATTGTAAAAAGCACTTGAATAAATGATATTTGATTTGATTTTGATTTTGATTTGAATCATTCTAACTATTGCTGTAAAGTTACAATAATACTTTTAAATTTAGAATTATACAATTAAATATTAACTATAAAATTTACGTACTCTGTGACATGAGTTTTCTCCAGCTTTCTGACCAAGTCCTGGATGTTAGCTTTCCTCGCCTCCAGATCATTTTTTACAGCAATCGCCCGTTCCTCGAGCGCTCTCCTTTCGTCAGCGGATAGCGCCGCAGCGCTTTCTTGTGCCGCTGATCGTAGCGCGGTGGGCGAAGCTTGAGCTGCTAGACGGGCTGCGCTTAGTGACGCACTTAGCTGTTTTTTTAAACTGTCAACAACCACATTTAATTTAATAATAAAATGTATAGGGTATAAACGGTTAACCATGGTATAACCGTGTGCGCTGCAATGCGGCTTCGGAACAGATCACAGTCGACCCAGCTGATTTCTTATTGCCATACCTTCTGGTTGAAAAAGTTGGCTGTGTTGGCGAAAAAGCCAAGAGGAAATTTCTCTTGCGAATTCTAATTTTGTCCTCATTACGCACATGGTGCAAATTGGTTGCTCCGTTCTCTGATCACGTCTTCTTAGATTGAGAAGATATTCTTACACGAAAAGGCTGCACCAAGTACAGATTTAAGTTAAGTACCAAATTACCTAAGAGATTTGACCTTGGAACCTCTAATAACCTAGTAGTTATAAATTTATCCTAAACTTCGGTGCTCTCAATCGTTAAAACGGCCCTGGTTAGTACCTTTGTATTAAGTTGTCCTTGTCATTGAGTGCTGTCCGCAAAGTATCGAGCTCTCGGGTGGCGTCGCGTGCGCCGGTGCTCCTCCGCCTGTTGCCCGCCAGTGACACTTCGATGCTGGCCATCTATTAAAAATTCAATTTACCAATATTGATTTATCATTATCGAAGTAAAATTATCATTTTACTTCAATTCCTTCTCTATACAGGCAATCCAACTTTCTAACTCATTATCCGTGTATGTCAGAAAAACTTTAGCTTTAGCCTAACTTTAAAAATTTTGGGCAAAAAACATTATCTCATAATAACCTTGTTTTGTGTTCCGACATTAGTGGCATAACCATAGGCGACGGTAACTGCTAACTACTACGTGGCATACAGGCCACAGCAAACAACACGGACTGTCTTACAGCAAACAGGCCGTCAGCCTGTTTGCTGTCTTACAGCAATAAAAAAACCTCAATGCATAAATTGTTTTTTCGCATGTCTTCTTCCTCCTGTTCTTATCCATGTTAGCATTTATGTGTTTTAATGTAATTTTGTTGTTTGTCCATTGCTTTTTATATGTTCTGCCTTTTTATATGTATACATTGTTATATTATTAATGTGCACCACCATTATTTATTCCTTAACGCGATCCTAGTTTTTTTTTAAATATCGGTCTTCTAAACAGATCTAGTTAGGTTATCAGCAAAAGATCGCATATTAGCAATATAACCGCCGATTGTTAAATTTTTGCGAATTTAGATTTTAATTAGTTTTTATTGTTTGGTGGACAACAAAGAATTTTCTATCTATTTATGAAGATTAAAAATTTAATATTTATATTATACATAAACTAAAAAATTAAATTGTGTCAACATTATTAGCTTATTGAACAGTATCTCATCGGCGTTTACAAAACCAAATAGTTTCTAGTTGTTCGTCGGTAGTGAATTTATACTTTGTTATTAATTACAACTACTATTAGAACTACACACTATTAGAAGACAAAGGTTCATAAATCAAGGGCTCCCACATGCGGCCGACAGTAAATATTGTTGCGACTGATTGCAGGCAGACAAGCGCATCGCCTCCGCGTTCCAACGCACGTTAATTTAAAATCGTAGTCTGTAACATATTTTGACAATAAAGGATAAAAGATTTATAGATGTTCCACAAACTACTTTCTATAAATTATTGACTTTACTCACATTCGTTTTTACAGGGTAGACGAGTTGTAAAATAATGGCAGAATTCATATTTTAAAAATAAATCCAATGCTTATTTTATGGCGGCTAAACAGCAGATATGTTGATGGTCCACTGAATAGGAAGAAGTTACCGTCTCCCGTGCCGTAACACGCTGCTGTCCACGTAGGAGAATTGAACCTGGGGTGCCCCAGGTCCAGTTCTTCTGCGCGGACACTCAGACTCCAACATATGCTAGAACAACATAAGTATGGCGGCATATTTTGGGGTGGTTGCATCCAGATGGATTTGGGGATTTGGATCTCTACTACCTAGCTACTTAAGGTTTGTACCTGTTGTTTTGTCGTCAGTGAAGAGAAGAATTATATCGGTATAGATTTTAGGTCCTGATCTTGGTTGTAAGTCGAGAATATAGCCACTAATACACTGTTTATGAGTGTAACTTTGGGAAATCTATTATCTCAGCTGTAATATAATATATAAATAAGGATAATAAATACATATTTAATATACTTTTTTAAAGCAGGAAATAATTGGTCATGTTCCTGCGTCTGCGACGCTTCGTTCCACATCGTGTGATCCAAAGCCTTGGAGTTTGGTACACTTGTAGTCAATATATATTTGATATGAAAAATCAGTTATTTTGTGACAAAAACATCTTTATACGGATGTTTGTTGAGCAAGTTACACCTGAATTGACAAACAAAGTAAAGTTCCTTGAATAATATTATTAAAATAGATGTACATGATGATTTTTAATATCTAATAACCCCAGTTTTAATTACTCGTGACAAAATTAACGATATTTGATTTTAGTTATAACACAATAGCAAATAGCATTTGGCTTTTTGGTACATTGTTTATAAATAAAAGATTATATGGCCTGACGATAGATAAAAGACGAAGAAATGTGATGGCCAAAGACTCATAGAGCGGTAACTAAACAACAATCTCACGTCTATAGAATTGGTAGGTCTATTTCATGCCACTGATAATGTTCATAAAAACAAAAATATTTAAAATTAATATTTAGAGTATAGTTCCAGAATATTTATGCACTGACGTGGCATTTTAATGTGCTAAATGAAAACAATGATATGTTCATAGGTCCATTTTTTATTGCTGTAGGACATCAGACAGGCTGACGGCCCGCTTAGAATTTATCAGTTACCGTCGCATAGGGGTGTTTGTAATGCCAGTGGCATCGCGAACTCGCTGCTGTCCCATAAAGGTACAGGAACTTGGGTTACTAATGCCGGAACACCACACAGGGTTATTATGGCGGCATACTTAAGACCAAAGGTGGTCGCCATCCAGACGGACTTGAGGCCCTACCACGTAGAAAATTCCTGAACAAGTTGTGTTTAGAACACTAAACAAATTGATAATCATCGAAAATGTTTTCTCAAGATACAAATGATCTTAAGATATAAAACAGTAGTCGTCAGTCAAGTATGCTGTAATTTCCTCACTAGCTGCGCGGGCGCATATCTCGAAGATCGCAGACAGAGTGGCATGATAAGGTCGGTATATTATTTTATACGTCTTCATTTTCCAGGGAAATACACAACTGATTTACGTTTACTAGGTTTTCTATTTATCTCTTTCGCATCTAACTTATGATGCTATCACATTTAAATCGTATATTCCAGCTAAGATATACATTTATTTTAATTGAATCAAATAATTCAGTGTTTTCCGAACGAACAGAGTGCAAAATAAACTCATTCATTGAGATTAGCTGTGCCCCTGGTTTCGCCCCGTGTTAATTGCGATACACGACGACTAAACGACGTACCTTCGTTCTCTCTACACTTTTACTGAGTACCTTTTTTATTTTTTAGTTATTCCTTATTATATTATCTATCAATATAACAGTAGTTATATAGATTAAACGAAATAAGTGGACTGGAAAAATATATATTACATTATAATATTTATAACAAACAAAAAATACAACAAAAATTGTAGAAAATCTTACTCAGCTAAGAAGAATACCAGAAAATTTATTTACATTCTATTCTTTATTTACAATCACTGAAGTAGCAAACATTTACAACACTCCAATATTTCTACTCAAGAGCTAGCTATCTAAGCTCTAATTTAAGCTATCTTCTACGAGCGTTAGACTTATTAAGGTCTTTTCATATTGTATATAAATATCCGGATGACCGAACTTTGCTCGGTATTTTTTTTATAAATTGTGTTTTTTTGGAAATTAACAATTGATTTTCTTAGTCTAACCTCAAAGCAAACACTCATTGACTTCTTGTTATTTAACAACGCCATCTGCTGGAATAGCTTTAGTGTTGTTGTGTCGTTAAAGCAATTTAAAAAAATAGTATTATTATTCGCGGATAGATGTCAGGAAGAGTCATTTTTCATTTTAAATTGGGACTACTCAAACGCCACCTTTTGACATTTTCTAGAAATGATTCCTAGCTAGATCGATTTATCGCCCCCGAAACCCCCCGTATACTAAATTTCATGAAAATTGTTGGAGCCGATTCCGAGATTCCAATTATATATATATATATATATATATATATATATATATATATATATATATATATATACATTTACATTTACACAAGAATTGCTCGTTTAAAGATATAAGATAATATCTACTGAAGGAAACATACTCAACGATACGTGCGTTCAGATCACAACAAACTACTAGCAGATCATTCCTTTTCCCATTATATCTATGGCATAAATTTCTCACCAGATACTACACCAGCATACTAAGAAAAAAAAAAGACATAAAACTGCCCTCAACAGAAGTAGTTATGTAAATAATTTATATAGGTATTTTATGCTGCATTAAGTACCACTTTAATAGTTGCATTTAAGTTATCTTGAAGTCGGGAAATGCTAATTGCATATAATATATCTGCGTCAATGCGTTCCCAGACCATTGTGTTACACCGTCTTTAATTGCTAGACGCCCTTAGTTCGCACATTGCATGCATATTTGAATTACGACGACTTATGATATGCGACTAAACGTTTGGTTCGGCAACACATTATCAGACCAACTACAAGTGTTGTTATTCATTCGGTACAGTAAATTATTGTTTAGTGTTTAATTCAGATAAGTATACAAGTGTTACTTGGCGTCTAGAAAAGAAAGCGCGACATTACATTTTTATATTACGCGAGTTACATTCCGAGGGCAGTGGTCTGATTTGAAGAACGTTTATTTGTCTATTTTAATGTCATCATTATCATAGTCACCTGCACTTTTTAGTGACTATTTTAGTCCTGGCCAGTCTTATACTTAGGCCATGTTGATTTTATTTTTCCGTATTTTATAAAATACCTTACATTATTTATAGGGGCCATCCATAAATTACGACACACGAATTTTAGGACTTTTTAATCCCTCCTTTCGTCCCTGTCACAAGTTGTCACATTTTTAGAACCCCTCTCCCCTGATGTGACGACATCACAAATTTCAATTTTATGCGTGTGCATGTATTTAAAAATAATCAAAAGAAAAAAGTTATTTTCTATTTTTTCTTATTTTTATTAAATAATCTTTAATAAAATCAACATACGACTAGTTAGAAAACAAAAATGACTAATTATGTTAATTAGAGAAACAAAACTTAATCATCTTGTGTCCATGGACTTTGGACCCACTCCTTCATATTCATATCATGATGTCACAAAGGTTTTGACCCCCCTGCCCTTTGTCACATAATGTCACGTTCCGGTGATACCCTCCTCCCCCTATAACGTGTGACATAATTTATGGATGACCCCATATCTACATTTCCACTGCTAAAATTATTCTGAAACAAAAGGGAAATATTTTTTATTCCCAGATTTTCAGTATTATAATAATCTACGGATTATTATAATACTGCATTTTAGTAATATTTCTTCCTCTCTAATAAAATACAGAAAAACTAATTTCAGATGCAAAATCATTAATCCCACTCATAATGTAGCAAGACAGGCTACATTCGCTCCGGGGTTAACACATGATAAATAGTCGAACCATTTAAAACAACTACAGGCTTATATGCGTGTATCACATGTTCGCAATTACGTCTTGATATATCACCTGACTTCGCCCGATATCGTTATATTATCGTGCGACATTATAGTATCGGGCGACAGCAAACACAACGATTTATAGAAAGAAGTATTATGTTTTATACACACTACTTTGAACAGTAATTTAGTCTATTTGCAGATAAACTTAATTTTTGACATCAGTTGGTAATGTAACTTTGTTCTACTCGCATTTGGATTAACTTCTATCCGTGCCGGGGCGGAGAAAGAACTAACCTCTGTGGCCGGGGTCAGCCTGTCGTAAAAGGCGACAAAACAACCCACCCTAGGTACGTGTGTGTATGTTTTACTGTAATTTCAATGATAAAAAAATTATTTGCGAATTTATTTCGATGATCGTTTTTCATTAACATAATTATCATACATTCATTTTTTTGTTTGATGTTTATTTTATTTTTTATTAATTTCTAAAATCTGATGGAATAACGTTAACTTAGCTGTATATAAATGAACACATGATCTTCATGGGTATAATTGAGAATTTCGTATCGGATTTTTTAAACCGGTGTTATTTCTAAAACCGAAGAAAAGGAACGATCACATCGCAGGTGGCGGAGTTAGAATACTGACCCCTGAGGCCGGGGACGTTGACACCCTAGCTACGTGGTAGGGCCGCCTCAAGCCCGTCTGGATAGCGACCACCTTTGGTCTTAAGTATGCCGCCATAATAACCTTGTGTTGTGTTCCGGCATTAGTGACCCAAGTTCCTGTACCCTTATGGACCAGCAGCGTGTTCGCGATGCCACTGGCGTTGCAAACACCCATAGGCGGCGGTAACTGCTAAATTCTAAACGGGCCGTCAGCCTGTCTGCTATCCTACAGCAATAAAAAAAAATATTGATAAGCGTTGTGCCACGCTTATGCAAAAAGCTTTAATACAGAAACAACAAGGCCTGCTCTGCGTTCCTGGACCAACAGGAGCCACGGGACCTTGACGTTCCGTCTGACACAGGTACTTTCGGGGCATGGATGGTTCGGGAGGTACCTGTGTCGGATAGGGCGGGAAATTACATCAAGGTACCATCACTGTGGTACTGGAGACGAGGACACGGTGCTGCATACCCTTCAGGTATGACCAACTTGGGAAAATCAGCGCCAACACCTCGTCTCTGGAACTGGAAATGACCTCTCGTTCCCGGCCATCATTGAAGCGATGGTTGGGAGTTCCTCCAAATTTAATGCCGTAGTTTTGTGTGGCCGTTATGATCAACAAAGAGGCGGTGGAAAGGGAACGAGAGCGGCTGGGTCTACGACCCCCACCCACGTAGGGGCACCGTCGCCGGAGGTTGGTGATGGACCTCCGGCCACCATAGTGCGAGTTCGCAGGCGACTACCTCGGACAAAGGGTAAGCTGCTAGCAAGGCCTTAGAGACGAGGTGCGTTGGGTGTCCGCACGCCCGCTCACTCTACATGTGCAGAAGAGGCCTGGGGAATTTAACTGCTCCCCGAGGTCGGGCGATTTTGTCTTCCCTGATTGAAAAAGGGCCACACCCATTGCAGGCCAACGGGGTGGCGGTAGTCGGCTCGCGCCATTTCCTGGTACTCCAGGTATCAGTGACACAGAGGAGCCCGGGGGAGGTTTTTAGTGAGTATCCGATATACCTGCGAGTCCCACACGCACCTGTCGCGGCCTAGCGCGCCAGACAGTGCGTAAGGGTATTTTTCCTCCTATAGAAAAAAATACTTATGCAAGCTTTAATTAAGTGACAATAATGTAACCCTTCTTATTTTACTTATTTTCTTTTTTCTTCAATTTTATGAAATAAGCATCTAACCTAACCTAACCATCCGAAAAGCGAATCCTTCGTTAAATAACACAATAAGAAGTAAGAATATAACGGTGAACTAATTAACTTGAATAAATCATACCGCTCCATAAACTTTAAAGGCGTTACGTAAGCCCAACATGTTATACTACCTCGAACAAGTGGTCTCGTTATTCTTACCTTGGCCTCCAGAGTCTCGAGGTTGACGACCCCTCCCGTGACCCCGCCTGTTTCGAGAGTTTGCTGCAACAAATAAAAACACAAATCAAACAATGGCGTATGTAATAAACGATGTTCTGCGAGGAATGTGAACTTCATTTCTTTAGGGATACATACTTTTTTAAAATTTCAAATAAATGTGTCATAGCAGAGAGGCCGTTATTAGTTCAAAAAATATAACCCTTTACATTTTTCGTAACAATACAGCGTATTGCATATTTATGATTTGTGTATTTTTAAACCTTACCTGAAATTTTTAATGAACTATCTAGTAGTTCTAAACAAGTATCATAGCACTTGTGTTATGGGTACTAGACAACTGATATACTACTTATATATTCATCTTTTGTAAAAAAATACTAATTTTACGTAAACACCAAGACGTGAAATAGGAATCAAACCTATGACCTTCGTAAGCATGTGGAAGTGCCTTAGCCGTTATGCCACGGAGGTCGTCAAAGTAGTATCTTCTTCTTTTCTGTCGTAACCTCATGACTGAGGGACGTGACAGTGATGCGTAGTCCTATAAACACAATGATTATCAACAATTAGGTGAGTTACATATATTTTTTCTATTATATATTTGTCCTTCAAAGTAGTTTAGTTGGTAATAAATAGGAAATCAAGGAAAAGTTTTACAGAAGCAAGCCTTGCGCCCACTTACTACTAATCTACGGTCATTTTGGAGAAAGCATTTCACTGATTATATTGTTCAAGGAAAACTCAAGTGTTTTGCAATACGCCTTCCTGGAAAAATATACTAATGGTATTCCATGACTATAAAAGTCAATCACGCAATAATTAAATAATTAAATGGAATAGTGACTGACACGCTATGAATTTAAAATTCTATTTCCTGAATAGAAATTTACAATTAAAATATATTAATATAGTATATTTTTACCATATTAGGTAGTCTGGTGTCCTAATAACCAGCCGATTGCTCTTTTGTAGATGCTGTATGTGGTCTCAGCATTGAGTCTTTCAGAAGGTAGACTAAGGAAATATTAATATATATTATATTTAAAATATGTATGTAGATAAAAGGTGTCAATATTGCAGATTCATTATAACAAAATGGAAAAAAAGATCATTTAAAATTATAAAAAGTAACCGCACATCACTAGACGTGTTTGAAGGGGTTTAATAAACAATCACCTCCTAAAAACTGAGCCATTCGTCTAATAGTTTATTATATCACGCAATGTACGTTGCACAGCACACACACGCAACACGTCTAGCGTCTGTCGCAGATTTCTCTAATAGACATCGCTGTTCTTAACAAGAAATTGGCTAAATTATGCGAATGTAAAGATGATTTCGATAAAATGATTTCGTGTTCCAACTATAAACTATTTTGCATTAAATTTACAGTTTAGATAAAAAATGTGATATGATTTCAAATTTTTGTTTATGTGCAGAGATTTGTGTATATGTCATGTAATAATGATGGGATTTCTATGTGTATTTTTATAAATTAAAATATCAACTATAACAATAATAAACACGTGCTGAAAATCTGTTAAAAGTAGTTTTAATTAATAATAATCTCCAAAGTTTCAGAGATTATAACATAATGTATTTTTGTTATTAATGAAAATAAAATGTGTCAGTTGAAAAATTATGACTCTGCTAATTGCTGGATAGAAATTATAAAAAAATCCATTTGATGCAACAATTAGGTGAGTTACATATATTTTTTTTCTATTATATATTTGTACTTCAAATCACTTTCCTGGAAAGTTCACTCAACGTCGCTTATTAAAGGTTGCCTTTCAAGCGTCGATATTTTAGTGTTATAATTTAATTATATTAGTATAATATGAGATTTTAATAAGAAATATCTTTATTCAATAAAATAGACAACACATTATTATTGTAATTCATTTATCTATTATATATTAAGTTTAAATGTGTTATGATAATAAACAGACAAGATTTATTTGCTAAAGAACATTTTAACACGTACGATAATTATTGTGCTAAGCCGCGACTAGCAGTATCTTATTAAAAAATCAAAGTAAGTTAACTGAGGTATATTATGTACTTTGTGACTGAGGCTATGTACGAGATGTCCCACAATGCAACTTTCCTACGCGTCCTCATAAGCTGAATGTCCAACGTTCTGGAGCGAGACGCGGCTCGACTCTTCACGTTACACTTGTCAATTAAATCACGAGAGAAAAAAAATGGAATCTACAGTGATTAGTATAATCAATTGTTTATTGTACACAATAATGCGCATGGTGAAATTTAGAAAAACATTGTTTCGTTTTTATCAAAATGAACCATGTAATTGGATTTTTTGTGAAGTACCTAATTGTTTTCTTTAAACAGCGATCATGAAAAAGACGGTGCCGTTTCTCAAATCTGACATCGTACAACGTTATTATGATACTATTTCTCTGGATGTATTAAAAAAATGTGTTCCCTGCACTAGGTGAAAACCTGTATCGTGGGACATTTTTACAAACATATCATTAACGAATACATAAACCAAGATCAAAACAAATATTCATAGAAATCAAACTCACACCAATGACCAGCCGTGTAAACGATGAACAGTACTAGATAAGTCTCCCCAAGGGTCTCATGGCAAGCGTGGTTTAAACTCCCTTTACGTAAAAGACTTACACAAAAACCTATTTCCATTATTAATGCCACGCAAAGCCGTATGTGGCCGTGACAATAATTGCCACCGTGAGTGCCCCGCAGTGGAACACCAGTAATCATAGAGTACACGCATGTGATCGTAGATTACTTGTAATATGTGCATACAACTCCCATACACTGTACATGGCTATTAAGTCATTAATCATTTATGTTGTCAATGGTTTTTCTCATGATTAAGCTTCAAATTGAATATAATTAGCGCGATAAAGTCTCGTGAAATGTTAATAACAAAAAGTATGTTAATACATATATGTTTGCAGCATTCCAGATTATTTCTCTAAATCCTATACAAACCGTTTATTGTGGTCATAATAACTGTATGGCAAAGTTATGTTTTACTGTAATTTCAATGATAAAAAAATTATTTGCGAATTTATTTCGATGATCGTTTTTCATTTTTTTTTTCATTCATTTTTTTGTTTGATGTTTATTTTATTTTTTATTAATTTCTAAAATCTGATGGAATAACGTTAACTTAGCTGTATATAAATGAACACATGATCTTCATGGGTATAATTGAGAATTTCGTATCGGATTTTTTAAACCGGTGTTATTTCTAAAACCGAAGAAGAGGAACGATCACATCGCAGGTGGCGGAGTTAGAATACTGACCCCTGAGGCCGGGGACGTTGACACCCTAGCTACGTGGTAGGGCCCCAAGCCCGTCTGGATGGCGACCACCTTTAGTCTTATGTATGCCGCCATAATAACCTTGTGTTGTGTTCCGGCATTAGTGACCCAAGTTCCTGTGCCCTTAAGGGACAGCAGCGTGTTCGTGATGCCACTGGCGTTACAAACACCCATAGACGACGGTAACTGCAAAATTCTACACGGGCTGTCAGCCTGTCTGCTGTTCTATAGCATTAAAAAAAAGGCGGTAGGGCTTCAAGCCTGATTGGACGGTGTCATCTCTGGCCTCTAAACCATATAATGGCCATAATAACTTTGTGTTGTGTTCCGGTTCGTACAGACCTAAGTTCCAATTCTCCTACGCGAACGTAACGTTAGCGGTGGTCCAGCGTCGCAAACATCCATGGGCAACGTAACTGTTTACTGTTATGTGGGCCGTCAGTCTATGTTCTGTTGTACAGCAATAAAAAGATTAGAATCTTCATAAACAAATCATCTAAATAGGCAAATTTCGTGAAAGGAATTATAGAATTATCGAGCATCGTCAGACATTTTCCAACTTATTCAAAAAATATAAATTTAAAATATCAGTTTGTTATTACATTTTTTATAAATACATTCGTAAGTATTGATAATAAAAACACATTTCAAGCTACCCATTGATGAGATTCTTATTTCGCTTGCTATAGCTTGAGGTAACTCTTATTACGTCAAGTTATTTAAATTTAAGGGTTATTTTATTTCTTTCAATACAAAATTCATTTTAATAAAAACAAGTAGCTTTCTAAACTTAAAAAAAATCGCAATAGCACATTCAGCAATATGTATATAAATGATGTTTTAATTTAAATCATTAAATAGTAGATAACAAGTAATTAAATAGATAGGAATCGAGTACCACATTAAAGAATTTATAAAAGTTTGGAATTTAAACTAACTTCTAACGGCGTTCTAGTTAAGTTCTAGGTTCAATTTATGCCAAAGGTTTAGCGACGTTATGGTGCTGTTTTGCAGTGTGATTGCAGTGCGTGGGCGCACGCCTCCAGCATACCCCTAACAACACACAATTACTAGGCTTAGTATTTTCTCTTATTACCAAAATAACTTATATGCGATTGTACAAATACATATACATTTGTATTAGTTCTGAGAGTGGCCGTGGAATGCATCGAATGAATAGGAGCCTGACTACGAGAAGCGTGAATTTGAGATGACTGATGAATACTTATGATATTTAAAATAAACTATGTAGTTAAAAACTCACCAAAGAAGCTGACCGTTGCTGTTTGTGAAGGTCATGTTGGCTACGGCTTCTATCTTCGCCGACGTCCGAAAACTGGCCAGACTTACGACCACTGGAAACAATTAAACTTTAAAATATTACAATCTTTGGCAAATGGAAACCGAGATATATTTTGTTTTCAAATTTGTAATAACCAACTAGTAATGACTTTACAATTGTTTTATTAAATTCTGTGTTCTAAATTAGGGACGGAGTATGAATACTGACCCCATCGACCTAGATGGCCTGTCATAACAGGCGACGTAAGCAACTAGGTAGGGATCCAAACTCTCTGGATTGCAACCACCCTGGTCTCTAAACATGGCGCCATAAGTGGGCCTTCAGCCTGTCTGCTGCTCCATACAAATTAAAAAAAGGTATCATTATCTTGTAGTTATTTGATTATGGATATTATTGTACATATAAAATATTTTTATAACTAAATTACAGCCCTACATACACTTTATGAACCAAAATGTATGTAAATACATAAACTTGTGTATTTATTTACACACAAGTCTCATGTGTAGGGTTAACGCCTTCAAAGCCGATTATTATCGAAATCTCGCCTTAGATGGCAATGTGCTGCGGTGCACCGTATTAAGCCTATCATCCACTGTATAAAGTAAATATAAAATACTTCCTTAGATGCCAAACAAAAATCATGAAAATGATCTAATCGTCAAATGCAGTTTTTCTCACCATTGACGGAAGAGCCAATTTATGATTTAATTCCGATTAAATAAAAATTCGGACATTTCTGAACTTTTATGTTTTGGTATAAAAGTATATTTCTGTCTGAAAAATCTAAGTTACTATTTATAATATAAGCTATAAAGTTTGATATGTTGTGAAATCAAACAATGTTTGGTTCCAACTATAGACATAGATAACGATACCGTATATAATAAAATAATAAATTTCCGGTTAGTAATTTTAAAACTGGCAAGTAACTTAGTAAAGCGGTAACATAATATCATTAGCAGTATGGCAGTATGCAGTATAGCATGGCCCTATGTAGGTGTGTACAATGACATACTCGTATGTACTACTATTAGCCGCCAAGATGCCCGCGGGCAGCGATGTCCGCGGTCAGCGCGTATGGTAATCAGGGTTCGAAGTTAGCACACGACAAGCACTTTGCCACCCAAACAGAAAAATAGTATAAAACGTTGCGAATCCGTTGAATTAAACATATATTCTTACTTTGTTGGTAGACTTTTAAGGAATTACGTTGAATTCTAAGTTTTTGTTGTCGGCAATTATAATTGGAGCTATAATTATTATTTTTCATAGATACTTTTGGGGATTGGGGATCTCCATTTTAGCATGTGGAATGAACATATAATGCGAAGAGAATATGACATACCATATGTGGAGATGACGGTTATCGGAGGAGAATTGAAAAAGAGGAAATGTTTAGCCAACCCCGCATAATAAGGGCATGGAGATTTCATTTTTAGGGCATCGTAAACAGAACAGATAGGTCTGTTTACTCACGGGTAGCAAAAGATCAGCAAAATGCAGTTTTTATTTTGGGTTTGAATACATATATTCCATCTAGTTTCTTATGTCTTTAGTCTAAAGTCGCGAAAGGTATTGTAAAATACATAACTAACCCATAATTGAAAAGTAATGAAACACTTGTAAGAAACTCCAAATTCTTCATTTAGGCGAAGGATTAATTTTAAAAACTAATATCTCTACATAATCATCATCTGACACACGGCTGGCTTAGTGCCTACGTAAATGGCCAGGCACGATGGTGTTTATGGGTCGTATCTCCATCAATTCAAAAAAATATCCTTCTGGTTTCGCTCTCCCTTTTTGTTCCATTTCACATGTTCTTCGATAGTCAATAACCCCATTGGCATGCAATTATTTTATACTTACGACTTCTACATGCCTACATAAATAATATTAATAAATTTAAATTCATAAAATAATAAATACTTCTTAGTTTAGTCTTGCTTGCTTGTAACTTCAAAATGCAACGATGCAACATTCACTCTTTAATACTAGTTAGAAACATAATTTATGACATGTACTGAGTACGAGTGCCACGTAGTGATGCATGGGGCGCTGTAATTAAAACTACTAAATCAAACGACGTACCTTGAGGCCAACTTGCGATGCGTCCGCCGCCCACCGCTGATCATGGACAGCGTGCTCATCACGGCCGACATGGCTGCCTCCCCACCGCATGGGACCTGCAAACACAACCATACAAATATATTACTAATCTCCGCATATGAGTATTCGCTTATTATATAGCTTTTGTAGATATGTAACTTAATTCGGTCCCCGATTACATACCAAATATTATGTTTATGATCATCGAAGTGATGCGAAGTGTACTCCGAATTCTAAAGCTAATACTTTGGTACCCAAGGTCCACTGATAAGTACAATCATAAAGTAAAACTTAGCGATTTTCATGTCAATGCTTTTAGTGAAATTTTCCTTTTCTTAGTTTTAAAGAGTCCAGAAATAACTGGAAAACGTGTGATCAAATTTAAAACTGTCGGAGGACGTGTGGGCCTCGAAGAGCTAAACCGATGGACGCCTTTTGATCTCTATGAACTAGCATAAGAATCAAAGCATAGTCCTCACCTTATTTCTAGTCGAGACACAGTTAAAATGTCGTGTCTATCGCATACCGAGTAGATTAACATTGTTTTTATAACCAATGTATGTATAAATTTGATTGAATAACATTATGAGGTATTTTAAAAATAAATATTCTTAAAAATAAACGCATACTACAAGTCACTTTTTCTTAAAATGTAATTAACTAGGAACTGATTAATTCGAACAAGTCTTATATTTACGGACCCATTAAATGGCTTAAACTTAGTGACAAAATAAAACATTTTCATATAGATACTGCACTGGAAGACGCAATGTTGGTAGGCCCCCCACAAGATGGACCGATGATCTGGTCAAGATCGCCGGAATAGGTTGGATGAGAGCAGCTCAGGACCGATCGTCGTGGAGATCTTTGGGGGAGGCCTTTGTCCAACAGTGGGCGTCTTCCGACTGAGATGATGATATAAATAGTCACGCTATCTACATCTACATATAATCAACATATTCATAGTTCGAATGCCTTTAACATACTGGCTGAATAAATCAAAGATTTCTTTACAATAAAAGCGGACTAGATGCGCCGGCGGCTGATAGTGACAAATTGCGGATTAAGTCAAGAGAGGGATAACGCGTTGAGTGCAAAAAATAATTTATACAATACATTGGTTTGTCATATAAAATATACAACACTCTAGACACATTAGACAACTGTAGGTTTTTTTAACTTAAAGGAGAGATAGGCAAAGATATATGACTTGTGGTCGAGACTCCACAGGTTCGAATTTCAACCTCTAAACTTATTAATATAAATAACGTCAGATGTTTTTGAAATTATAAGATACATTTTGAACTTCAGTTTGTATTTGGGGATGATAAATTATATAATTAAATTAAATTTCCTGCCAATACCTTCCAGATATCTAGTTTTTTAATAACTGGCGCTACTTTCACACTTCCTCTAATACACTCGTTTCTAATTTTATCCATTTTCGTAACTCCACACATCCATCTCAGCATTTTTATCTCCGCAGCATATGCTAGCAACAAACACCCTTTCGTCCTTTCGACATTCCTCATTACGGATTTACAAATTTTACCTTTAAGTTTAAGTGGTATTCTTGGGTCTTAAATTCCTGAGACTTGTCGCCATTTCATCCATCCTACATTCACTCTATTTTTCATATTTCTGAATTAATGATCCGAGATACCGGAAGTTGGAGCAAGCTGGCAGCGCTACGCCTCCTAAAATAATCGGGGTTAAATCGGATATTCCACCAAAATCGCAAAATAGATGTTCAGTTTTGGCTCTACTTATCTTTAACCCAACATTCTCTAATCTCTCCTGCCATTTAGCCAATCTGCTCTGGACCTCGTGAGCATTTTCTCCAACCAGCACAATGTCATGGACATACTCCAAGGTGCCTCCTGTTGTGAATTATGGTCATTTTTATTGCTTTAGGACAGCAGTCAGGCTGACGGCCCGCTTAGAATTTAGTAGTTACCGTCGCCTATGTGTGTTAGCAACGCCAGTGGCATCGCTAACACGCTGCTGTCCCATAAGGGTACAGGAACTTGGGTCACTAATGCCGGAAACAAGACAAGGTTATTATGGCGAAATAAATAAACAAATAAATTTCGACTCCTGGGCGACTAGTAAATATAGGTTTGTAATGTAATATGGAAAGTGTCCGTTCGTCCTCGAGGTGACACAGCGTGGCGATGTTTTTGCTTTATTACATTTGGCATGTAATCGATATTTTTTGTGCGGCACAGACAGGCGACACTATCATTGTTCAATGTTCACATTGCGACAGAAAACGCAACGGCTCTTGAGTAGCAAGCTGCCTTTAAAGCCGAATAATTAACTTATAAAACCCCGAACGATTTTAACGGACCTTTTTATCTGATATACAATTTACATAAAATGCTAACTTCTTAATATATTTACCGTAACACAGTATTTATTCCATTGAACTTCACAAAGCGATTTTGAAAATGTAATTAAGCTTACTAACAATATTAGTTGGTCACTTTTTTTATTGCTGTAGGACAGCAGACAGGCTGACGGCCCGCTTAGAATTTAGCAGTTACCGTCGCCTATGGGTGTTTGTAACGCCAGTGGCATCGCGAACACGCTGCTGTCCCATAAGGGTACAGAAACTTGGGTCGCTAAAGCCGGAACCCAACACAAGGTTATTATGGCGGCATACTTAAAACCAAAGTTGGTCGCCATCCAGACGCGCTTGAGGCCCTACCACGTAGCTAGGGTGGGTTGTGTTGTCGGCTTTTACGACAGGCCGGATACGATCACTTTTTTCGTTTTAATATTATATTCTGTTTTATGTTTTTTACGGGTATAAATTATAGTTAAGTAACAGTTAATAAAGGTTCAAGAGTGTCCTAGCACAGGTCCTACACTAAGTTTGCGCTCCTCCTTTTGCTACCTTTTATTGCTGAGCAACAGTAGACAGGCTGACGGCCCACTTAACAGTAAACAGTTACCGTCGCTTAAGAATGTTTGCGACGCTAGGGGCACCACGAACATGCTGCTGTCCCATAGGGATACAGGAACTAATTCCGAAATACAACACAGGGTTATGGCGGCATACTTAAGACCAAGTGTGGTCGCCTTCCAGACTGGCTTAGGGCTCTACCACATACCTAGGATGGGTTCTTTTGTCGCTTTTTACGACATACCGCCAGGGTTAGTATACTTACTCCACCCAAAAAATAAAATACCCAATAAAGTAAAATCTGTGTACCTAAAACATTTAATGGTTTATATTTGTGTGGTAAAGAATTTTATGTCATGTGATTAATTTTGATAGTTTATCTTAACGTATTTTATAACAACACTGACTCGCCCGGCAAACGTTTTTCTGTTATATAAATAAATAAAAAAAACAGTACTATTTGAGCCTCCTCATTTTCGTGACAAAAAGTTTCGGCGTCAAAACGTAATCAACAGAGTTATTTTGACGTTTATAATATTAGTATAGATAAGCTATTATTATTATTATTATGAAATAAAACAACATGGTCCATACTATTTAATCCGTAGCACGTGTCATTGAATTCCAAATGTCACATTACAGTAAATATATCTGTTCGTATACCGAAAAAAAACAGATTCGAAGCCGCATTGATGTTGTTAAGAATTTATTTTGTGTACACAATTGAAATATAATGTTGTATATATAAATACAAGATTATTATAATAGTCATAAATAATTTAGCAATATTTGTAGTATTTTTAATTAACGTTTATGGAATTAATTTTTTTATTTGATTATTGAATAATAAATTATGTCTTAATAATTTATGTAGTGGTAGATCTGTACACAGACATGTATCGCAAAAACTCGAGGTTAAATATTCTATTGTGGTTCAGGGTGTAACTATATATTATATATAACAGGGTGTAAAAATGGTGGAACCCATTATTCTATTCTGGTCGTAACGCTGAAATGATGTAGTGTTTGCCTTATCATGTCAGACATCGTCAATCGATGTGATATATACAATTCATCTCCCTCCTCATAAGCCAATTACTGCTCTGACTTGTCTATCATCTTCATCATCGTCTTTGCGTTGAATCCCGGTTGCAGCCCAAACTCTCGCTTTGGCGCCCGGGGTCCGCTTTCCGACTTTTTCTTCTGCACTTCACCCGATCTTTGGCATCTCTGGTAATCAGTCCACTGGCACGCCTATCAACCCTTACGATGTCAAGCCAGCACTTTTTGGGTCTACCTCTCCTTCCGGGGCCCGGCGGAGGTGGCCGGTTGCCGTAAAACGTGGCCATACCAGCGAAAGCGATACTCCTGAAATTGATCCGTAATATCACGGATATGAAGGCTGCTGCGAATGCGAGAGTTCCTAACGCAGTCCTTCCGCGTTACTTCACACATCCACCGCAGCATATTCATCTCCGTGACTCGCAGTGCCTGCTTGTGTCGCTCCAGCACCGGCCACACTTTACATCCGTATAAAAAGACAGGCCTAATAATGGTCTTATATACCTAGACCTGTCCCTTCAATTTAACCGGTATTTTGGGGTCACAAATGACACCAGTCACCTCACGCCATTTGGCCTACGCGGCAGCAATGCGTGTCTTAACATCGCAATCAATGTCACCAGACGCTTGAAATACAGACTTCGTGCGCTTGACCGTATCGCCACCACTCTCTATACTTGTTTTGTTTGTGTTATTATTTTTAATCACTCTCACTTTTCCATATTTCTCATTTAAAGTATGGGCATAAATATTCTTTTAAAAATAAAAAATTAAAATCTTCAAAAATTTGCCAACATTATTATGTTATTATACTAAAATAAACAATAAATAGAAGATATAAGATGAGAAACGATATTATGGTAAAATGAGTTTGGGCCGCGGGCCTTTCCCGCTTTCTGTCCAACATCAGGAATCGGAATCAGTGTACCGCAGGCTCTTCGAAGGGTTGGTGCGTTCAATGACGCTCTACGGGTCGCAAATATGGGCTGTTAGCTTGATAGCTTTGGCACTAGGCGATAGGAAAACAGCGGGTTTTTTTATTAGATAGGTCCTTCATATACCCAGACTCCTCATAGTCGGGACTACTCATAATAAAAAAATATATAGCAAATTTAACACTGGAACTCTTAGACTTTAGGTGCCAGGAGATTTTCACGTATCCACCTTTCTCCAGCGCACACAATGTATGAGGTAATTTAAATAAATGAGGTAGTTCTAATTTTACATGGAAATATTTTAATAATAAAATATACCAAGTTTGCGCAGACCAGCAATTTATCTTAAAATATGGAGCTGTCTAGATTAATATTTTAATTTAGTTATTAAAAACACTACAGCGATATTACAGATATAGTATTCGTAGAAAAAAATAAATCACAAATACAAAATCTTCCAAACGGCACTTAAATGCATCCTTTATCATTCTTAGAACAGATTTTAGCATCAACGCACAATTTTCACAAAACGCCACAAATGATACCCTTCATTCAAACTGTGCGATTATTGCATCCCTAGTACAAGCTCGAAGCCCTTAGATTTAATGTCTGTTAGTGTAGGTTGCAGCGCGATTGGCAGTTATTGCAAACAATCAAAATAAAAAACTAGAAATAACTTAGTAATTTCATTAAACACTCCATTTATATAGGTAACCGTCTAAAATAAATAGTAAATATGGTATATAGTAAAATTCTCATTCTTATTTTGACAGAAGAATGCATAATTCTTTAAATATAGATATACAAGCAAGCATCGTCGCATGTCATAGCATTAAATGTCTCAGTGAGTCCATCGACATTTATATTTGCATCGTTCAATTCATCACTTATTTAATCATCCCCTTACTCTGAGGCTCCATTTTGGTAACCGGTTGCCGTTCATAACGCAAACCAGCAGCTACTTTCATCCACAAAAGCACACATCAAACTAACGTCGTTGTATTTCGCAATTGATGAGATGAGATGACACATTTTTATCAATAATGATCAAAGCGACGTTATTGATAGAACATCTGTCACCAAGGGTTCATGAAAACGCCCTGTCATCATTAAGATTGATCGTTGTTGAATGGGAAACCTCAGTAGTTTAATGAATAAAATCGTAGGAAGTAAGCCAAGAGCTCTAGTTGTAGCGACATATTTAGTTGATAACAAGTCCCTTAACATAACTTGTATCCTCATTAATGTAGTTAATGCGTTGTCGAGCTGTTGTGGCGGAATATTGTGCACTAATGTTATAATTTTACCAAAAATACATGTAATCAAATATTAAGAGAAGCGTATAATGAGAATAGTGTTGCTCCTACTTTCTGTCGACATGTTTACGGTACATTTTAATGACTGGCACCGCCTCATTAGCTTGCTGTAATAAATTGACTTACTATAAACTATAAAACAAATAGCAATAAAAATACACATGTATTCATAAAATTAAATAGAATTAAGAAATATATCCATATGTACTTTTATTCGTAACTATTTAACACTACAGTGAAATCAACAGCACAGAGTATATTATAGATGCATTTCAAAGTGAACACATAAATGTTTAAAGCAAAGATATAAAAATTTTGAAACGGAGCATTAACGTGTAACCGTCGACACTTACGTCAGTCAGTCTTCAGTTATTGTTGTCAGTCAATTGTATCCAACTGCTGGATGTCCTTCCTAAATTTGTATTAAATATCTTACTCAGTCCTATGCTATTCCCATCCAGCCTCGGCCGGCAACCTTGTGCAGGTTGTCAGCCTAACGGGCCGAGCACGTTCTGGACTGTATTTACCGAGACGTGGTCTTCGCTGCAGGGCTCGTTTGGTCTATCGCCCGTCGCCGATTCAACTTGCATATTTTATGCGCTATGCCAGTCACTTTGGTTCTCATATAGTGCTCAGAACGACGATCTAAAAATATAGTGTTACCAGTGTTCCTAGATCTTAAGTATAAGTAGGTACTGCCGCTTACCGTAGTTAACAACACTAACGGAAATGTGCCGCCGTACTCTAAAGATGAAAAATAGAGAAGCGTAAGAAGAAATGACCACGAAAATGGAACATAGGGTAGGCGGTAAGTAGAAGAAGTCAAGTAAATCAAGGCTAACCAATTGACGCCAGTATTCTCTGAGGTGTACTGACTTCCACATATAATTTTAACACAAGTTATACTTCTTTGGACTTGCCTTGGCGGGTTACACATACCGATGGTCTCGGTATGTGTTTGGTACGTGCACCTATGCTATAATGTGGTCATAAAGGAGTCTGCCCACTACACCGTTCCATACCATGACCGTGCTAGGACCGTATCAAGACACAAAAGCAAACGCTGGTCGATTACGGAACGATCTAGTGGGCATAGTCACATACTTTGTAATACAAAGAATATTTTTTTGCCTGGCACGTTCCTAGCACGGTCATGGTATGGAACGGTGTAGTGGGCAGACTCTTTTAAGCGAAAAAAACTGTCTAAGCGGTGCATTATCCGTGCAGGGGCGGAGAAAGAATACTAACCTCTGCGGCCGGGGTCGGCCTGTCGTAAAAGGCGACAATACAACCCACCCTAGCTACGTGGTAGGGCCTTTGGTCTTAAGTATGCCACCATAATAACCTCGTGTTGTGTTCCGGCATTAGTGACCCAAGTTCCTGTACCCTTATGGGACAGCAGCGTGTTCGCGATGCCACTAGCATTGCAAACACCCATAGGCGACGGTAACTACTAAATTCTAAGCGGGCCGTCAGCCTGTCTGCTGTTCTACAGCAATTTAAGAAAATGCCATCGAGAGATTCGACCCGGAACTTCTAAATTGGTATCCGAGTGTAAACCACTGAGCCAACAGATACCTAGAAGTTGACTAACAATTTCATAATTATGTATTTTAACTAATAATAGTCGACTATTTTAGTTAAATTTAAATTTATAATGATATCTCAATAAAATGGCAATATTATGGTTTCCAAGAGCATGATCTTGATCAAGAGACCCGCATCAGCATATGAATGGGCGGCACGTCTTTTGTATTATTATCCAGTTTCACTCGTGAACTTGTTTTCATATTTTTAATCTACATGCGATGTAATAATAGATACTCGTTTAAAATTCTTGTATTTGCACCAATACGAGTATACAAGTAAATATGTATGAAAAATGCTTTAATTAAAATACAAAATATTTTACACCCTTATTTACATTTATCCGTGCAGGGACGGAGAAAGGCTACTGAACTCTGCGGCCGGGGTCGGCCTGCCGTAAAAGGCGACAAAACAACCCACCGTAGCTACGTGGTAGGGCCCCAAGCCTGTCTGGATGGCGACCACATTTGGTCTTAAGTATGCCGCCATAATAACTTTGTATTGTGTTCCGACATTAGTGACCCAATTCCTGTACCCTTATGGGACAGCAGCGTATTCGCGATGCCACTGGCGTTGCAAACATCCATAGGCGACGGTAACTGCTAAATCCTAAGTGGGCCACCAGCCTGTCTGATGTCCTACAGCAATAAAAAAATTGTACAAATGTAATCAATTTCATTTTACATTTTAAAATTGTTTAACCAACCATATATAAAATAATATTCTTTCTTTTTCTTTAATTCTCTGATATCAATAACCTTTAAGTTATTTTATTTTTGACGTTCCATTCCTGAGGGGAGAGAACATATTACTCGAAATACTAGTAACTTGTAGTGGCGTTCAGTTAGCACGAGAAGTGTTAAAATAAAACTAATTTACTTTATCTTTGAAATACAAGTTGTACTTAACGATATCCATACTTTCAACTTTTACATATTATCGTTCAAAAAACCGTTTCCTTTGAAATAATTAAATTTGTTCAAATCCGTCCGTTGGCGATGATATACCGGTAAAAAACATTATAACCGCCAATTAAATAGAAAGGCAAAGCGGAAACACGCGTCCGATACAATTATATTATACGACATACATTTATTTTTTGGAGACACCTTCATTGTCGGTCAATGAGCCGAGTGACCAAGTGATTTAAAATATTATTGTTATATATTACTGAAAGAAGATATAAATAGCAGTCACTTGTGCATGAAATATAAAATCAAACAAACTTATTTATTGAAAATAGTTTGTAAGAAAAATTATTTATTAAAACTTCATTTTGAAGGCGATTATATGAATAAATTTACAGCCAGAACTAACACTAATATCGCTTTGTTTCAAGAAGAGACAGTAAGTAACTTACAGCAGCACGTCTAATTTAGAATGTATCTCACCTATAAAAATCTTGCTGAAAACTTGGAAATGACTCATTTAATTCAATAAATATGTTTATTTTTATCTTTCGAGGTAATCAAAACATTGGTGCAAATACGTCTAATAATACTACGAGTATTTGTTGATTTGTTTCGTTTGTACCGTGGGAGAGAGGTCTGAGCGCCTTCACGGGTGACCTGCCCTCTGGCCTGCGCCCGCGCACCTGTCGGTCACGGCCCATGCTTTGCGAGCACATGTGAAATTGACTTCAAGCAAATATGTATTATTTTTTCTTCATAATAATTAGTTTATAAAGTGTCTTTAGCTGTCTACTTACAAGAATTGTACGCCTCATATATCTAAGCTTTGGCTCTAAACATCACGGAAGTACAATGCTGAGATGCAAAACCTCTGCGAGCTTTCTATGATTCTTTCTTTTCAACGTAACACAAAATAACCGTTGAGGGTAAATATTGATTATTTTAGGATGTGTATTCATTCGATTTCGAAAGAAAAAACCGAATGGTGTCCCCTGTCCATATGTGTGCGTCTCTTTATGATGTCTTAGGAATAAATTGTGGCGGCGTTATACTTCTTACGAGCGAAACTATTTGGCTGGAATAAATCCAGCATATATAGGAAAAACAAAGTATGATGTCATATAGAGTAAATCGAAATGGAAACCTTGAAAGCGTCAGTGACTCTGAGACCACTACAATTATTCGCTCCACTGAAATCGAACATGCTGGTGCACTATTGTTACCGACAAGCTCAACAACTGTGTTGGATCCTTAAAATAAACCAAAATTCATTTTTATATAACATAAAACTAATACACACATATGTTTTGTAATATATTATTTAATAAATCTAACGTTAATATGAAATAAGTCCAAATTGGGAATAATATTTATGTCACGCTATGAGAAACTGTAAGAAAAAGTAAGTAGGTATATAACAGTGAAACACTTGGAAGATCGAATAGAAACTTGTTGGAGTAAATTTCTCGTATCATTAGTTAAAGCTGCGTACTAAATTAATGCTGCAACAGTGTTTGTATGTACATGATATCACGTACCAGTTAATTACTATACCAATGGGACTGAACCGGCATTTATTGAAATTTAAATATACAAGCAATTCTATCATAAACTTTGCTTTATTAGAAATATATCTTTTAAGGACAAAGTTTACCAATTTACTTTTCTGGTTACGTATTATTCATCACATCAAAACTGTAGATAGCTAATTTGGGTAGTGGACAGTTTAATTTAATTCACCGTGCTGGGGTAGAATAAAAATACTACTGTAGCTGGGGGCTTGTCGTAAAGGGCGAAAAAGCAACCCTAGCCAGATAGCACCTAATCGGTCGGTAGGATGCTAGTGGTGCCCTTGGCTTCGCAAACATCCAAAGGCGACAGTAACTTAGTATTAAGTAAGCCGTCAGCCTGTTTGTCTTTCCATAGCAATAACATAAATGAAATATTGGACATAAATTTTACGTATAAAGGTAAAAGCAGTAAGATATTTGTCGTTTAAATTATATTTTTAACAGCTCTTTCAGCACAACAATAAACAGTAATGTAGTATTTTATTATAGTCATCAGTATACTCGTATTTTGATCTGATGAAAGGTTAAATTTTGTCTCTATTTATATGCTCTCTAATAACTAATGAGAAGCCGCACCAATTAGCAGACTATATCCATTTATCTGCCTACCTAACTACAAAGGATTAATTAGACCATTTGTAGATCTCCTCTGTGTTGTGAAATATACGACATGAATGCATTTATTCTTCACTGGAATAAAAAATTTCAGTTACCTTAATCTATATTAATAATAACCTAATTTGCATTACTCGAAGGCAAATATTTTTTTAAAATAAGATTAGATAGGATAAGCTAAAAGTTTTAATATAATAGCCAATTCGTAATTTGGTCGATGATTTTCTGATAATCTATTTTGCTTAAAATCTATATATATAAAAATCTTGTGTCACGATGTATGTTGCCAATAAACTCCAAAACTACTGAACCGATTTCAATCAAATTTCACATGTACCCGTATTTTGGTCTAACTTACTGAATAGGATAGTTATCATCTCAATTATTAGCTTATGTCGTGAATGTAAACGAATAAAATGTATCAATTAATTGTTTCATATCCGCTATATCGCAAGTGTTTATTTACTGTTTAGTTTTATGAAGTTCTCATAGATGGCGGTGTACGTTGATTCATCGATAAAATTATTCAATATTGTTTGACATCTAGGTTGCAAATACACCCAATAGATGGCGCTGTTCGATTTTACCGGAAGGGTTTTATTTCCTCAGTTGCGATTAGAGAAATAAAATATGGCGGTACGAAGTTCGCCGGGTTAGCTAGTATATAATAAAATTGTGTTACTAAAACAGACCAGATTAAGAAACATGATATCTAGTCAAAATTTCATAATTGTAAAAGAGAAAGTAAATGTCTAAAAAAGTCGTGCATACACTAGGTTTATAAGAAAGATTATTCCTGCCGTGCCATGGACTTTGGTATTCCTCAATCTGCACTTATCAGTTTTCAAGCAAATGGCTGTTTAGTAATAGAGCAAGATACTGTAACATGCGTTGACAGTCCTACCGACCATTTTATTAGTATTATAATTAAAAAAAATGTATTCCTAAAAAGATTTGTTGTAAAATAAACGGTTAAACATTAAAATATCCTATTACAAACAACCCCATTCGTTACGAAACGATTTTAAACTTAACAAAAGCTGATTTGTTTAATAATAGTTGAGAGACGGCCCTACGATGGCTCCCCTTTTGGAAATGGACTTAGATAAATTATGTTTTTAATCAATGCCAAATGCAGGGCTTGCAGTGAATAAATTAATTTCGTTCATTAAATTCACTTCTTTTCACAAAAGCAGTCATCTATTGAGCTAGTTTAATCCAAACATACAGTAGTTAGGATAAGATTGATTCGAGGAAAGATTTTATATCAACGACCGTAATGTTGAATATAATGGTGTAGATAGAAAGGTCACTTTTTAATTTATCTTTGGATCTAGAATATTCACGTGCTGTTTTATGCGATGATACTGTTCTATAACTATTATTTATTTATATTCCATCAACTTATATTTACCGTAAAGTATTTTGATAATAATGTACAGTGCATTTTTTTTTCTTATGGCCACACAGAACAATTAACGGTCCCAATATACTACGTCAAGTTGTACTGATAGTAGCCAATTGGTTAAAGTAAAAATGTTTTGGTTTGGCTTTCATAAGTATAACTAGTTTATTAAATTAAACGGTTACAAAAAGCGATTATAGTATTATTACGTATAGGAAAATAATGTTGTAGCCGCTTTAATGGTTACTGGCCAGCCCTGAGGGCGCGCCATCCTCCCGCGCTCGTGTGAAGCGCATTGTGCGAGAACCGGTTCCAACGTATCGAAAGGAAATAACTCTAAGCTCAGTTGTAAAAATCGGATTAACGGAATTCAGAGCGTTGCCTCACTTTAATTAAAGGTAATTTACACTCATCACTTCTAAAAGCATATGGGGATTTATCATTTATCAATGTTGCCGTGTGGGCGTTGATAAATTGATTTTTGATATTTCTACATTTAAAATAAGTTAATTACAAAAAAAAACTACTTAAATTTAAAGTTCTTCGATCAACTAATATATTATTGTTAGAAAATACGTAGTATGTAATGAATGTCGCTTTATTCAGCCCAGTCACCCTCAATAGTAGGGTGTACATCATAGGGTGTGACAATCGCATCAAATTGACATTTACTACCGCTACATAAATATCCTGGGAAAAATTATTATCAAAATATATGGACCAAGTAAAAAGATTACCGCGATGAACTTTTGTATATATACGTATTTTCTTTAAGCTTAGTCAGTGATTGTGAAGTTTCTGAAAGTGTCGGACTTTAATGCAAATGAAACTATTATATAAAACATCATACCATGCGTGCTAGCTTAATTATTTTATTATTAAATTATTGAGTTTTAGATAACAATATTTAAAAATATAAATTATTTTATATATATATATATATATATATATATATATATATATATATATATATATATATATATATATATATATATATATATATATATATATATATATATATATATATATATATATATACACACATATATATAGGGTACATATTACATCTTATAAATTACGCCACGCAACATAGGGTATGACAATTGAGCATGTTTATTGATGTCGAGTGCACAACTGGATTAAGTCCGGAGTATGTTTGTATGGCATTGTCATCGACGGCCCCACTTCCGATAATGGGCCGAACCGTTAAAATAAACGAACCCTCTAGCGCCATTACATGTTTATTATTTTTATGGGAAACAATTGACCATTTTTATTTCCTATAATAAATAAAGTAGTTTAAAGTTTATTTGTTATTGCAATGTGTGGTGTATGGTTCCGGGTTTGTATAGGTTAAACGACGGGTTACATTTTAAAATAGTTTATCTAAAACATCGAGGAAACGTTTAAAAGAAATTAAGACATTTTATAAAACTACGGTTACGATCGCGCGCGGTCAGATGGCGACTGCCAACTGCCAACGGCGGAGTATTACGACTCCAGGAAAGTCCCGAGTGGCGAGTATCCCAAAGGCGCCTAAAGGCGGCCTGCCACGCGTGGCGCGCTTCGGGTATCTCCCGGCCGCTATAAATGTTGTGTAATATTGGCTAAAGATATTTATAGCTTTTTGTAGAGAAAATATTTAGCTACGTAGTTTTATTTTATTTATTTTTATATGTGGAAATATGAAAGATAATATTATGAGACTGTAAAATATTAAATATCTTGGACATATAATCTCGCCTGACGTGAATAATAAGGTCAGATCATTAGCATTTGAATATTCATTCCGCTAGCTTACAACCAGGGAAGGAAGGGCACCAAGGGAGGAGTAGAATATTTGGTCTATATCAAGACCCAAGAGCAAACTCCAGGATCAGAAGTAATCAGTATCTTTGTATACTATATCAGTAAAAGAATAAAAAGGATTTTTTTGTCCAGAAGTAACATAGTAATATTAGTTACTCCTTATAGGCTTCGTACGGGTGCTTCACTGGACATTAGTCTACGTATATTCCTCGCCGATGTCTATCTGCATTCGCCTACACTTAAAATGACTCTCGTATCTTGACAGTGACTGGGAGATCTTCAAAACAATACATAGACACGACAGCGTAGGTAAATGAATACCTCAGACTAAATGGCATAAACTGTACTGTTATTCTACTAACTTAAAGGCAACGTTACTAATTCACAGATCGAGCAAGAAATACAGTCAGCAGAACATATTAAACCATGATAAAATGCAATTCACAGAGTCTATTTTCATAGGTATATTAATTAAACATTGTTTGTTAAACTGAACTTTGTGTTCATTTACTACGAACAAAGGCCGCATCTTACGCAGGGCTGTCATCTACCCTTTTATTTTGATTCGCTTGTGAAATACGAATTTAAAAAAGCATTACATATTATTAGACACTATTCACATATCCGGTCTCATCACAATATAAATCATCACGTCTCCGGTGAGATTTTTACGTTACTTACGAGTACACAGTTTTCATTAATCCTTGTATTATTCGACATACAAACGAATGAATCGCTCCTCATCTTAATTGCATCCAAAGTTTTCGTTTAAATTCTAAGGTATACTGTTAAATATTGTCACAAGGTTAAGCTAATGCACTAATCTGAGTCGATGCTTTTTTGCAGCACTTTATTTCCTTGATCAGAGAGACGAGAAAATGGAAGGATTTGAATTTAATGGGAACAATTTTCATTTACCTACCAACCATAAAATAAAAGGCACTTGAACCGAAAAATACCCTTCATTTGCTGTATATAAAGTAGCGAAAGGAGTTATTTATTTTTCTTAGTTATGACACCTCTAAATGTAGCGTGCTGGAAATTATTGTGAAATTTCAAGCGACTGGCGTCAACAAATGATAAGCCCTATTTAAGCCTCTCGCCATAACAATAAGGTGCTTATTTAGCGGATGGTCGGCGCATGCGCACAATGACTGTCGGCAATGATTGTAGACCATCCTGCCATAGTCCCAGTTGGCACAATTGAAGGAAATTGTGAAATGCGGTTCAATAACGTTGACTAAATCGAAAAAGAACGGAATAACAAAATTAACACTGTGAACACTGAAGCTTTGCCGTCAACATAAATACTCTTCTGCTTTTAAAAACTTTATAAAAGCCATACTAAATTTAATTTGAGTTTTAATCTATATTAGATTATCGTTTTGAGACTAAAGCCATAGCAATAATAATACATCAAGGTATTTAATAGTTTTGATGATACAACAACGCTGGTTTGCGACTGAAGGAATGCAGATAAGGTTTTTAGGAACGATTCCAGTCGAGACTAAACTGAAACCGGTTTTATTTGTAGTTTTTATCGATCTAGTATAATTAATTAATAACTTTAATAAATTACGTTCTTAACAAGATACTTTACATTTGAGCTGTAAAAAGCATACTTTTAGGAATATACTTAAATGAAAATAAATAGCTATAAGTAGGTTAATCACTGCATACTCCGATGTTAATAATGAATAGTATTTCGTTATAGAAGATCATCTATTATCCGACTTGGTACTAATGTCGGTTATTAGTATAAACCTCTAATGTCATATAATTATATTTTATATTCTAGTACGGGTCACTGCGTTAACTAATAATGATTGGAAAGGAATTCCTGAAAACTAAATTATAATAATACTTTCACTGCCTAGAAAGCGGAATAAATCACTTTAGTAATAATAATACTTTGGTAGTCCTTTTAAAATATTATTTAAAAAAATATATTAATCACGCTAAAGATTGAAAACTTTTGATATCACGAAAGAGATATCTAGCTCACGTTTGTCACACTACTGCAAATTCAAGAAACGAGGCTTTTTAAAAATTCTGCAGAGCAGAAAGAAACGTGACATGTAAGCAACAAAAAATATCAAGCATACATTTATCAAATAAAACTGAATATGTTTCCTAAACTGATAAGTTAATTATAAATTTATCTCTTAAACAGGATATAGGAGAAATAAATTTAGAGTCACACCCTATGCTCGTACAATTAACGACAACTCAGCGCAGTCATGTGGAAAGGACCCTCATTTTATCTGGGACTCTTTCCAACATACGACTTAGTGTGTACATTAGAGTAAGGTAGCAGATTTTTACATGATAAGATGTTATTTAATTTGTTTTTATTGAGGTGTAACTTCCACGATCCCTTCTTTATTTGACCTGTTTAGAGAATGTTTTCAAATAAGGATATTGATGTTTGTTTTTGAATGGAATAAAGGAGGACGCTTTATATCAATGCCACTAAATCCCTACTTTTACTACTTATGTTATATTAAATTTTGTTCGGAATTGGATTTGTGTCTGAGGAAAAGCGAATTTTTAACTTAACAGGAATCTAAGCGTGGTAAGCAGTTGCTACTGTAAAAGCTAAAAATGTTCAATATACTTATGGTAAAGGAAAGTAGCTCTGTGTAACCTGTTGATCAACGAACAATAAAAGTAGCGTCTACATTTTGGCTTGGCTTTGTTTCAGATTTTATATAAAAATAAAATTGAACGTTATTCATATTAATTGTTATAAAGGTGGTGGTGCTAAGTATGATAACTGCATCTATTCAGTTAGCAAATAAGGCGTCATTAATAATAACAATAATGAGTCAAGCCATTACTCCTAATTATGAATAAAAGACTTCAACGCGTTCTCAATTGTATCATAATAGAACGGTTTATTCGAATATTAAACAATATATTTTTAATATTTAATAATAAAAGGTGTTGAATCATAATTTAGAAAGATCAAAATATAATTACGAAGATAGGCAATTTTTGAATAATAGAATACAACACATCGCATATGCCGCAAAATAAGCACAATGACATTATTATTTGTTATGGCTGTTTTATTGCTAGTATCAACAGAATTAAAACAAAAGATCATTAGTCAATTTAAGTTGCATGGAATAGGTCCCAAATGATCGAATTGAATGGCACAAATTTAGTAACATAAGTATACGAAAAATAGAAATTTAAGTTTTCCTCTGTATATAAACGAATTTCGTTGACAAGCTCTTGCTCGTCAATAAAATTCACTATTCACATTTATTTTCTTGCCCTAAATTTACGGTATCCTTTTTAGAATAAAAAATAATAACGAAACTATACCTAACAATCAAAATTGTAATGTGTCTCGATGATTGCCAATTGTTAAGAGTGACAATAGACGCAAACATTCTCTAGATTTTCACACGCAATAACGCATTTGAAATATTTCCAATATCCACACTTAACGATCATCTTAACCGTATTTCTTAAAGCAATTACTGAGCAAAGGGTTAGTACACACTTTACACTACCGACATTTAATTTGACAGTTTATCTTAATTACCTTATCATTACTGGCAACTGAGAGCTCAGTGGTATTACACTTGAAGACCTGTAGAGGCCTAGGTTCGAAAACAACGAAATCATACACCACGTAGGCAGTTTTTTCACCCATGGTATATTATAGCAAAATTTCCATGTACTGAAATCACCGGCATATGTAACTCAAGCCGGGCAGTGGGCTGTTTAAAAGGTTTCGTAGTATGCATGCACGCTACACTACTTGTCCCACTACTCCTGTAAAAATCGTTATTTCTTAAAACTATAACAACTGTATATTAAATGAAGTCTTGCAATCATTTTTCTTTAGATAAGGGCCAAGTGTCTAAGAAATAAACTTAGTTTATTTAATTGAAATCTATTCAGCAATTTTGTCGTGAAGCGCGCTTAACTGCAGACCTCTATCATTTTATTTACATAGATTTGTCTCATAAAATATACATTAATTTGTAATAAAAGAACAAGCTTTCAAATGTTGGTCTGACAACCCAACTACTGACAGGGCACAGAGGGTTTTCCGAGTATGTGATCCACTTTAAGTGCAAGGATGACTCTTCGTGCGTCTGTGAACCAGGCATTAATGGGAATCGTGCTTAATTTAGAAATTTAAGAACAAAATAGGTGAACAGCTGATGCAAAAAAAAAAAAATACTAAAAATTCATAAAGTATTATAGTAAATTAATAAAAGTAGTAATAAATAGAAATAAGAATTAAGAAATGTTATTACGTAATAGCATTATACTCGTTTATACGAGACAATTACTAAAATATGAAATAGTAAATAATAAAGTAAATAGTAATTTTAAGATAAGGTAAGTAAGATTTGATTATAATAAGTTTTGATTTAGATTATATTGGTAAATATGTTTGTAGAAAATAAATAAAAAATAGAGGAAAAATGTCCTGACTTTAAATGCGTCAGGAGATGAACATTTATTAATTAAAAAAATATTACTTTCATAATCACTCAATTTTAATTGTCTATTAAATTCCTATAAGGGTGGAACTGGAAGTTTGTCAGCAATGCTCCTGGTGTCGCAAAAGCACATAAGCAACATCGTCAATGTCATAATATGACACGATATACGATATGATAATGTCATGATACGATATGACAAAGCAGATAAAATTGTGGTGTACCAAATTGCACGTAAGTGAAGTCGCAGACAAGGCAATTGCAATAGAACTCTTTATAAGGTGTCCATACACATTACCATAATGTGTAGTAGCATATAGTTCATTTCTTTCCTAATGCAGCGTTTGATGCAATCGTTAATAATGAAGGGTTATTGTTTAGGCCGTGGGATAAATAACGGCAAATATTCTACGAGTACATTCATAATTGTATTACTTTTTACTCGACAGTTTAAATATATTAAAGTTTTTAGCATTTTTAGGGCAAAATCGACATGTGAAGGGTGATAAAAATATCACGGATTACTTGGAAAACTTAATTTACGATTTTTTACTTTTCTCTGTCATACGAATTTAACTCCTGATTACTTTACTCTTCAGGCTGGTAAAAAGCATCTGTTTTAGATCTCCTTTGTCGCAAGGAGATATATAAAAATTAATTCATTATACATAATTATTATGTAGCATTCGCGGTTTATAACGACGCAGCTCTACAAAGAGATATTTTTTACGTAATTACTTAACAAAACGTGTCTCACTGGTAGTAGACCAACTGAACGCTAAACAACTAGCTCAACGATGTTTGGGTAAACTCTTAAAATATTTACAACTCACACCCGAGTCAGACTTAAGTACCAGATAAATAGTGAAGTCAATATTGAAGCCGGCAGTGGAACACACTTTAGTTGCGCAAAGTTTAATTATATGATATATATTTTATATTAAACCTGAAACATAATTATAAATTATATTATAATTGCAAATGAAATATAATTATAATCTATAATTAAAATTGTTTGTATGTTTTATTCAATTTCTGTCATTCAAAATTAACTTAAATTCATTCATTCATATTGCATATTCATATGTAATATGCAGTGAAATTTTTAAAGGAAACCTCTGACGCTGAACTGTTATTGGAAATAAAAACCTTGAAAAAATAATTGTAAGATTTTTTTCTACTAAACCAATCCAGATATTTAAGTAGCTTGGTATTGACGTAAGCATTCAAGTCGAATATAGTAAGTACAGAAAAAATTTAAAATTTGATTCAAATCTTATTAAGATCTTTATAATTCTTTCCAAAAAGATAAAATAAAGCGTACAAGTGAAGTAATAACACAGTATTACCATTACGACATTCACTGGATTATTAACTTGATATGAAATGTATGCTATTCCACTCTCGCGTAAAATGATAATATTAAAATTCCGAGATATCAGGACTCGTAGCACAAGTTTACTCACACAAAGAGTGAATTCGTTCGTTATAGTTTATCACACATTTTTCAATGTAGGCTTACAATACACACACACTACACACTTTTTATACATTGTTTATTTGGTATATACATTAGATGCTTTCTACAGAGTTGTGAAGATTGACGTTAGTTTCCATATACATTTTTGTATTTTTTTATTGCTGTAAGACAGCAGACAGGCTGGAGGCCCGCTTAGAATTTAGCAGTTACCGTCGCCTATGAGTGTTTGCAACGCCAGTGGCATCGCGAACACGCTGCTGTCCCATAAGGGTACAGGAACTGAGGTCACTAATGCCAGAACACAACACAAAGTTATTATGGCGGCATCATCATCATCATTTCAGCCGGAAGACGCCCACTGCTGGACAAAGGCCTCCCCCAAAGATCTCCACGATGATCGGTCCTGCGCTGCCCTCATCCAACCTATCCCGGCGATCTTGACCAGATCATCGGTCCATCTTGTGGGGGGCCTACCAACACTGCGTCTTCCGGTACGCGGTCGCCATTCGAGGACTTTTCTGCCCCAACGGCCATCAGTCCTTCGAGCTATGTGCCTAGCCCACTGCCACTTCAGTTTTGCAATCATCCGGGCTATGTCGGTTACTTTGGTTCTCCTGCGAATCTCCTCATTTCTGATTCGATCTCGCAGGGAAACTCCGAGCATAGCCCTCTCCATTGCTCTCTGAGCGACCATGAGCTTTCTCATAAGGCGGCATACTTAAGACCAAAGGTGGTCGCCATCCAGACGGGCCACGTAACTAGGGTGGGTTGTTTTGTCGCCTTTTACGACAGGCCAGCCCTGGCCGCAGAGGTCAGTATTCTTTCTCCGCCCCTGCACGGATAAAAAACTTGTTGTATGAAATATTATAGTGCCTCTAGTAGTGAACCCAACACAAATAGGCTTTTAGTTACGAATAAAATATAAATGGAACTAAGATTATTATGTTAATTTAAATTGAAACGTATTTTGAGATATTATCAGGAGAGTAAATGACAACTAATAACCTTCAAGGGCCATTCAAGGAATAAGTACAGACAAACAGAACTTTCCGTCTTACAAACACAATGATGATTATAAGTACAATGTAATATTACGTAAACATGAAAATAGTGAATATCCCTTGTAAATTAATTCAATTAACGCATTTGAAATGAATTTGTAGCAATTATATCGTTCTGAGCCACTGCGGTCGCAACAAATACCTACCACTTTCCCCAGATCACACATTTTGTGTTCATCTCCATTGAATTACATGAAGATATAGCGGATACTATATAATATAGATATTGAGTGTTTTCTGACAAATCTTTCAATCTGACAAACAATTTTTTAATCGTTTCTCGTATGGTGCAAATTATGATATCCTCAAATATCAATATGAAAATTTCGCAATGCCGCCGGAGGTTAGAACTCAAGCTTGAAGTTCAAGATTTTAAAAGCCTAAAAGTGTATGCACATCGTGAGTGGCCAGGCTGCGGAGGTAAGACGGTTGGCAGAAACCCCGTATAGAAAATATTAAAATTCAATTCTTTTCAATTTTTTTATCAAAATAGTCCAGTCATATTATGTAATTAGTCTATAGATACGTGGCTCGTACGGAAGCTGTATCGCAAGAAGAAGACACAAGAAGATCTAGGTATAAAATTGTATTACTGTGTGATAACTTCAGTTTTTATCTAAGGAACAGTTGGAACCGGTCATCAATTTTATGTTAGTTTAAGTAGGTAGAGAATGTGTTTAAAAAACGCGAGTTGTAGATTTAAATGCCTAATGGGTAACTACTTAGGAGTAACATGTCAATGGTTGGATAGTTAATCTTCTCATTTCCTTGCTTCCTCCATCCTTTTAAAATTGACACTCCAAAATTCTATCTACTCAGATAATATACGAGATACTGCACACTATGTGCACTTTGCAGCTTATGTTTTGGACCAACTTGGTTTTTATTGATGTTGTAAACACGTTAAACAAACAAAAATAAATCTCAACAGCGGGAATATAAAACAATTGCTATTCAAGATTCATATCGCAATTAGCAGAGAACATTTTATATACCTAAATGACGTACTAAATAAACTACCGTTAGGTTTTATTCTTCTGAACAAAGCTATTTAAAACTAATCGGAAATAGAGTATAAAGGATAGTAGCGCATTTTTAAATTGTAATTTATGTCAAACTAAATTCTTTAATTTTTATTTATTGCTTCAAAACTACTTTCTTAATGTAACATGTTTAATTGATTTTAAAAACAGCGGAGCATTTTTATTTAGGCTCAATATTTTATTCGGCCCGTCATCATTTTAACATTTATTATGATTCCGGTAACCTCTGAACTTGTGGCTCAAAATTCAATCATTCAAAGAGGGAATCTAAAGAAGACATAATGATCTAAGAAGAATTTAACTAGACTTTCGATCCATATTACTTACATAAAAAGCATTCAAAACCACACAAGTTAATCTTACAACATCCTATTGGTGCAATTATTTAAAAAAAAATATTACCTAGTTGATTACCTAGAGTAAACTAGGATACAAATAAAATAGATGATCCAACTCTCAATCTGATCAAAAGATAAATGACAAATTGGATTAATACTTTCTTAATTTCATCTTTACATGTCATTCTCAAATCTTAAGATTTATTAAAAAAAAACTTACGTAAAAATCGCAATAATAAATAATCCTTTTACAGTCAAAGTTTACAACACAAATTCACACTCAATCAGATCACCGCACACAAAATTTTAATAGTATTCATCCAGTTTAGTATACAAACCTTAGTATAGTTTATACATAGTTCGTTAACACGCGGATTTAACTTGCCGACAACTTGCATGCGAGTGCACGAGACAGTGCGGCAGACGCGACTGGCAACTGGCAACTGGCTTCAGTCGCCCTCGGACAAACGGACAAGACCTTGTCGTCATAATAAACTTATAATAGTCTTCTTGTTCTTTGAAATGTATCATCAGGGACCTCAGGTCCGCGTTTGAGTGTTATCACAGAGCACAAATTTTACGCTACCTACTTTTTACAATGATTTTTCTATTTCTTTAATCAAATAGCAAAAGACAGGTGAAATAAATAAGGCTGAATTATTGTTTCTATTGAGCCAAATGGCAACGAAATTTTTTCAGAAAGAGAAGCAAATGAAAACTTGTTGCCCAAAAGTCAGCAGGAAGAATTTGTTCGACGCTTTTTATTTTCTCTAAACGAGATCGGCTTGTTCTACACTTGTCATCCTGCAATAGGTAAATATCAAAATATCTGGCTGCAGTCCCTTTCATCATAAGCATACGGCTCACAATGCACACAATAGGTAATGTGAACCCGATATTATTATTAGCCAAGATACGATCTCAACGTGACCCTATAATGACTACTTTGGTCATTATCTTCCACCCCGCTGCATGCTCGTGCGCTTCTCATCGACACCCAATACTTACGGAGCTATTTCTCAGAGCCATTATTATCTCCGTATCCGGTTTTAAAAAATAGTTCTATGCTCTAAAGATCTTTTAGCATTATGCGAACTCTACAGCCGTAACTCGCACTCTACAGTGCGCTGGAAATTAATATGAAACTTATCATCAATGTGTTTACATATACTGTTCTTTTTTTTAATACTGTAGGACAGCAGACAGGCTAACGGCCGGCTTAGAATTTAGCAGTTACCGTCGCCTATGGGTGTTTGCAACGCCAGTGGCATCGCGAACTCGCTGCTGTCCCATAAGGGTACAGGAACTTGGGACACTAATGCTGGAACACAACACAAGATTATTATGGCGGCATACTTAAGACCAAAAGTGGTCGCCATCTAGACGGGCTTGTGGCCCTACCATGTAACTAGGGTAGGTTGTTTTGTCGCCTTTTACGACAGGCCGAGCCTGGCCGCTGAGGTTAGTATTCTTTCTCCGCCCCTGCACGGATAGTTCGTGTATATTTTAATCGTTGTTGACTTTAACACAGAATTGAAAGTTGTGGAAAACGGCTACTGAAAAGTAGCTGAAATGTCAACAGGGATAATATACAGAATACGCGCTTTAAAACCATCAAAATTCGTTTGTACTAGAAATAATAAAGAATATAAGTCATTCTTGCTATTCAAAATTGTATGTAACGTACGTAATCCTTTTACTGCAAAACGTTCAACCACTTTTACCTTTCAGCAGAGTGCACCAATTAGCGGATTATTTTTTAAGATAATAATATTCAACTAAAAAGTCATACACATAATTGGTAATCAACGTTTGAGTGGACCCAAAAACTTGTTTAAAAATTGTCAGTGGATAAAAACACAAATATCAACAAATTCCAATGTACTTAAAAAGATGACAGTTGGTCATGTTAATTTCACGGCTCGTGCCTCTAACTTGCTACTTTGGCTATGAATCATACTATCATAGATTACTACGATTGTAATTTACATTTAAAACGAGCTAATTAGTTACGCGTACATTTTCTTTATATTGTATTATTTCAGTAGCAATATAGAGAATTGAAAAAGAATAAGAATAAAGAAGAATTTTGGATTAGTTCACAAAAAACAGTAAAGGAGTTTTTCTTCGTGCAGGGGCGGAGTATAAATACTGAAAGGCTCTGAGGCCGGGCGCAGCTTGTCGTATAAACAACCCTAACAAGGTGGTAGGGTTCGAAGCCCGGCTGAATGGTAACCACTGAAGTATACCGCCATAATAACCTTGGGTTGTGTTCCGGCATCACGACTCAGGGTCCAGTTCCCTCACGCGGTTGGCGTTTTATTTTGTTTTCCTGTTGGAATTTGTCAGACTGCAATCTACGCTGAAAAGAAAGGAGACGGCTCATTTCTGCCCCAAGACGGCCCATTTTCCAAAAAGTGCAGGAGACTCGACCAAAATTTGATCATTGTATAGGATTTTTAATATCTATTGAGGAACCGTTAATGTTTTTTATTCTGCATAGCGGGGTTTAAAAGATATCAACTAAAACGTTGAAAAAAATAACGCCCCAAGTAGGTAATCAAGAACGTGATTATTTACTTAATACTAAAAGAAGGTAGTAAATTAATTACTTGGCGACTTACTGTGCTCATTTTGAGATGAATTTAAGTGTTTGCAAAAGGGGAACCAGAGTTTCTATGAAACTGGTAAAATCAAGCCAAGTCTCATTTTAACAAGTCGTAAATAACTATTTCAATAATCTAGTGATATTTCCTTTATTTTTCTAATCTTTCTTGGAATGATGGTTATTAAATTATCATCAATAATTAAATTATCTAAAAACGGCGCGGGCGGATGAAAGCGATCGGGGTTGTACCTTGCCCAAGACAAAAACCATATTACAACCATTATATGGGAACAGCACCCAACAGTTCTACTATCAGCCTTACAATTGCAGTAATAAACTGTTATGTTATCTTCCGTGTCTTCGATGCATTGTTGGTATGTTACATATATGTATAATATACCTTACTAGAATGCTGGGACCGTATGCGACCACGAATCAAAGTTTCTGATATGCGAACACTCACGAGGGCTTCCACGTGAGTGTTCAATTCAATGACAAACATGCCGCCCCGCCCGAATGTACAGTTTGCATTATTTAATTATATGTTATTTTAATTAAATAACTTTTTTAGGTCTCCGGTGCTAATTAAGTAAATAATCACGTTCTTGATTAACTACTTGGGGCGTTATTTTTTTCAACGTTTTAGTTGATATCTTTTAAACCCCGCTATGTAGAATAAAAACATTAACCGTTCCTCAATAGATATTAAAAATCCTATACAATGATCCAATTTTGGTCGAGTCTCCTGCACTTTTGCTGTGGGGCAAATGTCCATGGAAAATGGGCCGTCTCCTTTCCATCTGTAGTCAATCAAGGTCGCTTTGAGTCCATGAACACCCAGCCGATGTGACCCCTTACACTCTTTTATATATTAATCTATTTAAATATCTGCCTACCCCAACGCTTCCTATAATATATACAAATATAGATAGGGTAACATTAAAATGAGATTTTAAAATTAAATTTAACTTTTTGTAAATTTAAATGCGTAATTCCTGGTACATCTCATGAATAAATGACTAATAACGATATCTAATTATTGCCGGTTCGTTGCCTACTTCAAATAATAACAACCAATGAATTTCAGTTTTAAGTTTTCTTATATTTTTACGAGTGTTATTCATAATGTGGATACGATAGGTGGATGCGCGTAGGCCGTGTGGTATCACACGGGTACCAATAATAAATAAATATACTGGCACAATTTACAAAGCGTCTAGTCACAAAGTAAGTTGCATAGCACTTGTGTTATGGGGATTATTAGACCCGCGGGCGGCTCCTCGGGGGAGGATCCGCTACCCGCACTATTGCCGCGAGGGTGAGGGCCGCGTGCTGTTCCGCGGCCCCCCTCAACTCCTAGAGTTGTTAGGAGAGCGCCGGGGGGACGAGACCCGCTGGCGCCAACACTTTAGAAGGGGCCCGCCTCAAGACAAAGGGCGGGCCGGCGCCGGCCCGGGCCACGAGATCGGCAGGCCATATATCCGTGGGCCCGGGCGTAGGCGATAGGAGAACAGCGGGGGTTTTTTAGTGGGTAATCGGATGGCCAAACATCTTTCCCGGAGTCCCACATATCCCTCGATCCCCCGGGCCGGGGGAACCCGTCAAGAGAGGTTTTTCCCCGAGACCAAAAAAAAATGGGTATTATTAGACAACTGATATACGAGGGGTGTTCAATAAATGGTGGTAATGATGAACGATAATAAATACTGGTAGGCATAGCCCGGAAATTAAATATAATAATAACAAAAAAAGAAATCAATTATATTTTTTTTAAATTGAAGTATTTGTTTGCGTCGTGTCGGCACGTGTTCTTAAAAATGGAAAAAATTGAAGTTCACGCGATAATAAAATATCTCTGCTTAAAAATTTTTACTACGGAGCTGGTAAATCAAGACTTAAGAGCAACATTACGGGTTCATGCTTCTCCATATTCTACGGTTGCGCGTTGGTGGGCTGAGTTCAAACGAGGAAGAACTTCCATTACCGACGAGCCCCGCACGGGACGCCCTACATTGCTAATGACTGAACAAATGATTATTATAGTTGAAAACATTGTCCTGGCGGATCGTCGTGTTACTGTTTGTTTTATAGCAAAAGAAATGAAAATTTGTATAGGCAGTGTCCATAATATTATACACAACCATTTGAGTATGAAAAAAGTGTCAGCGCGCTGGGTGCCCAGAATGCCTTCTGACGCGCAGAAACAAAGGGAACTGTGAATTTCACAAAGCTATTTGGGTTTCTTACAACAAGCTCTTGGCGGATTTTTGGCTCGATTCATAACTATGAATCGACGAAACATGGCTTCATTATTATGACCTGGAAACGAAAAAATTTAAGGCGATTCCATTCGCCGGTAAGATCCTGGTCTGTTTTTTCTGGGACAGCCAAAGTGTGGTAATGATCGAATACCTTAATCATGGAGCTACTATTACGGGGACTTATTGCGTAGGACAAATAATAGTTGCGTGAGGAAATACGCAAGCAACGGCGTGGCAAACTCGTTAAAGTCGTTTTGTTTCACCGAGATAACGCCCCCGAGCAAAACAAAACAACGCATCCTAGCTACATGGTAGGGCCCCATGCCCGTCTAGAAGACGACCAACTTTGGTTCTATGTAAGCCGCTATAATAACTTTGTGTTGTGTTCCGGCATTAGTGACCCAGGTTCCTGTACCCTTATGGGACAGCAGCGTGTTGGCGATGCCACTAGTGACTGCTAAATTCTAAGCAAGCCGTCAGCCTGTCTACTGTCCTAAAGCAATAAAAAAATTATTAAAAATAAATTTCTGAGGCGCTGAAAATCATGAATAAATGAATACTTCTTGCCTTTGACAAATGTCTTCTTATCAAAATTAACATAAATCAAACACAATAGATAAAAACTACACTTTATTAAACCATAAAATGCTAAGAATACTTTTTTCGTTTCTCACGACCATCTTGGTAATAGCTATCTAATTGATAATAGCTCTTGTGTTTGGCTTCTTCTTCACCCCGGCTGTATTCTTCTTTAATCCGCCTATCAGAACCATAATTTACATAAGACCCATAATCATCGTCAATTTCTTTTTTTATTTCATCATGTCTTTTAATTTTATCGCATGGTTCCTTTTTTATTCTCATTTCGTCGCCACGATATTTTTCATATCTTTCGGAACTCCTCCTCCGTTTAGGCCTTTTATCTTCATATCTCGCACTTTCTCTATGCTTACTCTTATATTCATCTCGGTAAGAGTAATTACCCGTACAACCTCTGGAGTCCCTGGAACGGTTACCTTTACAATTTTCTCTTTGGTGTATTTCTTCATCATGTTTTCTGTCATTATATCGAACAGCTTCTCTGTGTGGTTTGCTATAACTATTCTCATATCTTTCATGATTTCTTTTATTATATTTGTTTTCATTTTCATGTCTGACTCTTTCTCCTTCCATTTTCTTATCTTTTCTATAATCTTTATGTCTATCCCGTCTTTCACGTTCCTTTCTTTTTGATTCATCGTCATTTTTGACATCTCTATCACGACTTACATGTTCATCAATATTCTTATTCAAATCTTTGTCATTCGAAGATTTTCTATATGTATTATCAAACGAATCTTTCTTCTTTAAATTTTCGACAGCTTGGCCCAACTCATCATTCCTATGGTCAACTTTTAATGTTGATGTTGGATTTTCGATATGAGTGCCAGTGTATATCTCCATCTAAGAAATAAATTATATTACAAAAAAGCTTAGAAGAAATTGAGATGTTTTCCCTAATTCTATAGCCTATATGACTACGTCTGTTGTTTATTACACTCATGCAGATATTTTAGATGCATAACGTAATTATTTATATGTAATAACAAACAAAATCTCTTTCACTTCATATTTATAATATTTTTATGTAATAAAATATAATTAGCTATTTATATATATGACATAACCAGCGAAAAAGTAAAGAACGCAATCGTATTAATCAACTAAATATAATAAATGAGCATTAAAAAGAATAAATAGCATACGTTCCGATGACGCTCGTAAAATTTTATCATTCCCTGGTGTTAATACGAATTATTTGAAGCGTGAAAAGAAACTGTTAAATGTGTATGAATTTCTGAATTTGCATTATTATCGGTATCGCCAACTCGCATGTAATAAACACGAATAAGTACTATTATAAGTACATTCGGGGTTTTTCAATTGTATGATTCGATAATTTCAAACTGATGAAAATATACATTTCGGAATTTAGCGATGTAGACGCTCGTTTAAAACGGCTTTTACGGAAATTCTATCCAAAACGTATATTTTTTTTATTAACGGCAAAAATATTTAAGTGAAATACCGCATCAAGAGCCAAAACGATATACTCGATTGATTCGAAATTTGACACAGTTACTCATTTGGCGATGTAGACGCTCACTAATTTAACGAAAATACTATCTATAACACAATTTTATTTTAATGGTAGAACAATCTTTGCTGGGTCAGCCAGTGTTTGTACTGTACCTGTGTTTTAATGACGTCACGCAATACGTCGGAATAGTTCTTGGTCTTGGCGGCCACCCTGTATTTCGTACGCCTGCGCTTCATGTCACGCAACTCCGCCAGTATCTCCAGCCTGGTCTTCGTCTTACTGTTTTTTTCATTTTCGCCAAATTTGCTGTTAATTTTATGAAAATAGTGTGTATATAAAGCATTGGGTCTGGATCCTATTAATGCTCAATTTTTCTCAAATTCTCTGCACTCGGAAAAAATCTGTATTACTGGGATTTTTCACAAATTAAACCCAGATCATAAATAAAGTATTTGTGCATCACCTAAATGGGAACTCCCATGGATCATGATCATGGATCCCAAATCCATGGTAGTGTGACCAGATTACTTGCGTAGTGATTTAAGTGTAAGCTTATGAAATGCAGGTACTTTAAATTAAGATGATAGTGATGACAAAGAGGCTATTGAGTACATAATGAACATACTAAATGTTCCAATCATTCCTAATTCTATAGTGAAACTTCAATTAGTGTCCAAATTTAAATTATAAATCATTCATATATGTTTTATGGTTTATAATGTTGATGGTTGCTAGATTTAGTCCCTTGATGGTTTCGATTAACAATTAGAGATAAGTGGCTGGACATCATCTGCCAGATCCACTGAATGCATTATGACATGCAGCTTACCAACTCCACTGCTAGACGTAGCCCTATCCCAGGTCATACACAAGTCAGATTTAAAACTCCAAAAAATGTATTATCTACACATACCTTAATAATGCCAGATCGGCCAAATCATGACACGATGGCACTGCATTGATCACTGCGTCATGAATGGCACTCCTCTCATCAGCTGTGTAGGTGCACTGCAATCTCTCCAGGGACAACGGCAAAGTGCCTTGGGGCCTTAGTCCTTGGATTAAGGAAACTTATTGTAATATACACATCCTACTAGTTCTTGTTTCCCAAGTGTTTCAACACAACTGAAGCAACAGCTTAATTTAGGAGCCTTAAGTCAGCTATGGGATACTGTCTAACTAAACTACACATGACCTTGCTGTGACATAAACTTCACAGTTAATGAAATGGAATATATACATACATACATATAATCACGCCTCTTTCCCGTAGGGGTAGGCAGAGACCACTTCTTTCCACTTGCTACGATCCTTACATACTTGTTTCGCTTCGTCCACTTTCATTATTCCCTTTATACATGCCCTTCGGTTTAGGGTGCTCTTGACCTGGCCTTTTTTCAAGACATCCCTGATCTGGTCTCGAAACGTCCGCCTAGGTCTACACCTTCCAACACTTCCATTCACACTCGCCTTATGGAAATATGTAATATGAAATGGAATATATGAGACCAAATATTTTTACAAGAACATATCTCAATTCAAAGAAGAAAAATTAAGCTGTTGGCATCCTTTGTAGCAGCTTGTGATACAACGGCAGTAATAAATTTGGTGCCTTTTACAAGAACATATCTCAATTCAAAGAAGAAAAATTAAGCTGTTGGCATCCTTTGTAGCAGCTTGTGATACAACGGCAGTAATAAATTTGGTGCCTTTTACAATACTCAACATTTGGAAGACCATTGTGCTCTTCTCTTTAATCAGGATCAAAGTAATGTTTCATAATTCCATGTAATTTTCAAAGATATTCATTGCAACATTTAATTCCGATTTGTGATGTACACATAAAAAAGTTATTGCAGAATAGTTGAAAATGAAACTTTCATTTATAACAATGTTAATTTTTAAAGGATACTATATCATGAAAAAGTTTGCATCCAAAGAATATTGATGTACTGTAAAAATAAAACACATATCAAAAGGTTGATGTGATGTGTGAATTGCATATTAAAATTTTGAAGACAGTGAGTATACCTTTCTTGAACAGAGAATCAGCTTTTGCAGCATTGTTTATAATCTCATTAATTGCATCAGCATCTAAAACAATAAATTTAAAATATAATATATACCCTTTTTATATTGATAATATCTAAGACTATTTTTGCTACTCATTCATTCAGTGCAAGTACTTAAATCTATAATATAAAAAAATATATCAAACTTATTTTTTTCTGAAACATCATATCATCTACATAGGTGGAAAACTCAGTAACTGAAATTTTCTATTTTGTGGAATATTATAAATTACTGTTTTTTTATTTCTTAAAATATTTGCCTGTCTGCTGCTGTCAGTAATTACATATACTTTGAGCTGTTTACTTTTTTTGTATGCTTATATTCACTCTAACCATAAAGATAAAATAAAAAAACAAGTGCAGTTACTGAATTTGTTGTCCTCAAGATATTTATTAACTCAAGGAAACTTATTTTATTTAAGTCATTCAATACTAAAATGATAAAAAAACATACTTGATGAATTTTTTAAAGAGTTGGTTATATTTCTACTAATTAGTGATAGTTATTTTTTTATTCTGAAATGGGAAAAGTGATGAAAATAATTGTTGCATCATAAACTCAGGCATAATTTGGATGTTATGAATATGGTTAAAAGAAAACTTGATCAATATTAGTTATTTAGTTCTCGCTTCATTCCGAAAATATGGTTATCAAATTATGTTACATATTTTTCAATTTGTGCTTTTAAGTAGAATTTTGTGTTTAAGGATATAGATTAAACATAATTTTAATTGTTCAAAAAATCATACTGAGTGTAACAAGTGAATTCGAGTTGTAGTCCAAAGGTTCTGGAAGAAGCACGTCGTCAGTATAAGCTTCACACTTTAAAAAACAGGCCTCCTCATGTGTTTTCTTTCTATCGGGTGGAATTTTATGATTTCTATCATATCTGCAGTGAGACATTGTAGTACTCTGAAATAATAATATACATTTATCTGTATCATGAAATTGTACAACAAGAATGATAAAATTTATAAAAAACAAACCTCTGACAAATGTTGAGAATCCCACTGTAAGTTTTGTAAGATCAAAGTAAGTTCATTTTCGACTTTTTGTGTATAATGCTTCAAGTTATCTAATTCTAATATTCTTCTTTCCATTAATGAAGTAATGAATTAGTATAATGTTTTAAAACGATATGTAATAATAATAAAATTGTCAAATAAATAAGTTTATATACTTCAACAACAAATGTCACAGTCACAGAGAATATGATAACTAGCGATGAGAGATTATGAAGAAACTCGAGTAAAATCGATTATAACAGGTTAGTTAGTAGTCTGAGTCACGAGTCGATACAGCGAGAAACGATGGTCGCCGACCGGGTCGACTGGTGCGTGGTAAGAAGTGGCACGGCAGCGCGGGTACCGGGTAGGTACGTGAGCGTAGGGAGGGTACAGCACTGTGTGCCCTCTCGCTCGCACGGATATCATTGCAGCAATAATAATAATAATAATAAATAAATATTTTTTGTCAATTCACACAGCGTCATCTAGTCCCAAACTAAGTAGTACTTGTGTTATGGGCCCTAGACAACTGATATACTACTTATATACTTTTTGAAGTGAAACTTCTTTAGAATCGTTGTGATTTCAAACCGGATGCAACGAAAAAACGACAGGTAAGAGACACAAATACAAAAATGTGTAGGATGAAGCCAGCAAAGAATGAGACAGAAATATGTATATTTCGGTCTCTCCTATAGTCGCCTGTAATTAGTGAGCCAGAGCGAGAGAGTAAATGTCGGTGTGTATTTATTTTGAAGTATTTCGACATTGTGAGTACAGTTTCCGTGGTGTAGCGGTTATCACATCTGCCTAACACGCAGAAGGCCCCCGGTTCGATCCCGGGCGGAAACAATACTTTTTAAAAAAAATCTTTAAATGTGAGTTTTTAATTATAATCGCCTGTAATTAGTGAGCCAGAGCGAGAGAGTAAATGTCGGTGTGTATTTAATACTTGCTTGTATTTTTGTCGATTTACTGAAGTTTCACTTCTATCGTGTGTGAATCGCACACATGTTTTTTTTGTAAATAAATACAAATTATACATAAACACCCAGACGCGAGACGGGAATAGAACCTGTGACCTCCGCATGCGTACCGAAATGCGTTATCCGTTACGCCACAGAGCTCGTCAAGCAATGTACTACGTTTACGCGCGGGTTTAATAATATTATATCTGACTTTTTAAAATTTATAGTGCATGTTACAACAACAAAGTAATATATCAAATAATCATGACTCACACTTAAAGAATATGGTTTTCATGATATCTAAACTTTCTAATAAATGACTATACCAAAAAAGCATCACGTAACACACTACCGAAACAAAACAAAACAGACGATGTCAGTCTATTCTACTAAAAAGCTAAAATAAAAAGCGACTCTTGAGTCTCGACTTTTTACAATAGGCTAGTACAAATTAGTAACGTAATTCGATTGTGAAAATATATTTTATAGTTACTAATTTCATAATCAACATTGGTACTACAAATTAATTCAATTATACCAATCAATTATAATGCTCAACACTGATGATAACTTACAGAGTGAAGTTCATCAGTGAAGGTGAACTGTCTAGTGTGCTTAGCTTAGGAATGTTCCGAAACCATCAAAATATCGATACCTACTCAATTAGATAGTACATATATCTTTTTTCGATACTATTTATACAAATACTCCTAAAGTATCGATACTTACTGATATCGATACTTTTAGCACTTTTTTTATTTTGAGGAAACTAACGTAAAAGCAATGAATGTTGAAGGACAATAATTAAAACAAAATTTAGAAGGATTAATCTTTTATTAAAAACGTTTTGCGTTACGTTAAGTGCCTATTTAAACAAAAAGCTCTTTGACATCAAGATTGCCCAAAAACAGTAACTGTATGAGGTATTTTGGAGACAATCTGTTCCTTGTTTGAGACATTATTGCACCGGCTTTGGAAAAAAGGCACTCGCTAGGAACTGATGTTGCAACAACAATTAAATATTGCTGTGCATACTTGTACAGACAAGGAAATAAAAATTTCATGTGATCCCATTCTGCAAATGGGTTGCTTTTAAGAAAAACTACTGGATTCGATAAATAAAGTGAAAATTCATCTCCCTGATGAGATTTCTTTTTCTTCTTGTGTCCTTATGATATTTCCAAAAATCGTATTCAGGTGGTGCAGTAGATGAGACATCATCTTCTGACTCACTTGGGCTACTTTAATAATAATAAGCCGATGATTATAATAAATAAAATTACTCGTAAACAATCACTTGTATGTTCAAATTAAATCTGGACTGGCCAGTTTGACAATTAATTATGTTGAAAATGACACTTAAATGGCAGGCGGGCAGCTCTCTTGCTTTCGGCTTGGGCTCGGGTGAAGTCGAACGAGTTCAGCTCACCTGGCGCGAGACACGACGCGTCACCCACGCCGTTGCCACCACGCGATGGATCATCATCATCATCATTCTAGCGTTAGTCCCAGTTTTAGTTGTCGAGACGCTTCAATACTTATTGGCCATACTGCCTGGCTACAAAACTCGTGTCTGGTGATCTAAAGTGTGGTTGTAGACGTATATTTTGTTGTGCTAAAAAGTCTCTCAAAATTATCTAAAAAATTGCTTCTTACTGGAAGCACTATCCTAAAATTTCATTCATTTAACCAAAGGTATCGAACATGTTGGGTTCATGATATTAACATGTTGAGATCCAGTGAAGGCGAATTCGTAATTTTATACAAAAAACTGCGTCACTACCCCGACAAATTTTTTGACTTACGTATGACACAAGATACCTTTGACCAAACTTTAAACAGAGGTTATTATTAATTTTTCCATGATGCATCCCAGTAATCCATGCAAAAAACCAACACGACCGTTCACGTCGCTAACCGCTAGGCGACGATCGAGGCACCAAGCGACCCCCTCAGCGAGCGGTGGGGCCGCGCACATAACGTACCTTGTGTTGATTCACTAGGATAAGTCATCGAAGTGATCAGCTAACCTCTCGCCGCTAAGCGTGCCACCTGCGGTGGGGCCTTGGCCTAACCGAGCGAGAGGGCTTTTGCTCTCTCATTCTGTATTATGCGTTCGGAAATTTTAAATTTTTTAAAGATGATGCTGATTCGATTTGATACCAAGTACTTTTGTTTCGATACCAAGTATGTATCGCAAGTTTGATTCGCATCTATAAATACTTGGTATTGAATCAAAAGTATCGAGTACCTACAAGTATTTATTAGTATCGGATTATCTCTTCCCTAGCTTAGTTTAGTTAACTTTAGTTAGTCAGTCAGCTGCGAAAAAAGGCTATTCAAGTAAATATTGTTCAAAAAATCTTACCGAAAACATTCGAAAAGAATCCATTTTTAAAGATGATCAAACTAATTACAGTATGTCTTTATTTAATATCCATTTGTTCGGGTTATGAGGATTCCGAAATCGTATCTGCACGGATAGAGGTTAGTAACTTAGTAATCGGGTGATAATTGCTCGTTATTTTTCTGTTATCGTAACAATGTTTACATTTAGAGACGTTTTCTATTCAATTCATAATTTTTCTTTCAGACATGCAGAGGTTGTAGCCTAAATCGTCTTCCTAAAGTCAAACAGTTCATAATGGACGACGCTCCGTATTACGAGCGCGTCGAAGTAAAATTCATTACCGGAGCGCCTCCCGAATTGATTCTCTTAGACAAAGCTGATCAAGAACTGGATCGTATACCGTTGGCTGATCTTAATCGCGACCAGTGCAATGAGCTGTTACAGAACAAAGGGTTTGCGAAAAAAGCTCAGAAACCTGAATTATAAGTATGATTAGCTTTTGCTAATCATATAAGCATCACATTCCTATTTTTATTACTTGGACATAAGAGTATGGGTATAGGTAAAGCTATAGTTTAATCTTAGATCAGATATGACGTAATTTATGATACCTTTGTTTGTTTCTGATTTGGCATCAGTACTGGGAATTGAATCCCAATAAACAGTAATACTTAAATACATGCCATAATTGGTTAGGTATAAACTACAGTAATATAAAGGTCAGGTTTTATTTTTTATACAGCTTTTGTTGTTGAGTGTAATAAAATAAAGTAATATATTCTTATTTTTTGTATGTTATTTGGAGCACATGTACAATTTTATATTCACTTTTGTGTAAAACGGAGTTTGCATTCGAGAAGCGATGTCTGTGACTGGTTCTCTTACGGACCACCTCATTACGAATGCAATCCCTCAGAAAAGCTCTGAGCATCACTCTGCATAGCCTGCTGAACTACTTTCGATTGGTGTACCAACCCTACTGTGAATGTCCACATCTCCACTCACTGAAACTTCAGGCATTGTGGTATGAGTGATGAGATCACCTGACACAATTTTCCGAATGCTGCCCAGCCCAGCTGAATCCTCCTGGCGGCCTCCCTTGCAAAGTTATTCCTACCAAGGCATATGATCATGCCAAGGTAGGTCCTTGACAACTTCAAGACAGACCCAACCAGCAATGATTGGCCTTGGGTCAACCAGTTGGTTATGCATAACTTTGGTCTTTCCAAACTTTATGCCGAGACCAATGCATCAAGAGGCCACAGCTAAGTCGTTCAGGATCCATTGTAGGTCTTGCAGCAAATTTGCCACCATAAGGACTGTCATCCACGAATCGCAAGTGTGAGATGTAATCCCTGTTTATGCCCAGCCCTTTCCAATTTAACGTCTTAAACATGTCTTCCAAGGTGTTTGAGAACAATTTGGAGGAAACAATGTGTCTGTCTCACACCTCTATGCACTTGATAGATTGAGATTGCTGACTCTGTACCCTGATGGACATTGTGGAAGTATCACAGACATCTCGACACTTTGATGTGCAGCCAATCCACTTGACAGCACGGCAGAGACTCCAGAACAGCCCAGGTAAAAGCTTTTCTATAGTCCACAAAGATTAGACACACGGGCAAATTATACTCTTCTATTTTCTGTATAATCTGCCACATTGTGCGTATGTGGTCTATGGTGCTATAACCTTGATGAAACCCGGCTGCTCTGGTGGTTGAAATTCGTCAAGTCTTGCGAGACGATTTGTAACGACCCTGGAAAACAGCTTATACACGTGGCTCAGAGTGAGATAGGTTGGTAATTCTTTAATTGGGTCTTATCCCCCTTTTTGTGAAAGAGTACTACCAAACTTCTACTCCACGCCTCTGAAGATATCCCCTGGCGAATGACGAAACTAAAAAGCTCCTATAGTTTTTTTAAGACAGGCATGCCACCTGCCTTCAGAAGCCTGAGCTTCTAGTAATTCCGTCCCAACCCGGGGTTTTCAGCTGGTTTAGGGCCAACACATGTTAAATCGTCTAGGCTAACGTCTGGTAGATCTTCTCTAAAATGGCGCGTTAGTGTGGCCCTTGTTTCCTCGGGTGGGTCTAGTCGAAGTGCTTGCGTGGCGTATAAGTGGCTATAGTAGTCTTCAACCTCAGAAAGAATCCGCGACTTCGAGACAACAATTTCGCCGCCAGAGGCCTTAAGTTTGTCAAGAGGGCTCATTCCCAACCGCTGAGCGAAAACTTTGGGACCCATTTCCGTTTGATGGCCTCTTCAAAACGCCGAGTATTGAAGCCAAACCTGATGTCGCAAAACTGACCGCTACCGCAATTAGGTGCAGTAGGACGGCCGGGAACTTGGGGCACATGTGTATTTCGACTATTTGGGAAGGTTTTGTCGATAATCGCCACGTTGGACAAGTGCGGGTTGGCGATCACAATTGCAGCTTCTCGCACCGACATTGCTGCTACCCACTGTCAGCCTGTGCGTTTTTAGAACTGCAAATCACTTGGTTTGAGTATACCGCTAAGACTACGGTTACCAGAGCCTCGTTCACTGCTCGGCAGGGTGTACAGCGTGCAGGAGAAGTTGACTTGGAGCATCAGTTGTTGGGTGCCTCTTTACACCCAAGTAATAATATTATTAGGTATTAATTTCACTTGAGTTTCAGCTTATTAGAAATATGGTAGGAAAAAGCATAACAATTATTTTTTTAGACATGGAAGGGTTCCTCTTCTCCAATAGATTTGTTGATGAGTGAAGGCAGAGTTCTTCCTCGGAGTGCTTCTTGGTGGCAGTGTCCCAATAAAGGTCGGTTCCAGAATTCCATGATTTATTCAAGCAAAATGCGCTTATTACAAACAAAAATATGACATGTAAATAGATGCTAACAAAATAATAAAAATAAATGTGAGTAATAAAAGACAACAAATGTGTGAGCGAGACCAAAGATGTGCATGTACGCCGTTTTAGATAAGCGCCGTGCTGCTACAAGAATGAGAAATACTGAAAAACTTTATTTATCAGATAAAAACTTAAGAAGTACATTAAATTTTTTATCATTATCTTTGAACATAAAAAAACTTTTTTAAAACGGGATAAAGTAATGAGGAGTGGTGACTTTTGTGGAAATCACAATGTACTGCCCCTATGTATAGAGGTAATAACTATTTTATAAACAATAATTCGTTTAAGAAGAGTTAAATGAAACAAAATTTTGTATACAGTAAAATTATGTATAATGGATTTAAGATATTTGTTCAGCTCAAGTGATGAGCGTGCAGTCGAGGTCCTCGTCGCGGCCGTCGGTGTGTGCCCGTCGCTGCAGCCGCGCCACCACGTCCGCCAGCGCCTCGCGCCCTCCTTCATCCAGCACCGAAAGACATTGCTACACACAAATAGTAGATGTTTAAATTAAAGAAGGCCGCTACACTATTGAAATATGATGAGATACAAAAACTTAATTCACCAAGACACTGCACGTTCATAGTTCACACCTTTCCCCCAGTTTACCCTGTACCTGATTTACATGATTTTGCTTTTACACTGTTTAATTTTTGAATCTCATTCATTTCACAACACTGATGGCAATAACAGGGGACTCCCCGTATTGCAACGTACGGGACCTGGTATTTTTTTTGGAATATGTTCAAGGGACTCCTCCAAAAAGTTTGGAGCGCTATAATTAAAAACCTATGCTTTATACAAAAAAAGTTTCAAATAAAAAAGATGGCAAATATTATTATCTACAATAATGATCTGTACAATTTTTGTCGTACGATGCGCGGTTCGCGAGATATTCGATAAAACGTGTTTTCCAAGATGGCGGCTGAAGTTTCATATTTGTTACCGGTGAGACAAGATAGGTAAAACGATCTATCCATTTGTATTCATCATGACCTCTACGAAACTACCTTATTGCGGTCAATATGAAATTATTTTATAGGTACAATTGCAGAGAAATTTTATAATCTGCTCACATCTTTGATATCAGTTGATTGCTTGCTTTAGTTATGATAATTAAAGCATAATCTTCATCATCAAAGATTAACTGAAAGTGAGATAACGAATCAAATACCATTAATTATTTTCAGGAAATTTAATTAAATGGAAGATAAAAACGAATACAATCATAACATTTATAAATGTAGGTACCCAGAGCAGAACAAATCCATTATGGTCAACTTAAAATGTCTATGCTAAATTTTTGTTTAGAGTGAAGCTTGATTTATTATGCGTGTTCTATAAGGACCATTAAAAAAATAAACGGCGCATAATAAATCCCTCAAATCAGCTGTTAACAGTTAGGAACAAATTTCGTAAAGACACCTTTGTAATAACGGAACAATAAGTAAGTCTTATATGTCAATAGTTTTTTGACACATCCTTCACTTGGATATAAGACATAATGTAATAGAACACGTAGTTTGTAATATATATAAATAATAATGAATCGCAAAATATGTTGCTAAGCGCAAAACTCGAAGAAGGCTGGACCAGTTCGAGCAATTTTTTTTAATTTATTCCTTGAACTCTGAGGAAGGTTGTAGAAAAATTGCACGGAAAAATCTAAAAACCAGTTTTCTTTTTCTGTAATTGTGAACGCAACTTTAAATTGCTATTAGCAACTCGAACGCATCCAAAGATGCATAAAATTGAAAAATGTGTGATGTCACATCAGGAGGAGGGGTTTTACAAATGTGACAACCTGTGACAAGGACGGGAGAAAGGGCTGAAAATACGTGTAATGTAATTTATGGAAGGCCCTTAGAGAAGGACATATGCTACTTTTTATCGCGAATGAAACTTGAATGGGGTGAACGTAATTAAATTATATTTTTTTATTTATTTATATCAACGTTTGCCGGGTCAGTTAGTATTAAAATAATATTAAGTATTAAAATGGAAATAAAAGTAAAATATTAATATAATAAACACCAATACAAAAAACAGTGTTTTAATATATAACAAAACAATGAATAATAAAACCTGTTTTGTACGAAACTCTTCTCAAGAACGTTCATGTTACGTACTCTCTGGATTTGGAATGAGCTTCCAGTTGAGGTTTGCAAGAGGCGTAAAAAAAATTCTTCGAGGCCGACAGCGCCTTGTTAATGTATTTGGTGTTGCAAACATCCATAAGCGGTGGTTACAATATGCTATGGGGTGGGCCCTTTGCCTGTCTGCTGAACTACAGCTATATAAAAAAATACGGTGTGCCATTCCAAAAACAAATTATTTATAAATTTGATCCTTCAACCTGATAAGCAATTCGTACCTGGTGGAAATCGGGCTGCGCCTGTAGCCTGAGAACGGCGCGCAAGGCAAGTTCGGCATTGGCGCGAACGTAGGTGTTCTTCTCGCGCGTGCCGTTGGCCAGCGCAGGCAGCAGCGCGCGCAGCACGTCGGGCGCGCGCTCCAATTGCGCCTCTCGTCCCAGTACGCCGCACCCCACCGCCATCAGTTGCTTCACCTCGTTGCTCGCGTGGTTCATGCTCTTTACGGAACATATACAAATTAGATCAGAGATAGTTAAAGACCAGAGTAATGGGTAATAAAGGTGCCCGCGACTCTGTCCGCGTGGAATAGTGACTGGGCAGAATTTTTTGGATATATCTTATGGTTATTTTGGATTACAAACCCTATAAACCCTAAAATATAAATAAATGAAATATGCAGTCAGTTACTACGCAACTACTGTTACTACGCCATACGCCTCCGGAATACGTGCGTTCGAACCTACTAAGTCCAGCCTTTTTTTTTTTTTTTTTTTTTTACGGGGTGGGGAAATCCTCATGGACTACCTCCGCCTGGGGAAAGGCGGAGGGGCGTGCCGGATTCTTACCGGCTAAAACCACCACCCCGGTGTCTCCTCACACGTGCGCGCGGGGCCGCGGGAATCCAAATTCTTCCGCAGCCCCACACTAGTGCTGGCCCGGTGTGTCCGGGCCTCGTCTCCTGCACGGGGTAGTGAGGTGTTTAACTACCCCGTGCATCGCCTCAGAGGCACGCGCCGACACCCGCGCGAGCCTCCACCTCGGGTCCATCGAATAGGGGGCGGGAACTTCCCCAAGTCCCTCGCCCCTGGACCTATTCATGGGGGCTGGAAAAGGGCGTTGTCCGCCCTTCTCCTGCGCCCGGTGCGCCTTCTGCGGCCGGGGAAGGGAGTCGAGATCTCCCTCTCCCGTTCCGCAGTTTCCTTCTGCGACATCACGTCCTCACAGAAGGACACCACTGCGTCCCACGACTCTGCGCTACCGACCATCCTCCGCACTACGGCCGGCAGCGACAGATCGTCTCCCACTTCATTTATGAGGACACGGCGCTGCTCCTCCCAAGCTACACACTCGGCGAGCGTGTGTTGCGCCGTATCCTCCCCGCAATGGACGCAGTGGTGGCACCGAGCGTCCGGCTCCCTGTCTATGCGGCACAGGTACTTGCCGAAGCAGCCGTGCCCCGACAGCACCTGCGTCACCCTAAACGACAGGGAGCCGTGCCTTCTCCCGAGCCAGTCGTCGAGTACTGGCCGGATCGCCTCGACGGTAGCAAGGCCGGCGGTAGGGCGCAGAAGCCTTTGCCGCCATTCCGCCACCAAGACCTGACGGAGCTCCTCTCGGCGCAGCGCGATCTGCCGCTGCGCCGGCTTCGAGCCCCGTGCCCGCTCTTCCTCGCGCCATCGATATAATGACGCGAGTACTTTCGCCTCTAACTAAGTCCAGCCTAAGCTAAACCTTATTCCATATGATTGATGATATAAATCTGAGGTTAACTTAAATTGAAAATTCAACCTACATGTCCAGCCTAAGCTGAACCCTATTTTATATAATTGATGATATAAATCTGATTTTTAACAAAAACTATTTTTATTTCAAAAGTCAACTTAGCCTAAGTTACTCCTTGTTACATCAGCTATCTGCCAGTGAAAGTCCCGTCAAAATTGGTGCAGCCATTTCAGAGATTAGCCGCAACAAACAGACAGACAAAATTGTAAAAAATGTTGTTTTGGTATATGTACCGTGTATACGTCCGAATGCACTTAGTAAAAAGCGGTTATTTTAATATTACAAACAGACCCTCCAATTTTATTTATTTGTATAGATGTGGCAGAACGACAGCATATTTTTGCATTATCAAAATTAGCGCAGAGACATTAAAATAAGTGAAATAGCTGAGGCATGGCAATTTGCACTAGCCTAGCTAGTTAGCTACACAAAAATTAGGTATGCAATTTTTTTTTATTGCCGAGGAACAGCAGATAGGCTGACGGCCCACTTAATAATAAGCAGTTACCGTCGCCTATGAATGTTTGCGACGCTAGCGGCACCGCGAACACGCTGCTGTCCCATAGGTGTACAGGAACCTGGATCACTAATGCCGGAACACAACACAAGGTTATTATGGCGGCATACTTTAGACCAAGGGTGGTTGCCATCCAGACGGGCTTGGGTTATTTAGTCGCCTTTTACGACAGGCCAACCGGCCGCAGAGGTTACAAAAACCAGCATAGTGAAATCAGCGTCTTAAGACATGCGTGGCTTCTATACTCTTCATTCGCTCTAAAGGGTGGCCGTAGCCCAACAAAGGAGGTAATGAGTTGTTTTTTGGTTAGAAAAAGGTTCATATTCTCGTGAGTCACTATAGCCACGTAAATATATATAGCCACTATAGCCATAAATGATAAAAAGTAAAAGAAGTCCATGTCTAAGTACAAACTGAAAGTTTGAAATGAAAACAGAATTTGACACAAATGCACAGCAAAGCCAACAGATATTGGTCCTGCCATTGTCGACAGGCTAACAAGGTCGAAGCGGTTCTTTAGTCTGATTAATGTAAATAAAAAAAAACTTACCCTGACAAATTGTGAGAGTATATTCTGCGGCACGGGCCTGTTGTTCACGAGTAGATACCGCATCAGGTAGCTGATGCCACGAATGCCGTTGCACACGATCGGGATCTTGTCGCTCGCCAAATAACCCGACAGGGTCTTTTCCACCTTCTCCTCGAATGTATCTCTGTAGACCTGTAAAAAATAAACATGATTTTATCTCTTTTCATATTTTGGAATATAATTTCTTTTGGCAAAGTATTGAACCATAGATACCGATAGGCAATACAGGTATATATTCGTCAATTGTCTATGGTATAAACTATAAAATAAATAAATATATCGGGACACACAGCGCTATCTAGTCCCAAATTAAATAGTATACCCATAGCACTTGTTTTATGGGTACTAGACAACTAATATACTACATAATATATACTTTTATTATGAAAATAAATACATAATATAATAACTCCTAGATTCTGGACGGGAATCGAACCCGTTACCTCCGCAAGCTAACCGACGTGCATTAGTCCGGCAGAACACAGCGCCCGGACCCGACGGAGTTCCTGGTCGAGCTCTCGTCCTGGCTCTGAAGGAGCTAGAGCCCCAGCTGAGGGGGCTCTTCGCGGCATGTCTCAAGCAGGGTCAGTTTCCCAGTGTGTGGAAGGAGGGGAGGCTGGTCCTGCTCAGGAAGGAGGGGCGCCCCGCGGACTCGCCGTCCGCGTATCGGCCCATAGTGCTGCTCGACGAGGCGGGCAAACTTTTTGAGCGCATTATCGCAGATCGCCTCGTCAGCCACTTGTGCAAAGAGGGGCCGGACCTGGACAACAACCAATTTGGTTTTCGTCGGGGGCGCTCCACCATAGACGCCATCATGCGCGTGAGGGCCCTGGCGGAGGAGACGGTGTCCCGGGGTGGGGTGGTGCTGGCGGTGTCTTTAGACATCTCCAACGCATTCAACACCCTACCCTGGAGTTGTATTCGGGAGGCTCTGAAATACCATCGCGTGCCTCCCTACCTCCGCCGTATGGTAGGGGCTTATCTGGAGGGTAGATGCGTCACCTATCGGGGACGTGACGGTGCCGGTCGGCACCTCATGTCGTGCGGTGTTCCGCAGGGATCGGTTTTGGGACCGCTCCTGTGGAACATCGGCTACGACTGGGTGCTGAGAGGCGAGCTCCCGTCGGGCGCCGACTTGACGTGTTACGCGGACGACACGCTTGTCACTGCCCGGGGGAGCTCGCACAGGGAGGCGACGTTGATAGCCACGGCTGCGGTGTCACAGGTGGTGAACCGCATCCGGCGCCTGGGCCTGAAGGTGGCCCTTAACAAGTCGGAGGCCATGGTGTTTCATGGCCCCCGACGTGCGCCGGCGCCGGGATCACACATTGTGGTCAGTGGGGCTCGGATAGCTGTCGAGTCCACCATGAAGTATCTGGGATTGGTGCTCGACAGCCGATGGGAATTTGGGCCCCACTTCCGGCGGCTGGCGCCCAAGCTGATGGGTGCAGCGGGCGCGCTTTCGACGTTGCTTCCCAACTTGGGGGGCCCGAGCGCCGCCTGTAGGCGGTTGTACGTGGGAATCGTGCGGTCCATGGCCCTGTACGGGGCCCCTGTTTGGGCGTTGGACATGACGGCCAGCACTCTCGCCATTCTGCGCAGGCCGCAGAGGGTGATGGCCGTCAGAGTCGTCCGCGGGTATCGCACGATTTCCTACGAGGCGGCTTGCGTCCTGGCCGGATCCCCGCCCTGGGACCTAGAGGCGAAAGTACTCGCGTCATTATATCGATGGCGCGAGGAAGAGCGGGCACGGGGCTCGAGGCCGGCGCAGCGCCAGATCGCGCTGCGCCGAGAGGAGCTCCGTCAGGTCTTGGTGGCGGAATGGCGGCAAAGGCTTCTGCGCCCTACCGCCGGCCTCGCTACCGTCGAGGCGATCCGGCCAGTACTCGACGACTGGCTCGGGAGAAGGCACGGCTCCCTGTCGTTTAGGGTGACGCAGGTGCTGTCGGGGCACGGCTGCTTCGGCAAGTACCTGTGCCGCATAGACAGGGAGCCAAACGCTCGGTGCCATCACTGCGTCCACGGCGGGGAGGACACGGCGCAACACACACTCGCCGAGTGTGTAGCTTGGAAGGAGCAGCGCCGTGTCCTCACAAATGAAGTAGGAGGAGATCTGTCGCTGCCGGCCGTAGTGCGGAGGATGGTCGGTAGCGCAGAGTCGTGGGACGCAGTGGTGTCCTTCTGCGAGGACGTGATGTCGCAGAAGGAAACTGCGGAACGGGAGAGGGAGATCTCGACTCCCTTCCCCGGCCGCAGAAGGCGCACCGGGCGCAGGGGAAGGGCGGATAACGCCCTTTTCCGGCCCCCATGAATGGGTCCAGGGGCGAGGGACTTGGGGAAGTCCCCGCCCCCTATTCGATGGACCCGAGGCGGAGGCGCGTGCGGGTGTCGGCGCGCGCCTCTGAGGCGATGCACGGGGTAGTTAAACACCTCGCTACCCCGTGCAGGAGATGAGGCCCGGACAGACCGGGCCAGCACTAGTGTGGGGCTGCGGAAGAATCTGGATTCCCGCGGCCCCGCGCGCACGTGTGAGGAGACACCGGGGTGGTGGTTTTAGCCGGTAGGAGTCCGGCATGCCCCTCCGCCTTTCCCCAGGCGGAGGTAGTCCATGAGGATTTCCCCACCCCGTAAAAAAAAAAAAAAAAAAAAAAAAAAAGGAAGTAGTCATAAGATGATTAATATTTAACTAGATTTGGTCAAAGCATGATTGAAAGAATACATTGGCATAGAGATTCTTCTCATTAGCATTTCTGTTTATAATGGTTAATCTTACATAAATTTTTTTATTGCTGTAGTACAGAAGACAGACTGACGGCCCGCTTAGAATTTAGCAGTTACCGTCGCCTATGGGTGTCTGCAACGCCAGTGGCATCGCGAACATGCTGCTGTCTCATAAGGGTACAGGAACTTGGGTCACTAATGCCGGAACACAACACAAAGTTATTATGGCGGCATAGTTAAGACCAAAGGTGGTCGCCATCCAGACGGGCTTGGGGCCCTACCGCGTAGCTAGGGTAGATTGTTTAATCGCCTTTTACGACAGGCCGACCCCGGCCACAGAGGCTAGTATTCTTTCTCCGCCTCTGCATGGATAAAATAAAATTTGGCTTTTAAAAAGTATAATTGTTCAATGTATACCAGTTCCGGGGTCTCCTTCAAGGCGACGAAGAGCGCACACGATCGGCCGTGTTGGAGCTGCCAGTCGTCGTGATTTGTGGCGTTAACCGCCAACACGTGGTGGAGGAGGGCTGCATCCCGGTGCGTGGGGGGCAGGCAGTGGAGCAACGCCCCCAGGCAGCCTCCCACTGCGCCCCGCAGAGTGTCTTCATTGTGCGCTAACAGAGCAGGACTCGTTAGCGTGGTCAGGATGCTCAGTGCTAATTGTTCGGACATCTTGTCACCGCCGGCTGAAACATAATGAAATCATTATTAGTATTTTTTATTTTTAATAATTTTATTACATACGGCAAACACATGGTAGCCAAAATTATACCAGTGATGACACTCCTCAACGCTTGCAGCATGGTCTCCTTTATAGCCAGATCATCGATGTTCTTAATTCCACTATGCACTTCAACGAAGAGGGGATCAGCTCGCGTATGGATCACCACGAGTTGCGAGAGGGCTACGCCAGCCTTAATTCGGACGGGCCTGTTGGGGTCATTCAGTGCCTTCAGGAAGGTGGTCTGCAGTTGGGGCAGGAACTGCTTCAGCATCACTCCGACCTGAAATAACAAATAATGAAATTAAGAATATAATGATGAATTATTTTCATCTATGTTGTTTAACATGTCAAACAAGACTACCGACAACCCTGATTAGCCCAATGGGCCGCGATGGACATTTTGTGCCCGCATGCCCTCTATCACTACAGAGTCATCTAGGAATGGACTCTTCCCTCCCGACTCCAACAACTTCAACTTCTTTCTTCCAGACATGTGTTGGTGGCGTTTTCCAGACATGTACCATATATTAAGAACTTAGACTTTTTTTATACAAGAAAAGGAAGCTTCGGATGAAACCCCTCAGAAAAAGGATTATTAATGTATGAATATTACAAAAAATTTAACAGTACGAAAACTGAATGTTAAATAGTTAAACATAATTGAGTCATTTTATTCGAAAACATTTTTTTTATTCTCTTCTCTTTCGTTACGCTCTTGACAGAGCTGTCGTGGTCACGTTGAGGCATCCACGTCGGTGGTAGAGGCGGACACAGCTCTCCGAACGAGCTCCCGCCACCTCTCCCTGTTGGCAGACTGTCTGGCGCAGTCAGACACACTGCGGACTTCACTTGGACAGTCCAGCGCATAGGTGACCTGCCGCGCTTTTTATTCTACCATTCTACCAGTTTAAAAAGATCTCTTACCTTGGACAGTAATAAGGCCAAAGTCTCGAGGACCGCAGCTTTAACGCTGGAATTGAACCGGTCTCCCAGGATCCTGATGAGGGGTCCCGTGATGTGCACCACCGAGGGTTGGATGGCGGCTGCGGATGTCAGTTTGATCACCTCCCCTAACATGAGAGCGGCGTTCTCCTTATCCTCCGGTAGACCGTTCAGAATGGATTCCCGGAACAGTGGCAGGATTGGTGTTAAACCCTAAAAAATATTAATTTAAACTTAATTGGTATATACATTACACAGGAGGTCAAAAGCCGTCTTTGACTTTGGTATATTTGAATATATTGTGATTTGCGACCCCAGTGAAAAAGGCCGTAAGCTAAGTTTTTTTTTTGCTTATGACTGTATATCATATGTGGAGTGATTATTTTGAACACTGTTAAAAATATTTGTAAAATTACAATATTTTTACTAGACAATGATTATTAAAATTACTCAACTATGTTACTCAATTACAATACATTTTTTAGTAAAATTGTAATAAGTCATGGTAAAAATAATATAGCGCATTGTAATTTTTCGATATTTGTGTATAAATCAAATGCGTTTGATAAATTTACATTGTAATACAGTAGTTTTGTATGAAAAGTTACTTAAATTTACTACAAATATTGGTAATTCAAATTTCTATAATGAGTAGTAAAATTAAAAAATAGTATTGTAAATTGATATAGGTATTACAAATCATAATCTTTTAATTGCAACATTCCTTATAAAAACACTCACTGTTGGTTGGAATTTTACTGCCTCTTAGTATTAACCAGATACATATTACAATTTTACAATGTACTTTAGAAGTCCTGAATGAAAAATATCCTGCATTATCTATAATTGATTTAAATTCAATTTGCTATAAATAATAATAATGCTGAAAACATTAATTCTTATATGAATTACAATACATTTATCATTTATTTAACTATAATCTTTCGACATACATGTTGGAAAATACTACTATGAGTTGTGATTTTATGATACCTCTGTAAACCCAAAAATATATCCAAAACATTAGACAATACTTTAAAGTTTGTAAGTTTTTTCAAATATTTATTATTTTCAATTTATAACTCATCCCATATTGGTCTCTCAAAAGTTTCATTAATTGGGTAAAAAAATATATTACATATTATATGATTTATAGATTATTGTAAATAATTATACATTAAAAATGACCCTATATAATTACCTAGTCAGGTCATAAGTATTGTCACACAGTAAAAACTTTTCTTTTAGAATGCTGGCCACAAAAAAGTTTATTGAATTCGAATTTCGAATTGTTCATGAAAATAAAAATGTATAACTTTTAGAATTTTACTCATTTTTAAATATGGAGTGGACGCTTAAAGAAGACCGTGTTGCAGTTATTGCGTTGCATCGTTGCGGTTACGCGCCAATTCAAATTTTTAACATACTGAAAAATTTGAATAGTACCAAAAGATTCGTTTATCGTACCATCAAACGATACAATGAAGACTCTAGTGTAGATGACAGGTCAAGAAGTGGTCGCCCTCGGTCTGTTAGGACTCCAGCAGTGATAAAAGCTGTGAAGGCACGAATTCAAAGAAATCCCAAACGTAAGCAGAAACTGTTGGCCCTTCAGATGGGGTTAAGCAGAACCACGGTGAAAAGGGTGCTAAATGAAGACTTAGGGCTTCGGGCATATCGAAGAAAAACAGGACATCGTTTGAATGCTCGTCTAATGGACCTGAGACTGAAGAGATGCCGCGCTTTGTTGAAGCGGTACGCGGGAAAAAAATATCGGGAAATTCTTTTTTCGGATGAAAAAATGTTTACCGTAGAAGAGAGCTACAACAAACAAAATGATAAGGTGTACGCACACAGTAGTGAAGAAGCGAGCAACCGTATTCCGCGTGTCCAACGAGGTCATTTTCCATCCTCGCTCATGGTATGGTTGGGAGTTTCTTATTGGGGCTTAACAGAGGTACATTTTTGTGAGAAAGGTGTAAAAACGAATGCTGTTGTGTATCAAAATACAGTCCTGACGAACCTTGTGGAACCTGTTTCTCATACCATGTTCAATAACAGGCAGGCACTGGGTATTCCAACAAGATTCGGCGCCAGCTCATAGAGCGAAGAGCACACAAGACTGGCTGGCGGCGCGTGAAATCGACTTCATCCGGCACGAAGACTGGCCCTCCTCCAGTCCAGATTTGAATCCGTTAGATTACAAGATATGGCAACACTTGGAGGAAAAGGCGTGCTCAAAGCCTCATCCCAATTTGGAGTCACTCAAGACATCCTTGATTAAGGCAGCCGCCGATATTGACATGGACCTCGTTTGTGCTGCGATAGACGACTGGCCGCGCAGATTGAAGGCTTGTATTCAAAATCACGGAGGTCATTTTGAATAAACTTTAATGTCATAAGAATCTATGTTTTGTTAAGTTCATTTTGGTATATGAATGGTTACATAATTAATAAACTTGTTACAATTATTTTACATTAAACATGTGACAGAATTTATGACCTGACTAGGTATATATAATTTATTTTACCTGTGCATAAAATTTTTGATAATTAAAGCCTAAAACATTCAGTTTATCAGGGAAAATATATTTTTACATTAATACATACATTTATTACTTTGATTACTGAAAAATGTATATTTTTTTATGTAAAAGAAGTACAAATATTACTATTATTACAAAAAATTGACGATTTTATTTACAATAAATTTTAATAATATATATTATATAATCAAATTAAATAAGATTGCAGGTTAAAATGGGTTCATTGAAATTCAAGAGTCATTGTGTGCGAGTTTTGACCTTTTTAGCCAATAGATGGTGTAAAACCTTATTACATCACAGTATTGTTTACGGAATTAAGAAACAAATAATTATGAGTGACCTTTACTGAATACATCCGACCGGAGTCCCTGTTGCGTCGTCTAAGTTCACAACAGCTTTAGCTTATAGAAAAAAACTGTATAGTAAAATCTAATATATAAAATTCTAGTGTCACAGTTTTCGTTGCCATACTCCTCCGAAACGGCTTGACCGATTTTGATGAAATTTTTTGTGCTTATCCGGTATCTATGAGAATCGGCCAACATCTATTTTTCATCCCCCTAAATGTTAGGGGTGACCCACCCCCAAAATTTTTTTTTTAATTTTTTGACATTTTATTATTTATATGGCAGAACAACGTTTGTCGGGTCAGCTAGTTACTAATAAAATTTTCTGTAACCGCTGAGTAAATTTTAAAAACTATTTCGTAATTTTATCAAACTTAATTCAAGTGAATTGAGTGGTATAGTTACAACAATGCATAGTAAATTTACTAAGCACTTATATGATAAATTGAATGAAATTACTAAACTGTATAGTAAAATTACTAATCAAAATTGCTATACCCGCTTGGTAAATTTTAATTTTTTTTTATTTCATCAAGTTGAGTTTAAGCATTTTGATTAATAAATTTATTAAATTGTTTTGCGTTAAAACTTCCTACACATTTTTGGTAAAATGACCAAAGAATTTTTAACAGTGAAGACTCATTGAAAGCCGGTAGCGCAATTGACATTGCTAGCACCCATAGGTCAAATGGTAATGCAACTCCAGTACAATAAAAAAGATCATCTGTTATCGATCTAAAATCTATAATAATATAACGAAAAGAAGATCATTATTGATATAAATAAACTCATGAAATTATCACTAGTTGTTATTAGTCATCTATATTATCTAGTGTTAAAAAAAATTACCATTAAATATATTTTTTTCTATTAACAAGTAAAAAAAAGGCTAAGTATTTCTCTACCCAAAAGAATTTGTATCAGATCGCTGGTATGAAATAAAGCTGAACTAATTTAGACAAGGCTATGAATATACTACTCGAATGGCCTAAAATGAAACTCATAAAAGATGATAAGAACAATTCATCAATAACAATGTGTTATCAAACTTAATATTTCATGTAATTTAGATGAGAAAATGTACTGTCAATACTATAAATAAGTATGCTCGGACAATTCACGCAGCGCCATCTAGAGTCCCAAATTAACATAGCGACTGCGTTATGGGTACTAGATAATAACTAATATACTAAATATATACTTTTGTAACTACATATCATAAATAAACACCCAGAAATCGTAAGCTCCACAAGCGTACCTATTTAGGCACGGCTAATGTATTTACGGTAGCAGTTACGCCACAAAGGTCGTCGAAAAACTACATCAAGGCATTATTATGTCTATCTGAAGCCTCGTGTAACTGGCTATCCTGGGCAACAGTAATTTCATAAACTAAAAAAAAACTTATAGAAGCAGCCAGGGAGATGTATGTTAGTTACCTTTGGCAAACAGAATCCAGCCAAGAGCTCCCCTTTAAGGTCCGCTACGGCATATCTCACTGCTTGTCGGACATCGGAAACATGTTGTATTTGCCTCTCAGGATCCAACGTCTTGGTCAACGCCGTTAGGGCCTCCCAAGCCATCAGGAGGACCTCGCGATCCGTATCCGTAAACAGGAGGAGCAGACCTGTATAAATTATTCCCAGCTTATATAGATATATCAACCAATTTTGACAATATTCATTTTTGTAAGATCTCAAATACTCAAGAAATCCATTTTATATATTTTTATTCTCTTTTTATAGCTGAGGAGCAGTAAACAGACAGGCGGCCCAATTAATAGTAATCAGTTAGTCATCTATGGATATTTGCGACGCTGGGTTATTATGGCGGCATATTTATAGAATCCGTAATTATCCGTGCAGCGGCGGAGAAAGAATACCGACACCTCTGCGGCCGGAGTCTGCATGTCGTAAAAGACGACAAAACAACCCACCCTAGCTAGCTATGTGGTAGGCCCCCAAGCCCGTCTGGATGGCAATCACCTTTGATCTTTAAGTATGCCGCCATAATAACTTTTTGTTGTATTCCGGCATTAGTGACCCAAGTTCCTGTACCCTTATGGGATAGCAGCGTGTTCGCGATGCCACTGAAGTTGCAAACACCTATAGGTAATAAAAAAAAGAATAAGGTTGGTTGCCATCCAGACGGAGCCTACCACGAAGCCTGGGTAGTTGTTTGTTACAACCCGCAGACACGGGCCGCAGAGGTTAGTATTGTTGCCCCGCCCATGCATGGGGAAAATATTGTCTTTTTGTCCTTTCGGACAGCAAGGACAGGATAAAAATATCTATATCTGTCCTGTCTTTATTATCACGTTGATAATTTGCTTAAAATTATTAGGAATACAATACTTTTTTAACTTTGTAAAGTTAGATCCATTGACTACATGCAGCATATCGCCTTAAATTATAACAATCATACACCAACAAAAGGTTAGCTATAAATGTTGCGTGCGAGTGACTAATTTGTTTCCCTATTTTCTCCCTTCTCTTTCTAGCCATCTTATCATGCCCCTAATATGGCGGATTGTTCTTAGGCAATGGAAATCAAAATAAAACGTAGACCTTAAAATCTAGCAACGTTTCGAGTAGGTGGTCTCGTGGGCGGGTAATATTTACCTCTAATGAGTTGGGGCACGTGCGCGTTGAGTTCTGCTCGCGTGTGGCTTACGAAGGCGCAGAGAAGCGCGGCGGCCGCGCGCCGCTTCTCGCCCTCGAACGTACGCACGTTCTCCAAAAGGGTGTCAATTATGCTAGAAATAAACACGCGTCAATTAAAACTACTGCATTTTGTACGAGTGGCAATCTGGACAAGTCTAAACCTAGCATTGTCATGCAATACTTCACAAAAGTAAGAAAAAACGAATAGCCTTAACTCTTCACACGTATACTTCACAATTTTATAACGATTTTTAACATAATTGTAAAAAAAATCAAAACAAATCCATCTCCACTCATTGTATATAGGTAACTTATATGTAAATATTTACAGTAGCATTCAACCATAAACAAAAGTATGTGGTATATCTATACCTCCCGTCTATGGACGTTTCTTAGCAACCAATTCATTCTAATAACTATGTCATACACACTAAAATATGTAACATTAATTTTGTTAATAAAAACCTTCTAATGCAAGGTTTTGTCATTTAACAGTATATTATGTATAACGAAAATAAACTACAATTTAAAAAAAATTATTTATTTAAAATAATCACAGGATACACGGTTAGTTAGTATAATCAAAAATAATACTATTAACTTAAATTAAAGATGAATACAATAATGTTGAATCGGTCCGAGTCGTCGCATTGTACTGAGTTGATCCGGAGTCAATGTCACTGTTCGCACCAGCAGTTGACATTGGCGAAGCTGCCACAGTGGCCCCCCCTGAAGCCGCGCCTCTTGCACTCAGCGTTGCAGTCCGAGGTGTAGTTCACTGCACCCCACACGCAGCTGCCGATGTGCTTGTCGGCCTCCACTGCATTTTTGGGCGACGAAACGATCACCAGAAATGTGATACACACCAAAAACAACAGGGAACGAGTATTGTGCACCATTTTGGCTAAATAACAGCTTCAAATCTCACTGGAAATGTTAACTTGTAGACACTTGGACCTCAACTGATCATAATTTAATATTTGTTTCGTATTTATACTTTTCAGCTCTGTTTACAAACAAGTTATTTATTCACTCCTTTTCCTTGTACTGTATTTCTTGTTTTTAGAAAAACCCACGTATGTTTTTCCATATTTAATTTTTGCTTTGTGTGTCACATATATGATAATTGTTTCAAGAGCACTAAGTCTGCGTGTACAACAGTAAATAGATTAAATAAATTGAATACTTTTTGGAAATACCTTGTCTAAATTTTCTTTCAAATATGCACGTATTTTGTCACATTTCAGGAAAAATAGGTAAATGTTTTTTTTTTGTTGGTTTCAATTTTAGTGTTTTTCTCGAATTCTATCAGATTTTATTCGTTTCAAGATATCCGACAATTTCTAAACCCATCCATGTTTTATTTTAATATCAAATAAATATGCGCTCCGAATTATGTCAATAAATATTTCAAAAAAAAAAAAATTATTAAGAGGAGTAGAAGTAACAAAATCAATTTGGCAAGTGGTAGGGCCACAAGTCCGTCTGGGTGGCAACCACCCCTGATCTATAAGTATGCTGCCTTCCTCATTCCAAAAAGGCCAGGTCAAGAGTACCCTAAACCGAAGGGCATGTATGAAGGGAATAATGAAAGTGGACGAAGCGAAACAAGTTTGTAAGGATCGTAGCATATGGAAAGAAGTGGTCTCTGCCTACCCCTACGGGAAAGAGGCGTGATTATAATGTATGTATGTATTTTTTGTATCCTTTCGAATATTCTCTCTTTCTGAGTAATTAATAATTTAAGTCCAGGTGCTCTTCCACGCGATTTTTAGACATAATGAAATATACCTACTTACTTCCGCGAGAATATTAAATGTAATATTAATTTATGTTACAAATAAATGTATTTATAAATACAATGGAATAGAATGTTTATATAATGTTATAATAATATTAAATAAACGTGAATATAATAGTTTTATAATTTTATCATAGGATTTAATTATTGACTGAAGACTGGAATTATACAAATTCCAGTCAGGGCTCTTTAAATTTCGGACATTATGAATATGTTGTTTGCTTGCTTGATTTGGTCTTTTTATCATTATATATGCTCTCTCCCCATCATATAATTAGTGATATTCCAGAGACTATTACAATATTTGTTGTAACAAATTTAATATCTGGCGAACTGTCTTGAAGAATATTGTTCACCAATTTATATCTAGTAGCCTTACCGTTGTTTAACGAAACAAGACCATTATCTAACCATGAATCAAATAATTGCGTTCCCCTAGTGTTACTTTTATAAGACCAATTAGCATAGTGGGCATTGAAATCCCCTGCAACAATAGTTTTACGAAAAAAACTTTTAAACAAGAAATCCCAATCAAGTTAAGAAGTTCTATTATTAAAAGGACCAGTATACACTTACAATATTTTCAATTAAGATGCAATTAAATATGTAGAACCTCGATACCAGAATTATTTAATGCAAAGTAGTAGTTTTTGTGTGACTAAGGAGTTATGTATAATAATAGCAACCCCTACAAATGAATCTGATCCGTCACATCGATGTACCGTATATCCGCTCACATAAAATTCGGAGTCTGGTTTGAGCCAAGTTTCACTTAAAATTGCAATATGTACCTTTTCTTGTATTAAAAAACATTCAAAATTCGTTTTCTTCGGCTTGATACTTTGTGAGTTCCACTGTAATAATAGGTCTTTACCTATGAAATTGCTGTTCTGCAGTACTGGCCATTTCAAATCAAAATAATTTTTGTTTGGCTAAGAATTTTAACTTCAATTTAATTTTATTTTAAAAACATGGAATTCTTTTTCCAAAAGTAGTCATTTATTTATTGATTAGTGTTACATTTTCATCGCATTTCAATCTTTTTCGTCATCATGGATACGTTAAAAATCCGAGTATTTATGGAATATGAGTACCGTCGTGGCAGCAAAGCGGCACAAGCGGCACGCAACATCAACGACGTTTATGGAGCTAACACTACAAACCAACGTACCACCTGTTATTGGTTTGCTCGCTTCCGTTCTGGGAATTTCGACCTGAAAAATTAACCTCACAGTCGTCCGAAGACTTTGGTCGACAATGATGATTCAAGACGATTGTGGAAGCTGATGATACACAATCTACGGCTGAATTAGCAGTAGCTTCCGACGTTAGGGTCAAAACAATATTGGTCCATTTGCGTCAAATTGGCAAGGTAAAAAAGCTTGACAAATGGGTGCCCCACGAAATCATTGATCGCCAGCGCGAAGTACGCGTCGAGACGTGCCTTGCACTACTCAACAGACACACAAATGAAGGAATTTTGAACCGCATTGTTACCTGTGATGAAAAATGGATTCTGTTTGATAACCGCAAGCGCTCAGCAAGTTGGTTGGATCCTGGTTAAGCGCCTAAACAATGCCCTAAACGAAAACTTACCCCTAGAAAAGTGATGGTCACTGTTTGGTGGTCTAGCGCCGGCGTGATTCATCACAGCTTATTACCAAACGGGGTGAGCATTACTGCAAATGTGTACTGTGAAGAACTGAACACAATGATGGAGAAGCTGGCACATCTCCAACCAGCATACTGCACAGCAGACGGTCTCCAAGTTCCAAGAACTGGGGTTGGAAGTTCTCCGTCATCCGCCCTACTCACTAGACCTTGCGCTACAGACTACTACTTTTTCCAGAATTTGGATAACTTCTTGGAGGAAAAAAAATTCAATACCCGAGGGGCAGTACAAAATGTCTTTGAAGAATTTTTTGCCTCCCGTCCAGCTGATTTCTTTAAGAAGGGCATCAATAAACTGTCACTGCGTTGGCAAAGAGGCATTGATTGCATGGGTGATTACTTCGATTAATACAAATAAAAAATACATGAAAAAAATTCGTTTAAATTTTTTCATACAAAACGGCAATTTCATAGACTAATATATTAGTCGAATAAGCCATAAATGAAATTTAACATTGAATCCAACAGCTTTCCCTTAGTTTTTATAACAATAAAAGATGTGATAAAGTCGGACACTATTTTAAGGCTCTCAATTATTTTCAAATCTAAAGTGATATTTGAAAAACATATTTGGAGGATTAACCGGACCTCCTATGGGGTAGATTCTCTAAGCGAGAGATTTAAACAAACACATATTTTTCACTGGCTCACTATTTTTAATCATGGTGTGTATCATGTTATTGTGTGATAACTAATTAATAATTACAAAACGTATCTAATTATATAAAATAATTTAGTGACCGACTCTGAATAATATTCTTACATTTGTATTGACATATCAATAACTTCTCGAAAATATCTAAAAAGTATACTTATATCTAGAAAGAAGAATATATAAGAGAAAGTATACAATTCTTAGATTTTATCAGTATTACAAATCAGGTGGCGAGTGAGGCGCCACACATATATTTTTTATTTGTCTAATAGCTTCTCAAAAGGAAAGGGTACGTTTTTTAGAACTTCCTGCCGAGGGTTCTTGTATTGCTTCAGCTGTCTTATATTCATTATAATCTTCATCTAAATTGGATTTACTGAATGCCTGAATGTCATCCCTAGGTACATTTTTATTTATTAGTTTCGTCATAACTGATCTATCTGATCTGGTTTGATCATCACATCCCTGTAAGCAGGACCCATAATCTTATTTTCATTATTATTAACAATCATGTCTGTTTCGCTGGATTTATGTTTAACACATTTTCCCTCTTCCGTGATGCGACTTAACCTTTTTACCGATATAATCCGTGTTCACAAGAGAACTAAGTGTTTAATTTATCTTCTTTAATGTCTAATTCGATATTTTTAACAACGCCATAGTATATATTTCATTCATGGGGAAAATTACATCTATATCCTAAGTTACATTCTCACGTTGTATTAATTGTTTATCCTTCTCTTCATTTTCAAATAATAACAGTACTTTAAATGGATTCTCATACGTTATTTTTAATATATACCTTTTATATTTTCAGACCTCAAACGTTTAGCCGAGCTTAAATTTGTTTCGGCAAAGCATTTTCTTTCGAAGTGATAAACATACCATAATTATTACTTTCTATTTCTCCGTGTTTAGTATGCGGTGTGTAGTACACTGTAGAGCTACAGCTCTTATTATCATAATTCCTGGAAGAATTATACTTACGCCACCCCTTTTTCACGGTTAGAAAATCTGAATCTTCTGCGGTCATATCTTCATGAATTCTTTTGTCAACAGGTCTTGTCAATACTGCTAATACTATATTCCTTGTCGACTTCTTCCGGCCGCTTAACTTATTGCTCACTTATATTACTTGAATTCGAACTTAAATTATCCACATCACTGTTCATTTTTGTTTAAAAGAAAATATGAAGGTAGTTTACGACACATCGCTTATTGCGACCTTTATTCAGTAATGTGTGAAAATTATAAAAAAAATATTGAGATTCATACCATCTAACGCCCGCGGGATCCATCACAGGGAGCAAGGCGTCCCTGCAGTGCTCCAGCTCCTTGGGCTCGTCTGGGGTGTGCCTGGCTGCGACCAGCGCATTCAATAAAGCTGGCAACACCCTGGGCAAATGGCGGCCCAACGCCGGTCCCGCCGCAGCCGCTAAGGCCGACAGCGCTCGGGTGTCCACTCCGCCGCCTCCGCCGGTCAGTACGGGCACCAGGTAGGGAAGGACTGCGCGCGATTTTATCGCCATTATCTATAAATTGCCATCAGATGAACTGTTAAGCACTCTCTCAACTCTGTTTCTAACGACTCGTGTCAGTTACTATACGTTTGATTCCTAAGATTTGATTGATTTAAAGTCAAACTTTAATTGGTCAGAAAGATAACCTTTGATAATACCTGTATAACACAAAAAAGCTAGGCAGCACCTTCAGATCAACAACTTGTAGATATCAAAGTAATTGTCACCTGTTTAAGTCCATCGAGAGTGGCTTCAGCCAATTGTGGATCAGGATCTTTGAGTTGTTCCAGCATCAGGGGGAGTATGTCGTCCAGGGCCTTGTTGCCAATCGTCGCGTGGAGGCTGTCAAAAGTGCGCGCCGCCGCCAACCGCACTTCAGCCAGGGGATCACACAACGCCGTGCGTACTGTGGGCACCTAATGAAACCAAACGATGGAAGAACGTCAAAACGACAAGTCTTTGAATTTTAGTGGCTATCTAAATCAGTCTAAATCTACAAGTAGCAGGTTCGAATCCTGCAAGGGTACGATCTACGGGAACTAGGTCCTTTGTGCTAATTTACAGGGGCAATTGGCTATATTTTCGTTACAATGTGCGACGTCACGGTTTGAACCCCATAGCTCACATTTACAACAGATGAATTTAAGAGAAATTACTTTTTAAATAATAAAACGTCATTATCGTCTTAGCGATGAATCCCGGTTGCAGTCCAAACTCGCTTCGGCGCCCGGGGTCCGCTTTCCAACTTTTTCTTCTCCTTTTCGCACGATCTTCGGCATCTCTGGTGATCAGTCCATAAGCACCCTACGACGTCAAGCCAGCACTTTTTGGGTCTACCCCTTCTGTCGAGGCCCGGCGGTGGCGGCATGGCCAGACATTTGTTCCCCACATAAGTAGCCGGTTGCCGTAAAACATGACCATACCAGCGAAGGCGACACTCCTGCAATTTATCCGCTATATCATGGCAATGAAGGCTGCCGCGAATGCGAGAATTCCTAACGCGGTCCTTCCGCGTTACTCCACACATCCACCGCAGCACATTAATCTCCGTGACTCGCAGTGCCTGCTTGTGCATCTCCAGCACCGGTCACGCTTCACATCCGTATAAAAGGACCGACCTAATGATCGTCTTATAGACCTGTCCCTTCAATTTAACCGGTATTTTAGGGTCACAGATGACACCAGTCAACTCAAATAATAAAACGTGTACATTCTATATGATGTCGCTATGTGTGTGAAATATATACAAAAACTAAAACAGTTTGCGAATACTAAATACGAAACAAGAGCAGCATCTCGTTTATAAAAGTTGTACAGGCCAATTTAGCACACTGGAAATCCCAGTAAGCGAATTTCTGCGAAACGTTTTCCTGTACGTGAGTTGCATTGTTATGCACGCGATATTTAGCACAACAAAACAGTCATTCATTCATCAGTTTGTTTTGGTTACATAACACTACTGATTAATCTACATAAAGAAATAAATGTGCAGTGCTAATGCTTTGTCATGGTAAATACTGAGAAATATGGTAATGTAATATATGAGTACATGTAAATAGTACAGTAAAAGCTCTTTATTCGCGGGGTCTACGTCCCGTAAATATGCCGCGAGTACGGAAACCATGAATATGGAATGGTAATTTATATGGGATTATAGGGGATACGTTCCTAGGTGACAAAATAAAAACACAAATATATAAAAAAATCAAATTTAGATTATAAGTGATAAGATATTACTTTGAGTATGTTTGTAGAATTTGAGATTAATTGACGGTAATTTATTTACATCATAAACTTTTTTTTTCCCATTTTACTATCTGCAATCGGCTACATAGCCATGATCAGATTGTTTCCATGTCCACATTGATTATAGGTGGCGGCACTCCTGTAAGTGGCACCATTATAGTGTAATACTAGGTTTATGTTCTTTGATCCAGGTTTAGTATCTGCCATCTTTTGAGGCGATATAAGTTTTCACTTGGGTTCAGTAGGCTTCTGGCTAGTTCGTTTGTGTGGTGTTGCAATCTGTCCTTATATTTTTCGCTATACTCTCTGATTACTTCTCGAACTGTGGGCATTTCCAGGTATTCGTGAATTTCTGCGTTTCTAACAAACCAGTGTGCATTTGAAATTGTTCTCAGAGAAAGGCTTTGAAATCTCTGTAGTATCTCAACATTCGAGTTGCTCGCCGAGCCCCACAGCTCTATACCATATGTCCAAATTGGTTTTATAATGGTTTTATAAACCAGTAGTTTGTTACTCAGAGATAATGGCGATTGACGCCCCAGTAACCAGTTGAATGAATGAAATTGTATATTTGCTTCCTTTTTCTTTGCTTTAATATGGTTAGCAAAGGTCAATCATAATCATAAACTAAAATAATTTTTTTCTACAAACGTAGGATAACGCGAAGACGCGAAGGATCAAATTTTTAGAATGATTTTTATCTCGTTACGCCAAAGAAGTATAACTTCTTACTTTTTTTATAGCTTTGTACAAAAAGACTGAAGGCCCACTTAATAGAAATCAGTTAGTGTTGTCTATGGATGTTTGCATCGCCAGATGCAATTCCAACGCACCGGCTTAAAGGGCATCTGGAATCTGGGTTACGTATGCCAAAACACAAGGTTATTAAAGCGGCTTATTTAGATAGTTGTCATCCACGAAGATTTATTCTTTTTCTGTTTAATTTTTTGAAAACGTAAGGAACTTGGTTCCTGACGGGGGTCTCCCGACCGCACATTTTTTTTATTAATATGTATGTACCGATTCACCGATAAGATCAGCGAATAAAGAAATCTTTAGCCGCGTGTAGAGGAATTGGGTCGCATTTTTTAAATCCACGAATAGTGAGACCGTGAATGAAGGAAGCGCGAATAGAGTTTTACTGTAGTAAATAACTAAATGTGATTTTTATATATTACTAGCTAACCAAGCAAATGTTGTTGCGCCATAAAAATTATAAACAACTTTGGATACTATTTCCGTAAAACCCGTTCTTAGTGAGCGTCCACATCGCGAAATAAGTGACTATGGTAAATTTCAAGTCAATCGGGTATTTTTTATTGCTGTAGGACAGCAGAAGGCTGACGGCCCGCTTAGAATTTAGCAGTTACCGTCGCCTATGGGTGTTTACAACGCCAGTGGCATCACGAACACGCTGCTGTCCCATAAGGGTACAGGAAATTGGGTCACTAATGCCCGAACACAACACAAGGTTATTATGGCGGCATACTTAAGACCAAAAGTGGTCGCCATCCAGATGGGCTTGAGGCCCTACCACGTAGCTAGAGTGGGTTGTTTTGTGCCTTTTACGACAGGCCGACCCCGCCGCAGAGGTTATTCTTTTTCCGCCCCTGCACGGATAAAAAAGATCTCATCATGAGTGGTATTTCGGTTCATTTAATTAGGATTCTTATGATATAATATTTAGAAGTTTTGATTACTAACTTTTGCAACATATATAATACATACACAATAAGGCGACATACAGTGGTGGTCGTATAATTAGAAACACTACCAACGGTCCTTGACATTATGTAAGATACTTCACCGCAATCGTTTTTATTTTGAAATTAAACAATAAATAGGACAACAATATATGTTCAACGATTTATCATTTATTATAAAAACAATATAAATCCCATTACACAAGTGCAGTTTCAATATTACATTACGGACAAACATTTAAATCAGTTTTAAGGTATGAACAATAATGATCAACTAATTAGAAACAACAACAAAAAAGTATAAAAAACAATATTTTTTAAGTATTAGTACCTAATTAGTATTGTTATTTACGTTAGTGGAAAGAAGTGGTCTCTGCCTACCCCTACGGGAAAGAGGCGTGATTATATGTATGTATGTATATACGAAATAGCTACTATCCACATCCTACCAATAATTATAATTAATATTTAGTGGCGTATCCCTTATTTTCTATAACAGCACTGCAACGACGTGGCATTTATTCAATCAATTTCATACATTTTTCCAGTGGATTGAAATCCATTCTTCAACAAATGCTTCACATACTTAGTTCCTTTTGACTAGTGTTACGTTTCTTTGAGACTTTCTTTTTAACAATATACCAGAGATTTTCTATCGGGTTTAAATCCGGATTATTTGCTGGCCAGTCTAAAACGGATATACGCTATTCGCTAAGGAAACATTTGACGCTATTGGCCGTGTGTTTAGGGTCATTGTCATGCTGAAAGATCCAGGTTACAGGCAAATGATCGTCCTAGTAGGGAATCATTGTGTTCTTTAAGATATTTTTGTATTGACATTGACCTACTGTACCTTCAATCTTCCGAACGGGTCCAACTCCACATCCGGAAAAACACGCCCAAACTTTAATGTTACCGCCACCGTGCTTGACTATAATATACTCCTTGTGTATTTATTATTAAAAGCATTGTTTACAGGACGTCTAACGTAGCGCTTTCCATCGGAATTTACCATATTTATTTTTGTTTCATCTGAAAATTACACTTTTATTGAATAACATTTTAGCGATTAATAATCGCTTCTCTCGGTGTTGCTTGGTAAGAAGCGGTACCTTTCGAGAGATTCTACCAAACAATTTAGCTTCCACTAATCTTCGGCGTTTAATTCTTGCATCTTGCCATGTCTTACATATGGGTGCCAAACATGGGCACTGACTCAAAAACATCTCTTTAAACTAAGATCGTGTCAAAGGGGAATTGAAAGGAGTATGTTGGGCGTGACGCTAAAAGACCGCAAAAGAGCAGCAGACATTAGATCTACAACAAAGGTGGAAGACGTACTAAATAAAATAAGACGGTTAAAATGGCGATGGACAGGACATATGACAAGGGAAAGCAGAATGAAATGGACTAAAATTATAACAGAATGGCAACCACGTGATGGCAAAAGAAAAAGTGGCAGACAAGCTAAAAGATGGACAGATGATATCAAGATGATTGGAGGGACAATCTGGTCTAGAAAAGCTACCAATAGAGAAGAATGGAAGCAGCTGGAAGAGGCCTAGGTGTCACTGGACACGCTGATCACTGAACCGGGAAACCCGATGTATTAGATATATCTAAGTTAAAACAATTTGCTACTGTGTGTAAAATTAATGTTCAGTATCAGCAATAAAGGCTATTAAAAAAAAATTTTTCAGCGTATCAGTCTTGACGAGACGTTTCTTGGGTCATCAGGCGAAAAAACTTCATTTTTAATCTGGTTGAAGCCTTTACTTGGGTCTTTTTTAGCAACACGAACGATTAGCATATCTTCTCTGGGAATAGTTTTTCTTGGCCGAGCCTTTCTAAGAACATTTTCAACAGCTCCATGTGTTTTATGATGATCAATTGCATTAAAAACTTTCTTAACAGAACAACTTAAATGCTCAGCTATTCTTCTGTACACCCCCCCTTATGATCTATTTGTAAATTAACAATTATTTGCCTAGTTGACGCGTCACAACTTTTATTTTTGCCCATTTTGAACAAAATAAAATTCAGATTATATTTTGAATTGCCGCCAAAATAATAGAAAAGGCCAAGAAAGAAATGTTATCTTCCAATTTAAAAAAAAAAACGAACTGTAGATGCTTTTTTAAAATGTTTCTAATTAGGCGTCCAAGCGGCCAGTAACAGAAAATAAATTTCTACATTTGTTAGCACTCATTTTGTAATTCAAAGTAAGATATGTTTAATATTTTATGCATTTAATGAGTTTTTTATATTATTGCATGATTATTGATTATTGAATGTGTATATTTTTTACGAACTTTTTGTACGTTGAAGTTATACTTTCTTTATTCATAAGAAGTGTTTCTAATAATATATCTACCACTGTATATATAATGGCGTGATAATAAAAATGAAACGTAATAAATTTAATTTTTTACGCACCAGTCCATCGGCGAAAGAGAGTACAGCTTCCCTGGAGGTGGACGCGAGGATCTCCCCCAGCCCGATGCAAACGCCCTGCCGCTGATCCGCGCGGTCGGACTGAAGGCCGCGCTCCAGGATTGGAATTATTTCGGGCAGGATTCGTTCTCCCAGCTACAAATATATATTTTATATTTCTTTTGAAATGATTAAATAATACTTTTTCCTCCATGCAGGGTCGGAGTAAGAATGTTGATCTCTGCGACCGTGAGCGGCCTGTCGTAAAAAAACAACAAAACAATCCCAAGTCCGTATGGATCACAACCACTACTGGTTTTTAAATATGCCGCCATAACAACCCTGTATTGTGTACAGGCATAGGTGAGCTAACTTCCACTTCCCATAAGTGGACAACAGCGTGTTAGCGGTGTACCTTGTATAACAAACATCCACGGGCGACGGTAATTTCTTACTTATTACGCAAGCCGTCAGCCCGTTTGCCGTTAAACTGAAATAAAAAATATTGTGGTGACGGCTTTTGTTAAAATTCCATGCATATATAAAAATAAGGGTCTAACATTTTGCAATTAAAACGAAATAGAATTTTGAGGGTTAAAAACTAAATGACATACTCGTGTACGCATAATTCATTACTTATTGTAGAAATTAAATAATACACATAGACGGTAAACAAGTATTTTGTATATGATTCAAGCTAGATATTGGTGAGGCTAACCATTATGTTCATTAAGTAACGTCAAGGCAAAAACAGCTTTAATTTGAATGTAACCAATATAAAATGCCAGTCATGATGCTTACCTTGCGGACTAAATCACCGAGAGTTCTCGCCGCAACTTGCCTCTTATCGTAGCTGGTGGACGCCAAACATCCCAGAAGAAGATTGAAAAGTGTAGTTAAAATTTCACGCAATGTCTTCGGCGTATTGGTCACCACCACCTAAGACAAATATGATTTCTGTAGATTGTTAACATTTGCATTCCTGCAGGGGCGGAGAAAGAATACTAACCTCTGCGGCCGGGGTCGGCCTGTCGTAAAAAGCGACAAAACAACCCACCCTAGCTACGTGATAGGGCCTTCGGTCTTAAATATGCCGCCATAATAACCCTGTGTTGTGTTCCGGCATTAGTGACCCAAGTTCCTGTACCCTTATGGGACAACAGCATGTTCGCGATGCCAATGGCGTTGCTAACACCCATAAGCGACGATAACTGTAAATTTTCAGTGGGCCGTCAGCCTGTCTACTGTCCTACAGCAATAAAAGTTTTTTTTTGTAGTTTCAATTAATTAGAAACTGAAGACTCATCATACTCATGTTACCAAAAAACGTTGAGAGCGACTGAAGCCTGGACTCTACTTCACAACTTGTTCTTAACCATTTTAAATGGTTAGTGTGTATTATCTTGCATAGAGCTTCATCAGATATATTAACATAATAACTTAAAAACAAATGTACGTAACATATATTAAAAAGTAGTACCTTCCAGACGTGCAACGCAGCTTGCCTGACCATCAAGGCCACGTCACTCCTCCCCATGTACAACCCCGCCAACACCCTGTTCCTCCTCTCCATGCCCAGGGCGTTCATGATCGCCTTGTGCGAGTGCTCCGTGCCGAAGTTGTCGTCTTCCGAGGCCGTCTCCGTGCTCATTTTACCCGAGACGCCGGATATCCGGTACAGCAAATCACCCAACAGCTGTACAGAACTGTACCTAATGCGCCAATTGTCGTCGAACAGGCCCCCCTCCAGCTCGGGCAACAGGAGCGTGATGGCAGTCTCCGCGTAGAGGTTCACAATCCTCTGGCCGGCCTTGAGGGCCGTCTCGCGGACGTACTCGTTCTCGTCGGCCAGCGCCTTGAGTATGGGGTTGATGATTTGCCCAATGTACGGCGTGAACTCGTCGGTGAACGCCCCGGGCATGTATATGAACATCATTATGTAGCCGTCCTTGACGTGCGGCGCGATGTCCGTGCGCTCCGCCGTCGCTATGATATCTGCGGGGGAGGGTCACAGTCACGTTGAGAGCTCTGGACTTTTATCTATTAAACTACCTTATTGGCCAAATAACAACAACCTGTTAAGCTTACTTAGTTGTATATATACATTGCATTAGAATGGCTCCTAAAGGTCATTCTTCGGACCTTGAGGTACTTTTTTTCATTTTTTTTATTGCTGTAGGACAGCAGACAGGCTGAGGGCCCGCTTAGAATTAAGCCGTTACCGTCGCCTATGTGTGTTTGCAACGCCAGTGGCATCGCGAATACGCTGCTGACGCATAAGGGTACGTACAAAAACTTGGATCTCTAATGCCGGAACACAACACAAGGTTATTATGGCGGCATACTTAAGACCAAAGGTGGTCGGCATCCAGACGGGCTTAGAGCTCTACCACGTAGCTAAGGTGGGTTGTTTTGTCGCCTTTTACGACAGGCCGACCCCGACCGCAGAGGTTAGTATTCTTTCTCCGCCCCTGCACGGATAAATATCATGTACTGGATAAGATATTAAGATATCAACAAACTTATTCGTGCTTCTTGCGTTAGTAAAGAGCTATATCACCTGTTTATTATTATCAAGTTGACAAGGTATGGACAGATCATTGGTTCAAAAATGCAGTTTTTAAGTTAGAATTTATTGTAGTCACATCTTACCTGGCATAATCTTGTGTAGTTTGTGCACTCCAAGGCCTGCCACCACTTCAGATAGACCCTGAGCGGCTCCAGATCGGTCCACGGAGGAGGACTCTGATGTCAGGGTCTGCATTAGCCATGGCAGCAATTCCTCGAAGCTGCTTTCGCCCATCCCCTTCACCATGGCGCCCAAGGCTCGCGCCGATACACTCCGAACCTGCACCCGATACACGCATAAAATAAATATGCTGTTACAATTGACACAGCGCCATCTAGTTCCAAAATGAGCAGCAGACCACTTGTGTTACAAATGTCGATGATTATTTTACTCGCGGCTGACAGAGGAAACACAAAAAACCCACGCAAGAAGGCTTTTTATTTTAAAGAGTTGTTCCATAGACTACAGTAGTAGTAATTTAACCATTGCTTTCTAACATAATATACTAATTTTCTATTTATATACGTTAATTTTGTAAATAATACATATTTGTACAAACCTCTGGCACAGGATCCAACAGTGAACTCTTCAGTCCTGGAATGATGTTCGGCAAATACGGCATGAGATCCTTCTGATCGGTCAGCGAGTACATATTTCCAATGATCTGAGCCGCCATTTTCCTGGTCTCCGTACTCCTGTCCAAAAATGCCCTTTGTACTACGGGCATTATTAGGGCAAGGGAAGGAGCGTCTATGAAGTGGACGAATTTCGTGTCCAAGAGAGTCTGGAGACAGGCTGAAGTCTTGTTCGATGGGTCTTGAAGGGCTTGCAACAATACTGGTACAATTGCTGTTGGAAAGAGTTTAGTTATAAGTTGTCCAGAATTACAAATCCATCGCTTTAATTATACAGGATGACTTTGACAAAACCGTCCAAATTCACACAAAAGATTCTTTAGTAAAAGTTATGAGAAACATGTATTTTAGTTTAGTATCACATAGTACAAAAATGTTGAGTAATCAGCATCATAAAGTCATCCAAAGAACTCTCAATTTACATAATACGGCGCGAGAGTGTCAATGACCTCTCCATCGGTACCGCAAAAAACTGGCAATGACCTAGTACGAGGCCGAGGACAGCGGTCATTGCACTTGTGCGAGCGAATACGCACTACTCATTTACGCGGGAGTGACAGAGACAGGTAATAAAAGGTTAACGTACGAAGTTTGCACCATATGACTATTCTGTACGATTGAATTAGTGATCATATTTTCCTTGGAATGAAATATTATAAGGTGAAAATTTTACATACTTTTTTTTGCAAAAATGGGTTCCTTAAATGATGATTAGTGCGTAAAAAAAATTTGGACGGTTTTGTCAAAGTCACCCTGTATTTATCGAAGCAATAAAGAATGGAAAGGTTATTTTATTAACTTAGCTCACCTTGGATTTCGGGATTCCTGATAACCGATCCGATAACTTTCAAGGCTTCAGCACCAGCGTCTTGGACCCTCATGTGGGAATCACTCAGCACTTCGATCAATTTTGGTACAATCGAGGGCAAACACGACGAAAGCTGTTTAGGGGCGCAATACGCCATTGCTCCAAGAAGTTCAATTGACCCTAGAACGAATTAGTAGATGAATAAAATAGCAGTAGCAATGGAATAAAATTATCAGGAGAGTGGATGAATATAAGGAATGGCCAAAAACGGGATATGTGAACGCCAAGAATGTTTGTTTGAATAAAAGAGAATCGTCATTGTTCGTGACGCGACTTTAATTATCTTTATTTGAACTCTTCTTTGTTCTTTTTGTAAATCTCTAATTGAGAAAGAAACTATCGCATGACCAGTCATTATTGCCACTCAAGTATGAATGAATGAAAACACTTTATTGTTCACCAAATTAAAACTATGTTCTTAAAAACTAGGTACAATAATTGTTGAACAAAGGGCGGCCTTATCGCTTAAAGCGATCTCTTCCAGGCAACCCCAAGTAGTGATATCTAACTGAACAAAGTTATAATTATTGCGGAATTAATTAAAAAAGTTTTATATACATTTTTTATATCCATATTGTATAGTTATTGGGTAGTGTTAGTTTACTCACCAGCCTTTGTCCTCCAGTTATCATCTTGCAAAGCCTTCAATAACGATGGCAGCACAAGTTTCACGCCGTGCGCGCTTAGCTTGCTCATGATGAGCTTAGCGGTGTCGTCGGCGGCCGCCCTTACGTACTGGGAGCTGTCGCCGAAGCAGAGCAGCAAATGTGGAAGTACGTGGACTATGTAGGGCTCGAAGAGGCGACCTAGCTTGTAGCAGAGCATCTCGAAGCCGAATAGAGCACCTAGTGGGACAAAAGGCGAGGAAAACAATTCGTTATTTATTTAATAAGTGCAAGTAAGACAAACCTATTTAAATAAGTAAATGTGGCAGTAATCGATACCTATCTGTGCGTCTATACAATTATCCATGCAGAGGCGGAGAAAGAATACTGACCTCTGGGACCGGGGTCGGCCTGTCGTAAAAGGCGACAAAACAACCCACCCTAGCTACGTGGTAGGGCCTTTGGTCTTAAGTATGTCGCCATAATAACCTCGTGTTGTGTTCCGGCATTAGTGACCCAAGTTCCTGTACCCTTATGGGACAGCAGCATGTTCGCGATGCCACTGGCGTTGTAAACACCCATAGGCGACGGTAACTGCTAAATTCTAAGCGGGCCGTCAGCCTGTCTGCTGTCCTACAGCAATAAAAAAAACCTAGTATAGTTATTCCATAAATATCTTCTTCGATAAAAAGATGTCTAACCTGGCTAGGGTAAAGAACTTATGAGACCTGTCCTGTTCTTATTGTGCACATCAACATTCTGTATAGATGTTTCGAAATAAAGAAGAAAAACGTAACCGACATCATACCTTCCCTGTATTTGTAATTTTTCTTTTCCTGTATGGCCTCAGTAAGCTTTCCCATCACATCCAGCTGTTTCAACGACAGGATTCCCAAACCCTTGATGATTCCCGCTATACCATATGCGGCACCCTGCAAACGAGTATTTCATTTTAAAATACTAAAAGAAAAAAGCTATGAAACAGATATTATTATTGTTAAAGACATCCCCCTTTTCTTAAGACAGACCAGACCTTAAACCCTCAAACCGCAGGCATATATTCTTTTTTCTTAAAAAAATTGCAGGAACATTTAATACTTTATTTATATTCAAAATGTGAATTGACAATTGGCAAAACTTCTTCTTCTTCCTCCACCTGCCCTTATCCCATATTATATGGGGTCGGCACAGCATGTTACATGTTGTAATAGTTGTGGTTTAGTTTCTACAACCGGCCGCCTGCCTGACGATAACCCCTTTTTGGAGAAAAATCTGTCATCCTATTTATTTAAATTATTTTTCTCGTTTCACATAGAAAGTAGGACACGAAATTTCGCTGTCAATCATCTAATATATCCCCAATTGGCAAAACAAAACGTGAATTTTTTTTCTTTTTTATATAATACGCGATGAATGCACCCATCTTTATGATTGCTATACTTACCTGCAGCAAGGTGAGAGAAGGTAGATAAATGTAGCTTATTTCCTCACATGTTAATTAAAAATTACGAGCATGATTTGAAAATAAAAAAGAAATTGAATGTATTTAGATGTGGCAGTTGCCTTGAAATCATCTGCAGCCTTTATAAGAAAAACTTCAATTTCGAAAATTTATGAAAAATATCTTCTCTCTCTATTCTAGTACGTTTTGTATAATGAAAAAGCATGAAAACAAATAACCCTTATCTGTAAAAATTACATTAAAAATATTCGTGCATCCCAGCTACCTCCGTTCCTTCAGAGAGAATTTTCTCTAAAGCAGGTCAGTTGACAAATTTATGAAGGAACAGCCTGCTGCCAAAGCATCTCGATTACATAATTTTTTTAAATGCTAACAGGACTCTGATTGGAAATTGATGTATTTCTTTGATTTCTAATATAAAATTGTTTCTTTTTCAATAAATAAGTGATTACATTGTTTTTTTTATAATCTGGAGAAGATGAATCGGTTATCGCGTTTGACAATTTCTAAAAAAAAAACTAGATAGGATATGTTTTAAAGTATGGTTCCATACATAATCCTACACTGTATTCATCACACCCAATTTTAGTCTGCTTATTTTTTTTACCATTTTTTTAACAGCATACTAATGACGAGTAACTGTCGTCACAAATTACACGTTTCGACATTTACAGAGAAAAATTTATACATAAATAACCTAATACTGAAAAATAATTATAAACAACACAGTACAATCTTCTACATAGGTAAATATACATATTTTAGATTCGCAGCGTCTTGTACATAAAATGGGCGTTAGTAACGGCTAACCATTATTCAGTCCATTATGTAATTGGTTTATATTTCTCCCACATACTTTATGCCCGATTCGAAACATATTAGACGGGGGAGGGGGGAATAAGCGTTTCTCGACATATAAACGCCTAAAAAATAGATGAAGATTGGTAATAGAGTGACCCGCAAAATTTTACAAGACAAGCATAACGCGTTTTCCACATCGTCCGTGGTTGGCTTCGTATAAATAAATTCGGGGGCACTCGTATATTTTCGTGAGTACTCGGAAACTTTTATCCAAATACAAGAAATTACGAAGATATATTTTTCTTTACTTTAGCATCCTTTCGGGATTTGTTCCTAAAGATAATCTTTGTACAACGTTACCTTCCTGTCGCCGTATTTTTCGGCAGTGAGCAGCTGCTTCATCAATTTATTCATTATGGCTGGAATTTCGCCCTCCAAGGCAGGGGAGCCGACCAGGTGGGGCAGACAATTGCTAACAGCTTCTTGTACCTTACAAAAAATGCTTATTTCAACAAATTTATTAAAAAGAATACACTAAAAAATTAACAAAGACAAAACATTAAAAAAAACAAATGTATTATACAGTTTTTATATTGAAAACTTTCAGCGTTCGTCGCATTTCCCCAGAGCATGACTCCATTTTCTATTCTTGACATTATGTATGCATGATAGATACTCTATAATAGCGGCTTGTCTAGACTAATTAACTATTTAACGAGTACAATGTATACGAAAAGTATATAAGTAAATTTAGTTTTTACCACTTCATGTCCTTATCAATATGTAATCCTGGAAACAACTTTACTGTACTTTCTAGCGTATAATTTGTTCTTCAATGAAAATTTATTATGAACTAATAAAATACAATACTTTTATAATTTATACTCTTTTGTGTCTGGATAAGTTTGCATTAAGTTGAAAAATGTCAGCTACGTTTGTAGCAGGATACAGAGATACAATTTGTTTCACATAATATACTTTAACTTTGAAGTTCATTTGTAAATTATTATCCTTTTACCACTACATAACATACCTGTTGGCTCGGTGTCGAGAGGGCAGCCACTAATCTCAAAGTAATAGGTTTGATTCTGTTATCGTGCGAATCCAAATGCCTCGCAAGGGATCCTACTAATAGCACGACGCACTCCCGAACTGCATCGTAACCACCGGATTTGGGCGCTTTGTCCAAGAAGTTCTCGAAAACTGGCAATTGGCTGCTGAGAGTTTCCTACAACAACAATAAACGTAACTAAGTAACCAATTAGTTCTTAAAAACTGATGTTAAACATTCAAATTATTACAGTGGTCATGTTATAACAGTGTATACTGTACAAATATTATGTTCTCAATAATACAACTGACTCAATACGTCATTAAAGTAGCAAATAGTCGTCTGCAAAATAGAAAGACTTTCGTTTTGCCTACCAATAGGACGAACATTGGCCAACATTCCCCTATGTACCGCATGACGCATGGGAGTAATGTCGTTCGTAACCATGTAGATTTATTTACTGGGTCTATTGCCTCAACAAAGTTCAAATTGAGATCATTCTTTGCTTAGACTAACAATTAAACTACAGTGTATTTTTGTTCACAGATTATTTGATAGATAAGCTTTGTGTGTGTTTGTATTTGTATGCGTTTGTTTGTGTTTGTGAGGGCGTATGTGATGTAGGATAAATATTTGTAATGTATCATAGTTGTGTCTTCTTCCAGAGGAAAACATTCTCGGAAATATAGACCAATCTTTGTAAGTCTAATCATGTTGTTGAATGTTTTCTGTTTCGAAGACCGATATATTAAAAAAAAAATTAAAAGCAAGTCTTAATACTGGTGGTCAGTGATAAAATAATGATCATCTTTTTTTATTACTAGCCATTTTCGTACGCATGCGCGCTACACCGCTTGCAAGAAAACACACATCACTGAACACGTAGTGCTTATAAAAATCATTGTTTCTTAAAACTTTATACTAAATAAAGATATCGCAATAATTTTTCTAGATAAGGGCAAAGTATCTAAGAAATAAAATTTCATTGAAATCTATCCCGTAGTTTTGCCGTGATCCTCGCACAACTGCAAACCTCTATCATTTTATTTATATAGAAGAAAAGTAAATCGTTGTTAAGAAAATATTTTACGAATTTCTAAATTAATGCAGAATTAAGCTGGAATTAGAAACAAAATTACCTTTCCATGCAACTCAACGATAGCCATAGCAGCGTTGAGCATCTCTGGTCTGACTTTGTCGCTTCTGTCTGCCAAGCCTCGCTCCACGAAGAAGCGCATGGCGAGGGGAACTGCGGCCGACTGCAGTTTGGGCGCGAGGGAGCACAAAGCCAGAGCTACTCCCCTGCGAGCTCCCCACTCGTCAATGGCCTCTTCTACTACATGACCAAATTGGTCCAGCTTCGCTGGGATCAACTGCAACAACAACATGTATTAATTTATAATATAACTATAACTACCGACCTGTCTCTTAGAGATCGATTTATAATGTAACACACAAATTTGATAATATAAAAGCATACATATTCCTTGCTCGATATCTTGATCCCTTTTTTGATATTATTACTTTAAGAGTGAAATAGTCAGAGCTTCGTCTATTTAGAGCCATGACGGCCTTGAGGCTTCGGTTTAGTCTCCTGACAATACCTTGTTCAAGGGTGATCTAGCCTGGTTCGAACTGAGGCTCTGGGACATTGGCAATTAACTTTCGTAATTTTGCAATACACAATGTGATGTGGTTGCATCAATTAATGGAATATGGTTTTAACTGACCGGCAACTTCTCAGAATATATTTCTTGGAGCCTCTCGAGCACGTAGTGCACGGGCTCGGTGCTGGCATCCACGAGGTGCGCCAGCGCAGCCGCTGCAGCCCTCTGCACAGGTTCCGCTGGATGCTGAACTTCATCTAGAAGCAGTTCAACCAGTTGCTGGTCTTGACTTAGCTTCTGCGCTTGGGGCAGCTTAGACCATAGATCTTCCGCTAATTTTCTAAAAGAAAAAACTTGTATGTAGTGGATAACACAGAACCTTACAATATAAATAAATTAGCTAGCATTAATGCCAGTGAAAGTTTTATCACAAGTAATAGGAACAATGTTGAACTAATATTAATAAAGTAAATAGCAAATATTACACAAAAACATCAAAATTTATTGTATAATTAATTATTTTATTTTCATAGATTAGCAAAATCATAAATGAATCAGCGAGTCATAATAATCCATATGCGCAAGTTTTCTACAATATAATGTACTATCAGGAACCAGAAGTGAGGATTAAATAAAAAAAGAAACAAATTGGAGGTAGACTAACCTCAGTTCTATATTTTTCTCATTACAATTAAAAACTAAATAATTCACATCAAACGATTTTATAATTAGAAATATGGTTACAGGTAATTCACTATGTACGTAACAGATCAACCGTAAAACAATAATGGAATAGATTAAGGACTAAACTAACAACAAAATATGGCTGACGTATACCGCACGACCTATCAAGGACACGCCCTTGCCTAAGAATCGAACCGACAATAACGAAATGAGAGGCAGACCGACAGCTTCCGCACCCGATGACGACCGAACGAAAAAGAGAACTGGCACCTACTTGCGGCGCATTATATAGAAGCGGTCGGCCCGTCCCTCACTCGTTCCCACTTCACACTCTAGAAGTGATTCTCTTTGGTTGTTTTAAATATCAGCCAGTGATAATTTTGAATGTTGTCTTTGACAGTTGTAGCCAACTTCACACGGATGGTACTTCCTTAGGAGTACATCTGATAGTACAGAAATCGAGCTGGATAAAGAAAATTTTTTAAGTTTTATATTTTATCTTGCAATCTGCCTAAACATTTGGCAATTAACTACAGGTTATAAAATTTAATTTGTCTTGAATGGAATTAGTCCAGTGACTAATCCATTTTTTTTTTGATAACAAGATTTTATATAAGGTCTTGGGGGCTTTACTTTTAATTCTTTTAAAAGTGCTGGAAGTCTTATCCTTAAAGTTGCAGGCGAGTGTGTTGGTGTGAACCTCAATACGTTTTGTGTAGATGTTAAGTTTTTCAAGTGTCTCCTGTTTCACCATAGATATATTCAGGTCTCAATGGAGTTGATTGTTGGTCATGTACTACAATGCATGTATTATCGTCTGCAGGTTTTTGTAGGTCCACATAGGCTTTAGTACATATTTGTATAGAAGAAGTTTGTTGTACAGAGCTAATTTTGGTTTTGGACACATTAGCCAGTACATCTTTCTGAGTTGTAACCCTAGTGCTTTTCTTTTATTGAAAATATATTTTTTCCCTGTCAATCTTCTGCCCATGAGTATGCCCAAATATTTCACATCCTCGCTTTGAGGTATTTGTTATATTGTTCAGCTCGACAGGGGGGGAGGGCATGAGTTGTGCCTAAGTGTAAAAGTCACATGTGCAGACTTGGTTTGATGCGCCAGTCAGTAAGCAAAGAATAAACAAGATAAGGCTTCATTTTCACACCAATAATTATATATAAGGAAATATTTATAAAACCACAGTTTTAAAATAAATAACTTTTCAACTTATTATAAAATAAACTTACTTATTATCTTGTGACACATCAAAGGTAGCGATGAGCAGCCTTTTAGTGAGGATGAGGGCATACTCAGGGTCTGTGAACATCGGCGGCAGGCAGTCCACCACGCACAGCAACGCACGCAGAGCCGCATCGCGGACAACCTGCACCGCAAACACATTTTTACAATCGTACTCAGTGACAAAGAATCCCTCTGCCATGTCATCATATATTACCTCCTGTGGGTTTTGCAGTCCAGCAAGCAGGCACGTGACGTCATCTAAGGTGAGCTCGCCTCTTGCGGCGCACTGCGCCGTTTCTAGTAAGGCAACTGTACACGCCGCTTGGACACGCCCAATTGTGCTACCTAACGGTTAAAATAGTAATTTGTTTATAACACTATCTAATAGTAATATTATAGTTATATGTCGCCAAATAATTTTGGAAGAACTGTTAACAAAAAATGTGTTAGATTTTGACTGATATCATAATAATAATCATTTGTAAAACATATTAAAAGCTGATGTATAAATTCGTTTATTTATAATTTTCCTTCAAATCACCATTACCTTGTTGACACACTAGCCGAGTGACATCATCCAACCGTTTGTAATTGATCAATTTTATAAGTTTTTATTTAATACTACTACATGTAAATAAAACTGTACATACTAATTAGATCAATAAGAAGCCTGAACATATGGTCAACGGGGAAGAGGGAGGGGTGCAGCAGGTCCTCGCCAGGCCTCGCGTTGGGATCTCCTCGTAGCATCGCGTGGTGTGCGATTACAGCTAGCCCGTTCAACATTACCGAATCGTCGGTGCTACTTACTACGCCGCTCAAACCTGAAAGCAAAAGAAATGTTTGCTAAAGAAGAATGATAAAAAGGTAGTTATATAAACAACGACAGTTTTTCTTATAGCTAGAGTTCAGCAGACAGGCAAACAGCCCACCCTGGCAGGTGGCTGCCGTTGCCTAAGAACGTTTCCAACACCAGAGGCATTACCAAAGCGCTGCCGGCCTAGATGAAATTTTATAACGCCTCTTTTGAAGAACCTCATATCGTACTGCGCTGAGAAAACCTCAGCCGGAAGCTCATTTCAGATCCTGAGAATTACGAGCCTATAGCGATAACCTCTTTGCTCTCAAAGGTAATGGAGCGGATTATCAACGCACAACTTCTTGGGTTACCTGGAGGATTCCCAGCTGCTAAATGATCGCCATTACGGTTTTTGGCATGGTCGGTCTGCTAGGGATTTCCTGGTTTTGAGCCAGGCGGTCATCAGGTGTACGTAATGAAAGTAAGTAAAGTAAGTTTCCTTCCACAGCTTTGGCAAGGGCCCAGAAAGCCCTAGTCCCAGAGGGTTAGCGACACTTGCCAACCTTGCCGATGTGCTCAAATTTTGCTCTCGCAATCCGTTTTTTGAGGACCCTGGAGGCAACGTTATATTTTTTGTTCAGGTCAGAAGTGTTAGGATCCCGACAAGCCCTTGTTGTAGTCCAGGCTCGATAGGCCTTTTGCTTTAGCTTAACAGCCTCAGCACTAAGTCTGGCATCCCGAACCACCAACGGGCACTACAGAGTTAAAAAAATAAAATAATAATGGGAATAGAACATTCCATTCTCTGCAACGCCACATCAGCAATCGAGTTTGCACAGGTGTCAGGATCGCCCGACGAAACACAGCTGCCTCCATGAGTAGGACGCATAGAATTCGCGCAATTCATCCCAACCTGCTGACCGATAGCGCCACACCCTCCGCATCGCGGTGGGGCGAGCCCGTTCGAGAATCGGAGGGCGCATCGCGGAAGATATCAAGCAATGATCAGAAGTTCCTAATGGTGCTTCGATCGAGACCCGATAATTTTCCGGATGTGTGGTCAGCAGAAGATCCAACAAAGACGGCGCATGGTCCACTCTATCCGGTATGTGGGTGAACTCTTCAACCACCTGAGTGAAACCATGGGCAAGAGCAAAATTAAAGGCAGTAATCCCCGGCAGATCAGTTCGAGAGCCTAACCATTTAATATGATGTGCATTGAAGTCTTCAAGTACGATCACCTCCGCGGCGGGATACTGCGTAAAAACTTTGTCGGTAGCGTCTTGAATACGCCCGAAAAAGTGAGCCGTTTCAGTCCCTTCGCACTCTCTGCCATGGGACCGATACAGGCAGGAGTACACCCGGGTGGAACCACCGAATCTACTCGCACCCATAGGAAGGTCTGTTTTCGAAACCGCGAAGACGGCGGCAGTATATACCGTACCGGATGTACAAGCATACCCCATGTTTTTTTACTTAGGAGCAATTGTTGATAAATTTACTATATATGTTTATGGAGTATGCTTTAGATAATGTTTGGAACATTAATAGCGCAGAGCAGGCGTTATTGTTTAACTACAGGCACCAATGTCACGAAGAAAATATAAACATCTGAACAACACTAATTTTAAGTTTAGAACAACTCAGGAAACCAATGACTTATATGGATTCATTTGATGAATTACTGGCATATATAAAAGATAAGTCAAACGCTCTTTTAGTCCGCGTGCAAGTCCTATTACCTGTGAACAAATACACATTGCTAGCATAAGTCGCTTGCGTTTACCTTGTTTGAGCAGTGGAAACACGTAGCAAAAGCCTGGTGCTGTGAAATAATTTACTTTTTGCTTGTCATCCTCTTGGTCGTTCTTTATGGCAGCTGTTGCCGCGTGGACGAGGTTTATCACGCGAGAAGTCGCCTTCTCAAGGTTCTCTTCCTCCCAACTAGGATCCAAGTCGCACTGAGGCTTATGAAGTCTGCACAAGTGTAAATATTTGTGAGGCTTAGGTAAAGAATTTCATGTTACATACATGTTATCACGAAATAAACTTTTAATTGAAAGATATTCATTCGAAAGATAAATTTGTTAGGTGGTAACAAATTTATCTATCCCCTGGTATTAGTATGGCATCATAATAAACTTGTAATGTGTTTCGGTGTTATACTCCGGACGCTGAGCAGGAAGAATTTCGTACGTTGACCTGTTATTATCTGTCTCTGCCACTCCTGCGTAAATATAATGCGGCTTCGTTCGCACAGAGCAATGACGGACGGCGGTCATTGCTCTGTGCGAGCGAAGCCGCATTATATTTACGCGGGAGTGGCAGAGACAGATAATACGGACGGCGGTCATTGCTCTGTGCGAGCGAAGCCGCATTACATTTACGCGGGAGTGGCAGAGACAGATAATAACAGGTCAACGTATGAAATTCTTCCTGCTCGGCGTCCGTAGTTTAGTGAGTTCCAGTATCAAACGTTGCAAATATCCATAGGCGACGGTAGCTGCTTACTATTAAGTGGCCTGTTTCCTGTTCCTCAGTAATGAAATAAAAGAATAAACCGGAAATAATATTAGTAGTTAAACAGTTATAAATACTGTACATTGATCATAAGAAAAAGATATTCGGCTAGTTTCAATTTCGAAATACAAACAAACAGCAAACAAGCAACAAAAGAGTAAGACAGAGATAACGCTTTATATAGTCTAAGCTAGTCAGACTGTATTTTCAGTCGATACGTAATTATGTAGTGTGTATAAGAGTGTTACGAATATTTAAAAAATATTATAATATTGTAATTATTTATTAGTCTTGACATGTTTCAAGTTTGTAAAGAGCACTTAGTTCAATGAATATTCTGGATACTAATTGGAGAGACAGAGTTTAATATATACAAATGTGTTTAATAAACGTATAACAACCGACCTGATGGTGACTCTGGCTACGGCTTCTCCCAAAATGCGGTACTGGGGCAACAGAGCTTCGCGGAGGTGGAAATGCGCGGGCGCAAGTCGAGGGGCAGCCAGCGGACTGCGGAGGGCTGCCAATAGAGCTAACACCACGCGGCGGGCTGCCAGGCAAATAGCTACGGGGGATCCCCGTTGGACAGCTTCCAGTAGTTTAATTGCTATCACCACTCTGTTATTTAGCTATAAAGTGGGGATATATTTTAATAATGCTATATAATCTCCAAGCAAGCTAAATTTACATCTATCCCTACTTATTTACTTTGGTACCTATTTTACATGATTTCGCTTCTACATTGTTTGTAAATTATTTTGGGAGTATATTTCGTTTTACACGATTTCACGTAGAAAAATTGTATATTTTATTTTACAGTTTTGTCAGGAAAATTTTATTGTAAATCTGGGGATAGGTGTAATAGGTGAAAATAATCAGTTTATATTTGAAAAAATGATAATGTAATGTCACGCATATTCAACACAAAAGTGAACTAATTGCATGGAATACAATTGCGTGAAATACTTGTTAGGAAACCTAAGTTATTATGGAAAACAATCATATTGAAAACCATCATAAAGTTTACATTACACTATAATATTTTAAACTAGAAATTCCCCAAAAATTAAACTGTTTAGATTGAATATTCTTAAACAGATATTAAATATCCTTAAAGCGATTTGGAATCAATTTATTATTTATAGTTTTCCTGTTTTTTGTTTCTTTCTTTCTTCATTTTTTATTGTAATATATTGTAATTATGTATAGAATAGCGTAATTTAAAACTTCTTATTATTAATAATTAATCTTAGACAGAAAAGTTTAGCAGTTTAAAAATACCTGCAGAATATTAAGTATACTTACAGTGCTCAACCTCTGCCGTATTGCATTTTCTTTCAATGTTTGGGCTTTAATAGCTTCTTTCTGTTTTGCAGATAATGGAGCCTGAAAATTTTAAATTAATAAATCACCATTTAATTCTTCAGACACATACATAACGTAAAAGTACATCATAATAGAGGGAGGTACCTCTTTAAACTTGCCCTCCTGGCGCCTCTTCTCCTCCAGCTCGCGACGTAACTGCAACTCCTCAAGTTGATCTTTATAGCTATATGCTTTGCTTTCGCGTTTTAAATTCATTTCTTTGCTGTCCTCGTTGCTGAAATTCGAAACAATCATTTTCTCTCAAATACTTTTCACTGAACTGAATTTAATATATTTTTTTATTGCTGAGGGACAGATGACAGGCTCATTTAATAGTAAGAATTTACCGTCGCCTATGGATGTTTGCGACTCTAGGGAGCACTGAGAACACGCTGCTGTTCCATAGGGGTACAGGAACCTGGGTCACTAAAGTCGGAACATAAAGCAAGGTTATTATGGCGGCACACTTATAGGCCAAGGGTGGAGTTGCCATCCAGACAGGTTTGGGACTCTGCACGGGAATTATCTATATCTGTCTGGCTAGCTAACACATATAGCAAAAACAGTGAAAACGTCTGTGTATGTGTGTATGGTCTGGAGATAAGTAGCAAATGTCAGTTTAATTTCATGTATGACTTATGTAATATAATACTATAACTTACCCAGGCACGGAGCTCTTGTCATAGAGCTCGCCCTCTGGTGTTAAATAAGTGAAATATTCGTCTCTGGTCACTCTGAGCAGATCCTCGTCTAACAAAGTGTCCATAACGTATTGTATTGCACCACCGGCTATTGCTTCGGAATTTGTCGCCACCAATGTCGACACGACGTTGGATAAAGTCTAAAACAGAACCGTTTGAATATCATTGCTATTTTTTTTTATTGCTGACGGCCTACTTAGAATTTAGCAGTTACCATCGCCTAAGGGTGTTTGCAACACCAGTGGCATCGCGGATACGCTGCTGTCCCATAAGAGTACAGGAACTTGGGTCACTAATGGCGGAACATAACACAAGGTTATTATGGCGGCATACTTAAGACCAAAGTTGGTCGCCGTCCAGACGGGCTTGAGGCCCTACCACGTAGCAGACGAGTCTGAATGTTTATGTATAATATTAATTAATTTACAAATGAGAGGTATATAAGTAGTATATCAGTTATCTAGTACACATAGCAAAGACGCTATGCTAACATTGGGACTATATGGCGTTCTGTGAAGTGTCACAGTATATAAAAATTTATTAATTCACTGTATATCCAGAGTTTAATGAAGGGTTGCGATAAATAAAAAAAGAAAGGCCCGTGTTCACTCATGATGCCTACAAATAAAGCCAAAAGTACTTTGTTTAATGTTTCAAAAGGCAATTAAGAGGACGAGCACTTTATAAGAATATTATATTCATTAAACGAGATATCCTTAAAAAGGAATAAAACAAGCAATAGTTACAAAAATCGGTCTTACATCATTTGGTGTATATCCATTGATGTATTCATTCTTCAGATTATTTGTGTACGAGGCCACTAAGCCCTTCGGGTCTAATTTCAGGTAGCGCACTATTTTAATCCACGCGTTTTTGCTGATAGCCGTCACTAGAGGATGATGGGAAGCTCTGAGCGCGTCTATTGCCAGCCTCTGAGAATCATCCTCGCAGTACTCTAAAATGCATCACATTTTATATTTATAGATAGAAACGTGTGTACTTTATTAGTTTATTCGTCGTGGCAACGCTCAGGTTGTGACTATGTAAGGGGCTACATGTGGCTACGCTTGTGGGCTCACCCATACAGATCTACTTAGTTGTATGATCTGCATATAGTTAATTCTGCTTTGAGTTATATGTCAATTTATTGTATCTTTGTAAAAAGGCTCTGTGAATTCTAACTTAGTGCAGAAAGACAGCTTTCATCCTTGGTCATCTTCAAATCAATGATTACATTTTTAAGAATTTAAACTTAAAAAAAGAGACAACTCAAATGTGTTTGCACAGTAAAACATACTTTCCGAAGAGAATCAGTTTGATTATTCCTAACTAATATTATAAATGCCAAAGTGAGTATGTTTGCTTGTTATGCTTTCACGTGTAAACCGCTGAATTTTGATGATTTTCGGTATAGTCATTGATTGGACCTTAGAGAAGGACATAGGCAAATTTTTTTTTAAATTCATAGGGCAGAACGTTTGCCGGGTCAACTAGTAAGAAATAAAAACAACTTACCTCGACAAGAGCAAAGTGCCTGCACGCAGTCTAATATCATCTTCCCTGTGACATCAGTCTTCTCTTCAGGTGGTGTTTTTTCTTTAGTACTAAATATCTTGCCCTCCTCCAAAACTTCATTCAATTTCAACACTAAATATCTAGCCAATAAGGCTTTGTCTGGCTTGTTAAGAAGACTTTTCACTTCCTCTAAAGCTAAATTTCTCACATTCTTCAACGGCGATAGTAATGTAAGTATAAATGCTTTGTATATGGGGGAGTACTGTTCAATGGCCACACTTTGGTATCTTTCCAACACTGTTCTGCATAGCAGCACCACCTGCATTAGGACTATAAAGGGGTAAATGATATAGTGGAGTTTTGATATAAAACAGTTCAATTTTTAATGAATTTATGAGTTATATACTTACAACATTAGATATTCAGATATCAGACGAATTAATATTAGGAAAGCAGTCACTAAATGATTTCAAACTGTATTATTTGTAGTAATAATTTTGAGAAGTAGTACAGGAAGAGAAAGGAAATTTATTTTGTTCCACGGAAATCAAATTAATATCAAAAAAAATTTAGGGGTAGTGGTGTTTAAACTCATAATAAGATTTATTGCAAATGACCACTGTTTTTTTTTTTTTTCAAATAAAATAACGAAATAAATGGGAAGAAAAATGAATTTTAAAAAATATAGATTCAAAATTTAAAGATCGAGAATCGAATGAAAGCTTCACAATCCCATTTGGTTATATTGAATATAGGAACAGAATTTTATTATACAGAAAATTGCACAACAATGTGATACTTGAGGCCAAAGATAAATTTTAAAGGTAGAGATAATATGGAAAAAGTTGAAGTATTTAAAAGAAAAGAAATGCCGAAGGTTCATCATCAGCTATTCCGAAAAATGAGACAAGTCTAGGCCCAAACGGTATTCGAAATGAAGCTATAATGGAAAAATATCTATTAGTCGACTGTACTTTTGAACAATATTCTACTTTTCTACAGTATAGTGCATTATCAGTCAAAAACTGAAACGATTCCAGAACAACTCTCCTGTACACGAAAAGGGGATTCAGTCAATTTTAGTAGTTATCATAGGTTTACTGCTGTTGTCTAAATAAAAAAACAGAGTTGTTTATAGAAAAAACAGAGTGTTTGTGAAAGCTTTAAATTATAGACCATAATTAAAGCTTGGAACAAATTATAATGAAACATCAAAAACAATACCTCTATCATTTACTGATAAAGCTTTCGCATTAATGGTGTTATATGGGACACATTACAAAACCAGAATATTCCAGAAGAATATTTAGAAATATATTTATAATAAAGCCTGAGTAAAGCTTGACAAAATGCAACCCATTATTAATCTAGAATAGGCGTGAAACAGGGTAAACTTTATCACCATATTTTTAACGGTCTTAAAATAAGTAAGACTCACAAGTGTTTAGTACAAGTATTGTAATGTATTATAGAAAGAAAACATCTCGGTAACTAAAGGTTCGCCAATGATATTACTCTTTTCTAAATCATGAAAAAACTCAAAGACATAAAAGTATTAATTGGTTTTTTACCAGTCTACTAAGATTAAAACATTCAATCAGTATACAAAAACTTATTTTTATAAATAAATCATAAGCGGAGCATTGGGAAATAAAATTCATTTTCGAAAATTCAAATATTGATATCAATATTCAACTCAAAAACAACAATATAGAGTCAAATGCTGTTATAACGACGTCAAAGGGACTGTCCTGATGACCGGTGATCTTTTGTCATATAATATTCATCACAACTATGAAGCCAATCAGTATAACCGGTGTGTTGATTTAAACGATGTTGTTAACTGTACTAGTGGAAAGCGGTTTTAATGGCATTAAAATGAATTAAAATTGATTCAATTTTGTTACATAAATTGTTATAATACATTTATTTATACAAATGCGAGACTCAAAACAACAACTCAACATCTATGCAAGCGACTAGTGAGCAGTGAATGATTCACTCGGCAGAAGAGATACGAATACAAAATTAGAAATAGTAATAAAACAAGTGTTCTCCAAACACGACAATGTTACAATAATAACATACTATACACAACGTAGAAGAATCTTATATTAGTCTTACCATCATCACTGGCTGCTGTCAATATCCTGTCGTGAAGCAGTACATGCTTATCAACATGCGTGAGCGCAGTCCACACTTGGACTTTTGTTGGCAACTCATGGTTCGAATCCAGCAGGGTTAAGCCCAGTATGGCGCATATGCCTTCGCTCACTATTGGGTTCTGTTTAAGAAGATTTACACAAAAGATTAAACGGTTGGCCTGACAAATGAATGGAGGGAGTTAAATATAAATATTCCTCAAATTTTCAAATATTCTAAGGATTACCTGCAATGGTTGCTGAATAGCCTTTTCAACGGCTTTTAGTAGAATTGGTCTTAGAGTATCTCCCTGTGCAGCACTAACTGAACAATGCCTTATACCACGAGATAGCATGCTTGTGTATGCAACACGTACTGCTTGTGAGGAACTTTTTGCTGATAAATTTTTCTGTAAGTTATGATTATTAATTAAAAATAGTGAACATACTCAAGGCAAAATTTAAGTGTCAAAAGCAAGAGTTGTAAATGCTGAAACTTACTTTAAATATATCTAAGATCTTGTCAGGCAGTGGTCCGTCTACTAGCTTCAGCCACGCATAAAGCACGTCCATCGCCACACACAGTGCACGTTCGTGCGATTCACTGTCTAACACTTTGAACATTTGCGCCGTAGCTTCGTTAAATAATGAGACGCGATCTTCAACAGACACTGCCAAGTAGGCCAGCATACTGATTCCCTAGAAGAAAGTAATGAAATAGTACAAACGGAATAGTGTTACAGTTAAAATGGTTGAGGTTAGGCTTATCTTACGGTTCAGAAGGAAACATTTATTAAATATCACTCGCGGCGTTTTGCATAAACCACTACTCTAATTGATTACGGCCATATTAAGTTTTTAAAGATAATAGCACAGTAACAGCGTCACTCGAATAAAAAAGGATAATACACAATAAACAACCACCTAGTGTGTAATGATCCTGTCAAAAAGCTACTGCCATATACATAAGCACCTTAGGGCTTGCCAGTTTGTTTTAATGTGTGGTAATCAAATTTTTTTTCATTAAACTTAGTGTTAAATATTAAGTAGGATGATATCAGTTGTCTAGTACCCATAACACAAGTGCTGTACTATTTAATTTGGGACTAGATGGCGCTGTATGAATTGTGACAAAATATTTATTTACTATGTCAAGATGGATACAATAAAAACAATACAATGCAAACTGCTATCCAACCAAAGTAGTACACAATTTGTTTCAGTCACATGGACAACGCTATTGGCGATTGAATATGAATGGATAGTGCTCAGAATAAATATATTAAAAAAATACAAGAAACCTACATTCAATACAGCTATTTTATCTTCACTTGAAGTCAACTTGCCCCCTGCTCCATTATATTCAGCAAATGCGTGTGTGAGAATCGCCTTCGCTACCGTCAGCTGCTGTGTACGTTGCGCTAAGCGCTGCAGGGCAGTAAGGGCTTCAGCCCGTACCCATTCATCCTTTGAGTGCAGATTCACTGAAATCAGAGTGGTGTTGTGATGAAACAATAATGATATCAAAAATAAATTTCACTGGCTTTGGTTCACATCAATCAATGAGGGTAAAAATTGCTGATTGACAGTCAGCAGAAGAGTTAATCTATAGACCCGTTGTCTCTAAATACGCCATTATAATAAGTTGTATTTCATCACAAGTTAACCAGTTTCCATTCCTAATCCCCTACATTGATGGCAGCTCTTTAGCTATGCTTCTGGCGTTGCTGACGTCTAGACGCTGGTGACGGTGTACTACTAAGTGAGCCATTAGTCTAACTGTTGTTCCTCAGCAATCAAAAATCTGAAGCTCCCGAGTTAATTTGAAATCAGACTGAAAGGATGGCTTAGTAGTTAAATACACCTTGCAATGAGACATTTGTTTAGACTGTGGTGTATACATTTATTGTTCTGTATCTAAATTATATTGGTAATGTTTTTTATAGCTGTAGGAGAGCAGGCAGGCTGACAGCGCACTTGTAATTTAGCAGTTACCGTCGCCTATGGGTGTTTGCAACGCCAGTGGCATCGCGAACACGCTGCTGTCCCATAAGGGTACAGGAACTTGAGTCACGAATGCCGGAATACAACACAAAATTATTATGGCGGCATACTTAAAACCAAAGATCGGCTTGCACCATCCAGACGGGCTTGGGGCCCTACCATGAAGCTAGGGTGGGTTGTGTTGTCACCTTTTACGACAGACCAACCTCGACTGCAGAGGTCAATATTCTATCTCTGCCCTTACAAAGATAAAAGCATAGGGTATACTTAAGTAAAATAGTTTTAATAAAACAAACAGAAATTATAAATTTTAACAATAAAATTAGTGTTATTATATTCTTACCAATTAAACTCTTGCCAATGTCTACAGCAACTCCATCTAGGTATACTATCAAGTTGGCCAAGACCTCGCCTACTGCTTGGGTGATTGTCTCCGGGCTTCTGAGCATGCCCTTGTGTAGTGCTGGCACTAAGGTATCTTGGACCTCAGTTTTATCCAGGAGTTGGAGGAGATCGCTACAACCCTTAATGTAATTTGAATTTGGCCTGACCTTCACACTTATTATACTCTTTGTGAAACTCTCCAGCATTTTGGTCTACAATGAAATATAACAACAATGTTGATTATTTTACAAATTAATTATACACTGATGAATTAAAATCTTGATTTTGTTGATACAATTTTCCAAAATACTGAAACAAGTTAAAACTGAAGAAAATAAAGTATCCAAATGTACTTAGTATACACTAAGTAAATTAAATTTATGATTTCTCATAGTAAATCATTCTGTAACTAATACAATAGAGTATACCAATCTGCATTTTCTTACAAAGATGACGTTTAAACATAATGCATACTATATAATTTAGTAATTAAATCTCATAAATATCTTTTCAGTCTTACCTTATGCTGCAAAACAGTTTGCTCATCGCCAACCTGCTTCATGTGTCTACAGAGCACTGAAAAGGCAACTGGAACATGTGGGCCAGAGTCTGCTGGCTGTGCCAACAACACTTGCACCCACTTTCCAAGCTTCTCCTTGTCAATCTTGCTCCATGATGTGTGAATCTGTAAATAGAGTAATAATTCATTAGTGAATAATCATCTTTTCATTCAGACCAATCATGATTTATTCTTCTCTTCCCAGTGATCATTTATCTATTCATATATACACTGTAATTTTACAACCCTTGTCAAAGGTGTACAAAATTGATCTGTAAATATAGTACACTTGTGAAGGATACTATTAATATTGATATAGTCACTATACGATGTTGTTAGGTTAGCTAATTACGTAATAACTTAAGACAGAAGGTATTACATGGATCTAACTTTGTACGGTAGAAAAACTGAGTTGTGAGACTTGGAAGTTTGTTTGTTTTTGATGGCATACAATTATTCTTATACTAGAAATGAAACGTAAGGAAAACGTCGTTTGTTGTTGAACGAATTTGTTATGAGGCAAAAAGCTTTAGAAATGTCCTCTCCGTTTACTCACATTCTATACAATTTTAATTTGACAACAGCACTTCAGTTTCCTGAATGTGTGCTTATTGATGTAAGACAGTGTAATGTAGGGACAGCGCTAGAACTACGTGTAGAAAGATGGGGCGACGATTCTGCGAGTCAAAAATAAATAGAAATTGAGGCTTGTAGTTGCAAAACCCGCTAAAATGTTTTTTGACAAAATGATGATATATCGTTCTTAACTATCTACATAGCTATAAACTTTTTATTGCACAAATGCTTCTATATTCTACATATTCCAATATTATATTAAACCTTTTATTTTGCATTTCAAATCAAATCCCACTAAATCAAAAAATATTGTTATAGCGGGTTTTGCGACTACACGCCTCAATTATAATAAGGCCGAAGGGGTGAATATTACACACTTATGTCCTACTAGTAATCTTATAGTTGGCAATTAACATGTTTCAATTATGAATAACACCTGTGAAAGGGACAGTGAATATTACCATAATAAATACTTCCACAAAGTTGAAATTCTTATTCACTCTATTAGTTTTAGTTTTATCCCTCAATATTTAAGATTACATAATTTTTTTTTTTTTATTGCGTAGGACAGCAGACAGGCTGACAGCCCACTTAGAATTTAGCAGTCACCCCCGCGTATAGGTGTTTGCAACGCCAGTGGCATCGCAAACATGCTGCTGTCCCTTAAGGGTACAGGAACTTGGGTCACTAATGCTGGAACACAACACAAGGTTATTATGGCGGCATATTTAAGACCAAAGGTGGTCGCCATCCAGACGGGCTTGAGGCCCTACCACGTAGCTAGGTTGGGTTGTTTTGTCGCCTTTTACGACAGGCCAACTCCGGCCACAGAGGTTAGTATTCTTTCTCCGCCCCTGTACGGATAAAATAAATTATAGCATATATACTATAAATACCTAAATTTATCTAGTATCTATTATACTTAAAATAGAAAGAATTGAATTAAAATAAACATACCAGTGCATATGCTTTTTCATATTTTCTTTTATGTCCATATGCTGTGACTGCTGCTAATAAATTGGCCTGTGACAGCACTACAACATTGTAATCTAAACCATCATCCTGAGAAGTCTTGAGTGCCCCTTCAACTACAACTGTAGACCACCTGAGTGCGTAGAGACCACTCTGACAGGTGCTTTTGCTGGCAGCAAAGATAAAAATCAATAAAATGTTTATTCTCCTTCTAAACTCCAAAATGTGTTTTAAAAAATTTATTTTGTGTGTTTATTACGTTGAATACAGAATACAAATTACTTACGAGGTGGCAGTATTTTTCAATTGTTCAGATATTTCAAGTAACACAGGTAATAAGCTATGTAAAGTTGACTCTCTATGGTTTTCAATTAAATAAGCCACAAGGCCTTTAATATATGACTGAGATGTGGAGTCCCTGTATCTATTAAGTGTTAATGCGATAACCCTGCACACATAACGCACTGCTTGTTCTGTTATACCTGGAAAATAATTGTACTATCTAAATTAAAAAGTTTTTCTTTAATCTGAAATATATAATAATGTACTAATACTTAACATGATGAAATCCTGTAACAAAAAGTAACCTATAAAAACACAACCATCATAATAATAATACTATGAATTAAATGTTAGCCAGTATATTGTGCAAAATAAAATTTAAAAATTGGTGCATAAGCTATTTAAAAATTATATATTTCATTCGTATAATGGATGAGACAATACAAAGAGAACAAACGAGGCACCCGGGCAGAATTATCAGATCAATACAGCCTGACGACCTATATTCTAGTTAATACAATATGCCTCAAAACTACGGCGAATATACTAGCTGTACGATCATATAGCTTTAGAATGTACCTGGCGTAGACAATACATTTTGAATTTCGTCGACAACCTCACGTCGTCCTATCAAACTTGCGGTCTGAATTTTAAATGGTATATCTTTCAATTTCTTCAGAACCTGCCAACAGACATGTTTTAAATAAATCATATACTATCCGGGCTCTACTATTTAAGGTCAGAAGATTTAATTTACCTCGGAATCTGCCATTATTTCCACACTAAACTATAATAGAAAAGCCACACAAGTCCTACCGGGACATTCGCATTTCGCACACAGACCACAGACAGAAATGACAGAATGACAGATATAATGTACCTACTTTGTTATAGTTTTGAAAGTCAGCTGGAAATCATATCAGTGTCAAAATTCATTAAAGTCGTTTTTTTTTCTACAAATTATTTACTGGTCTATTATGTCACTGTCAGTGATGACTAGTGACTGAGTCAAGATTAAATTCTAGAGGTGGGCGATTATGAATGATTGGTATAATCGATTATATTAGTAGTACTAATGTTGATAATCGATTATGAAATTAGTAACTAATATATTTTCATAATCGAATGACGTTACTATTTTATAATTTGTACTACTAATTACTAATCCTATTCAGTGTGACCGTTTTTAACTTTTTAGTATATTCAGTACCAAATTGGTTTAATACCGTAAAACTAATTTAGTTTTTTTTGGTGTCCTTTCATATTCTGGTATTTTTTGGTACATTTTTAAACTTTCAATATTTTTAAACACATTATTGATATATTTTTGGGTTGGGCGGGCAACAATAATTTCCATTCGTTCGTATTCGTATCGTAAGAAACAGTTTTATTTTGTTTTAATTAGAATTTTATTTTTGTTTTATTGTCATACGTACGTTCAGTATTTAAAAGAAAATGTTTTATTTAACGTTGATTATTAGTTATAAATAAATATATTGTTCTTAATCTACATTAGATTTATTACCCATAAAAAAAAAACTAAAACTATGTCATTGTGATTTGAAGAAAATAATTAAAATGGTTAGTAGTATATCTATGTAGTTAACTATGGTAAACGTGAAATATTTTTTCATAATAAACCGAATTTTTCCTAATTCATTATTTATTCGTGTACATAAAACTTAAATCCTACACTTACCATGAAAACAATATTTTTAAAGTGCGAGTTATGATTATTGATATTATCACTTTGTTGCAGTAACATGCGCTATTAATTTAAAAAAGTCAGATACGACATTATTCAAGACGCGCGTAAGCGTAATTCAAATTCATTGCTGCGACGATATCCATGTAAGCAAGAGGGTGCACAGTGCTGTCCCCTCCCCATAAGTTCTCGCACCTACCCGTGCTGCCGCTAGACCGACCACTGACCATCGTCTCGCTGCATCGTCACGCTGCATCGACTCGCGGTCGCGACCCCGACTACTAACGAAATTAGTAACTAACTAACCTGATAGAAATAATCGAGATTTCTAGAGACATCTTCATTACCGAATGTTTTCATTAGTATATCTCATAATCGCCCACCGCTACTCGCAGCCCCGACTACTAATGAAATTAGTAACTAACTAACCTGATAGAAATAATCGAGATTTCTAGAGACATCTTCATAATCGAATGTTTTCATTAGTATATCTCATAATCGCCCACCGCTACTCGCAGCTCCGACTACTAACTAAATTAGTAACTAACTTACCTCTTATAATCGAGATATCTCGAGACATCTTCATAATCGAATGATTTCATTAGTATATCTCATAATCGCCCACCGCTATTAAATTCTAAACAATAAATAGTAAATACTTGATTATTGATTTATTGATTACATTGTATATATTTTTTACACCTATCACTTAGTTAATAGTTATTTAAGTGTATCTATACACCTAGTTAGTTTGAGTTAAATTAATTACGTATTTTGCTAACCTTTGCAATTTGCAGTGATTTATGTCATATTTTCACACTCTATTTGTGTTCTAAAAGCATTACCTGTGTATTTCATAACTATTTATTCAAATTGTTTTACATAATAGTGATCAGACACAATGCTGAACAATCACAGGGATGCCATCAAAAGTAATTTCATGTCTCTTGTTGAACGAACTGATCTAGATTCCATGGTTCATGTGCTATTTGAAAAAGGGGTGTTTTCAGCTGCAATGATAGAACCATACCTTGTAAGTTGTAATTACCACACGGTTTTAGGTAGAACCTATTCCAGTAAATTATCACTATTTCCAAACCGAGATTTAATGACTCCATAGTGTAAAGCATCTTATAGAAACTAATTCCAAAAGTAAATTTAACAAAAAAATTATAAACATATATTAAATATTACAGGACACAAATGAAACAACTCGTAATAGAAAACGGAAACTCTTCTTTGATATAATGCGCCGTGGACCACAGGCATTTGATTTGCTTATTGAGGCACTAGCAGAAATGGGATACTGGGACCTAGTCAGAGACCTGGATCCTAACTCCTCGTATAGTATACCAATTCAAAGGCCAACCTTAAACCCTGGCAGAAGCTTTTGTAAGTAAACTAGGACTAAAAAATTACAGTAAAAAGATGAAATCCCTGAATTCTGAGCTAGGTATAATAAACCTGTGTTAAAACACAGGAATGGGGTACTGATTTCTAAAGAAATCAGTACCCCACTCAAACATATTTAAAAGTTTATCTACTTTACTAACTAGATAAAACATATTTTGCAGACAGGCTGACGGCTCACTCAGAATTTAGCTCGCCTATGGGTGTTTGCTGTCAACACGCTGCTCTCCCATTAGGGTACAGGAAATTGTGTCACTAATGTATATTAAATCAGGCCTTAGCAGTAAGACTAAGTAATTGTGTAAATCCCATGGTGGTATAACATCTTAAGTGTTACTTATTAAGGCTTGAGTTATGAAGTAAGGGCCTGGGATATGGGGCACAAAACTGAATATGCTTAAAGTTGAAATAACTACATGATAAAAATCATAATCTATAAAATAAATTGATATATTCTACTTTATTTTCAGCACAGTCTCCAAGTAGTGACAAATGTGTTAGTATCAGTAAAGAGAAGAACAAAAGTAAATTTGAGGTACTCAAAGGTAAATTTTATGGTATGCTATAAAATATTGGACAACTGGTATAGAGACTATGTTCATTTTGTTTTTCAAATATGACATGTGGTCTTAATGCAAAATTATTTACTGAATGAGTCATCTGTGACATAGATGTTCAAGTAAATATAAGTTGTTATATAAATACATATTTTAAATCCAATTGTTATCACACCCAAACCACAGCCGAAAGTAAATTTTATTCTCATGCTCCTCTTAGTCAGATTTTTTATTATTATTGCTGTGGGACAACAGACAGGCAGATGGCCTGCTTAGAATTTGGCAGTTACCATAGGTTATGGGTGTTTGCAACACCAATGGCATCGCGAACACGCTGCTGTCACATAAGCTTACAGAAACTTTGGTTACTAATGCCGGAACACAACACAAGGTTATTATGGTGACATACTTAAGACCGAAGGTGGTCGTCATCCAGACAGGCTTAGGGCCCTACCACGTAACTAGGGTGGGTTGTTTTGTCGCATTTTACAACAGGCCAACCGAGGCCACAGGGTTTAGTTTTCTTTCTCCATCCTTGCACGGATAACTTTTCTTGTTTGATCTGAATATTATATCATAATTGTCACATATGGTGGACGTAGAGGAAGAAACCAAAGCCTGGCTGTGGAACAAGAAGGCACAAGTAAAAGCCGGAATATAATAATAATATATCCCACAATCCTAAAAGAAGTAACCAAACATTGTCTTTCTCTTGCTTTTAGCACAAATAGCAGAGAGTGATCAGTTAGTAATTTTTTACATCCACCTACATAAGTGGTGAGGTAGACTTATTCTTTTTTCATTGGAACCATATAATTATTAGACAACATCAGATATTTGAAGATTATTAATTTTCTGGTGTGATAGCAACAGGCACTATGCAATTGCAAACAGTTTTTAGTACTAAAAACCATACAACATAAATTGTTCTGTAGATTGTTAATGTTTCACCCACAACCCTTGTTTATCAGGTAGTCAAAGTGCAGCCCCATCACCTATGCAGGTATCAGTGAATAATAACAAGACAGAAAATGCCAGCAATGATGATTCAATAGAAGAAACTCCAATGCCACACTTTGTGGTGGAGAAGTCAAAGAAGTTTGTGGATGATGATGACACAAAAGGTATATTTCTTTATTTTGTACCAGGGTAAGGAGTTAAATCCATCTTGAATGGCAAAATAATAATAATAATAATAAATCTTTATTAAACTTTGTTTACAATAAGAATACATGGGTGGTGGGAACCTTTTAGTAAGTATATAATACCTGTGTCAAAAGGTTCCGCTCTTCACTAGACTTTACAAACAACAAAGATATGATTTACAAAATAAATAATAAAGGATTGATATGTTTACGTGTGTGTGTGTGTATGCATGTATGTGGGTGTGTGTGTATTTTATAGTTGTGCAAGTATCTAATTTATTTGTTTTACATAATTAAAGTATTCCTGTACTTGCACCAGTTACCGATTCTAAGTTTGTCTTATAAAGACTTCTATTTCATCGTATGTTTTATTTTTTAACCAATTTAATACCTTAATCTTACAGTGATTTTTATTCATAGGATATATATCAAGTATTTCGTTGATTTTATTATATACATAGTATTTTAAAATAGTATTTTAACTTTGATTTTCTAAAGAATGAAAGGACTTTCAGCAAACAAATTTAAAAAGCTCTTAAGCAACTTGTGTATGGAAAGGATACCGTTACCATGAATGACTACACAGATTGGAAATAAAAATAATTATATTACCATTATGTTAAGTCATATTGTTTTCCTCCAATTTCATTTTAACTTTGTAATTAAAGTTTTACAGAATAAAAAAAAAGACAAATATAAAATAAGACTGAAAAAACATTCGCAGGGGAGTTTGTTTTGCCACTTCTTCTCTAGCCAGCGTTTGCTATTAGAAATGGTAGAAGATACTTAACATTTAATAAATGCTTCGCAAGACCTTATATTCAAATTAATGATTTTGATTTATGAAGTGTAATTTTCTTTAGGCGACTTTTTGTGTGAACAAAAATCATAAAACTCGCGTCATCGTCACCGAACGCTTTCCATGAGCTAATTTTGCTCCAGTAATACCAACCTTATTAATAATGGCTAAAGGTTTATTTATAATGTAATTTTTAAATGATTGCATTATTTATACATATATTCGAATTGCGACTTTATTACAATGATATATAGTTGAGTTTTTGAAGTGAAAACTTCTTTAGGCAGGTTGAGTGTTTTTTGTGTGAACAATTTTTGGTTTTTATAGAAGTTTTAATGACCAATTTAAACTTGTTTTTATTGCTGTATGACAGCAGATAGGCTGAGGGCTCGCTTAGAATTTAGCAGTTTCCATCGCCTATGGGTGTTTGCAACTTCAGTGGCATTGCCAATAAGCTGCTGTCCCATAAGGATACAGAAACTTGGGTCACTAATGCCGGAACACAACACGAAGTTATTATGGCGGCATACTTAAGACCAAAGGTGGGTTGTATTGTCGCCTTTTACGACAGGCCGACCCCGGCCGCTGAGGTCAGTATTTTTACTCCGCCCCTGCATGGATAAGAATTATTATTGATATTATATACATACCTAGTCAGGTCATAAATTCTGTCACATGTTTAATGTAAAATAATTGTAACAAGTTTATTCATTATGTAACCATTTATATACCAAAATAAACTTAACAAAACATAGATTCTTATGACATTAAAGTTTATTCAAAATGACCTCCGTGATTTTGAATACAAGCCTTCAATCTGCGCGGCCAGTCCTCTATCGCAGCACGAACGAGGTCCATGTCAATATCGGCGGCTGCCTTAATCAAGGATGTCTTGAGTGACTCCCAATTGGGATGAGGCTTTGAACACGCCTTTTCCTCCAAGTGTTGCCATATCTTGTAATCTATCGGATTCAAATCTGGACTGGAGGAGGGCCAGTCTTCGTGCCGGATGAAGTCGATTTCACGCGCCGCCAGCCAGTCTTGTGTGCTCTTCGCTCTATGAGCTGGCGCCGAATCTTGTTGGAATACCCAGTGCCTGTTATTGAACATGGTATGAGAAACAGGTTCCACAAGGTTCGTCAGGACTGTATTTTGATACACAACAGCATTCGTTTTTACACCTTTCTCACAAAAATGTACCTCTGTTAAGCCCCAATAAGAAACTCCCAACCATACCATGAGCGAGGATGGAAAATGACCTCGTTGGACACGCGGAATACGGTTGCTCGCTTCTTCACTACTGTGTGCGTACACCTTATCATTTTGTTTGTTGTAGCTCTCTTCTACGGTAAACATTTTTTCATCCGAAAAAAGAATTTCCCGATATTTTTTTCCCGCGTACCGCTTCAACAAAGCGCGGCATCTCTTCAGTCTCAGGTCCATTAGACGAGCATTCAAACGATGTCCTGTTTTTCTTCGATATGCCCGAAGCCCTAAGTCTTCATTTAACACCCTTTTCACCGTGGTTCTGCTTAACCCCATCTGAAGGGCCAACAGTTTCTGCTTACGTTTGGGATTTCTTTGAATTCGTGCCTTCACAGCTTTTATCACTGCTGGAGTCCTAACAGACCGAGGGCGACCACTTCTTGACCTGTCATCTACACTAGAGTCTTCATTGTATCGTTTGATGGTACGATAAATGAATCTTTTGGTTATATTCAAATTTTTCAGTATGTTAAAAATTTGAATTGGCGCGTAACCGCAACGATGCAACGCAATAACTGCAACACTTTAAGCAGTAGTAGTAAGCACATGCGCTTCTTTAAGCGTCCACTCCATATTTAAAAAATGAGTAAAATTCTAAAAGTATACATTTTTATTTTCATGAACAATTCGAGATTCGAATTCAATAAACTTTTTTGTGGCCAGCATTCTAAAAGAAAAGTTTTTACTGTGTGACAATACTTATGACCTGACTAGGTATATGTTTTGATTACTTTTACTCGTCTTTATTAATATCATGGGGTGTATGATTATTGAGAGTATTGTGTTGAATGTTTCAGATATAAAGTTGTACAGAACCCGCGGCAACAACCGCGGTGTCCTGGTCGTGTTCAGCTACATACAGTTCAAGAACAACATCGCGTCGTACCGCAGCGGCGCAGACGTCGACTGCGACAAACTTAAGTACCTCTTCTCAGAGTTTGGCTTCACTGTGCTTTCCTATAAAAACCTTACTTTAGAGGTAACTTTTTTTAATAATTTATATTCATTTATCAGAGATTAATTATGTACCTATTTGTTTACATAATATATCAGCTGTGTTGTTCTGCCCAGAAATATAAAGAATTCTTCTATACTGCCATCATAGGTTCACTGGAACCAAATTAGGTACAGGTCGCGGCATCTAAGTTGAACCAAAATGGCGGTCGTCCGCGCAGGTACATACAATTAGGCACAAAAAAGTTAGGCTCGCGATTACCCGCGAAATTTTAAATTTAGATTTAAGATTCAATAGACAAACAAATTCACTTCCACGTTTATATTATTATAATTAATTATTAATAAATAAATAAGTAAGGGTGAAACAGTTGATAAAATACCTGCTAACAAGAGTTTAATCAAAATAATAAGCGTATGCTATCATGTTATGCTGATATGTAATATGAATCAATAAATTAAAAAATGTAATCACATACCTCTTTTCCGAAAGCCAAGCCATCATATTGGCTTTCTTTGTGTTAGCATTTGGTATTAAATCATATTCCTTGTTGTGGTATTTGGTATTTGTCCACAACTAATACTGAATACGCGGGGATATTTGGTATTAATTCAGTGGGATCGATGCAGGAGTGCGGTAACTACCGCGGTATAAAGGTCATGTTCCACACCATGAAGCTCTTCAAGAGGGTTATCGACTCCCGGATTCGGCAGAAGTGCACTGTCTTGGGATGTCAGTATGGGTTTCGCCCTGGTCATGGGACTATGGACCCTGTTTTTGCCCTAAGGATTGTCGCGGAGAAATACAGGACGAAGAATACGCCTCTGCATTGCTTGTTTCTTGACTTGCAGAAGGCCTTCGACTGTATTCCTCGCGCAATAATCTGGTGGGCATTGCGATCCAAAAGGGTTCCAGAGGCCTATACAGACATCGTCCGAGACATATACCGCGATTCTGATTCTGTAGTTCGGACCGCTGTTGGCCACACAAAATCCTTTCCCATCACTGTCGGAGTGCACCAAGGATCCGTCCTTAGTCCATTTCTGTTTAGCGTGGTACTAGACGTATTGTCAGACAGCATCAGAAACTCACATGAGCAGCCCCCGTGGTTGCTCATGTATGCTGATGATATCGCGCTGGGAGATTCAGACAGGGGTAGGCTGGTGCAACGCGTGAAGGCGTGGAAGGAGTCGCTTGAGAACGGTGGTCTGAAGATCAATGTGGCGAAGACCGAGTACTTGGCCTGTAACTCCACAGATCCCACACCCGTACGCATAGGTGGCGACACGGTCGAGCGCACGGACCAGGTGAAATACTTGGGATCTGTATTTCACGCGTCTGGTGACATCGATTCTGACGTCAAGGCACACATTGCTGCCGCGTGGGCCAAATGGCGTGAGGTAACTGGTGTCATTTGTGACCCCAAGATGCCGGTAAAGTTGAAGGGACAGGTCTATAAGACCATCATTAAGCCTGTCCTTTTATACGGTTGTGAAGCATGGCCGGTGTTAGAGCGACACAAGCAAGAACTGCGTGTCACGGAGAGGAATATGCTGCGGTGGATGTGTGGAGTAACGCGGAAAGACCCCGTTAAGAACTCCCGCATTCGCGGCAGTCTTCATGTCCGTGACATTGCAGATAAATTACAGAAGTGTCGGCTCCGTTGGTACGGCCATTTTTTACGGCAACCGGATTCTTACGTGGGAAACAAATGTCTGGCCATGTCGCCTCCGCCGGGCCCCGGCAGGAGGGGTAGACCCAAAAAGTGCTGGCTTGACGTCGTAAAGGGTGATATGCGTGCTAATGGGCTGACTACCAGGGATGGTGAAGATCACGCGAAGTAGAGTAGAAAAAGTCTGAAAGCGGATCCCGGGCACCGAAACGAAAGTTTGGGTGGCAACCGGGAAATAACGCTGGGATGATGATTTATTTATTATTTTATTAAAGTCAAAGGATGATGTGGGTCATTTGACCCGACTTGGTGAATTTAATATTAGTTGAATCTTAATTTCAGGAAACAAAGGACACATTAAAGCAGCTGAAGCACGTGCTAGTGAACGTGGAGAGTGTGTTCATAGTGGTGTCGTCCCACGGGTACGAGAAGAGCGACACCTCTGACACAGATATACGATGCAGCGACGGAAAACTCATATCACTGTATCAGGTGATTGACTATTTCAGCAACAGGAACCTTCCCGGTCTCACGGAGATACCCAAGGTGTTCATATTCCAGATTTGCAGGTAATAAATAAATACATAGAATTATTTTAATGACTTGTCCTAGCTTCGCTCGTGTAGATATTGTTATTTATTTAATTAAATAAGAATTGATTTCTTAATTCAGTTCACAAGAGCTGAATTTGTACAAAACAATATTCTATAGAATAATATATTTACCTATTTACTTTAATAAAAGTAAATAGGTAAATCGATTGTAAAACAAAATGTTATTGTATTTAATTGAAGTGGGTTTAGGGAGTGTGTCAATACTATTTGATCCTATCAGGGAGGGGAGGTCTTCAAAATATCACTCCGCTTCGTCACAAGGAGGGCTAGGAGGAGCACCCGCTCCTCCTAGCCCCGTCCGGGGCTTAGGTTTTTGTCACCTAGTTGTTATCCTCTATAGGAATTCTCACGCTTTTTCGAGCTATATTCAAACATGGCGCGCAGTGTTTTGTTTTTACTTGTAACTACATATTATAGGTATGCATGCACTTTTGTCGTCACGCGGCAAGCTAATATATTAATAAAAACAAAGACGAGCAAAATTATTATTTTTTTAACTTGCTGTTTGAAAAAGTGGTTAGAAACCGTATTTGTGAATTGTAATAAATTGACAAAAATGTTAGTGTTATGTACAAAAATGTGTTCTTTTAACACATTGACTGCCGAATACGCGAATCTGAGTGGGACGGTACCCTTGTACGGGGGTTGCCCATTAGAAACAACAAATAACAGCTATTAATTTTGGCTCCTAAACTAGTTGTGTGTCAACTATTCGAACCCAAAAATAATCATGACCCTATCTTATCAGTCATTCATGTGTTCAATTCAATCTCAGTATTTTTATTTAATTTAAAATGTCAATGTGTTGACTGATTATTATTTTTTATTGCTGTAGGACACCACACAGGCTGGCGGCCCACTTAGAATTTAGCAACTGCTACTGGTAACTACCGTCGCCTACGAGTGTTTGTAACGCCAGTGGCATCGCGAACACGCTGCTGTCGCGTAATGGTACAGGAACTTAGGTCACTAATGCCGGAACAACACAAAGTTACTATAGCGGTATATTTAAGACCAAAGGTGGTCGCCATCCAGACGGGCTTGGAACCCTACCACGTAGCTAGGGTTAATTGTTCTGTCTGTCGCCTCTTACAAGAGGCCGACCCCGGCTGCAGAGGTCAGTATTCTTTCTCCGCCCCTGCACGGATTACTATACTAGAATATGATAAATGTGTATGAAGTGACTAATGTTTAATATTAGGGGTTCAAAAGAGGAATGGGCGTTAGATAACAAGCCGAAGCGACCGCCCGAGATGGTGATGCCCGAGGGGCGCGCGCACACCGACGGCACACCCGTGTCCGGCGGTGACACCGCCTCGTGGCACGCCCCGGACGCCGCCCCTCTCGAACAACATAAAACCAGGCTGTACTCCAATATACTAATCGCCCATTCCACCTTGCCAGGTAAATATTTCTCATAAAACACAATTTATAATTTAAGAGTTTCATCTTGTTGCGTCGTCTCGAGGTCAGTGATCTACTGGGTACAAACCCATTCACGCCCCTTTTTATTTTAACCAAATGTCTAAGCATGCCGCCACCCATAAATATGTATATAGGTGATATGCGTGCCAATGGACTGACTACCCCAGGGATGCTGAAGATTGTGCGAAGTGGAGAAGTGAAAGTCGGAAAGCCGACGTCGGGCAACGAAATAGAAGTTTTAGTAGCAACCTTAATGTAACGCTAAAATGACGATAATGATGAAGAGCCACTGAAGGCAGTGTCCCACGTGTACACGAGTCTTATATCTACCTACCTTTATTAATCTGTAAATTAGCAAAAATTAAATCTGTCTAGTAATTTTATTTTTAATTTAAATAGAAAAGATGACAGATTTATCCCCAAAAAAGGATTAACGTCAGGCAGGCGGCCGGTGGTAAAAACTAAGCCACAACTATAACAACATTTAATAATATATTGTACCGACCCCATATAATGTGGGCATATAATAAGGGCAGGAGGAAGAAGAAGAAGATCTAGTAGTTTTGTTGCGATGCGCTCAAACCCGCTGACTTCTATCCTTTAATTTATATACAAAAAATTATCAGAAAATTGTCTTTATAATAGTCACGATAACAGGTTTCGTGTCCCACCGTGACCCTGAGGGCGGCTCGTGGTACATCCAAGTGCTGTGCGAGGTGTTCGCGGAACGGGCGCACGACTGTCACGTGGACAAACTGTTCATGATGGTGGACGAGAGGCTCAAGGCGAAGTTCGACCTGCAAACCTCCTCCGTGGACAGGTGGGGGTTCAACAAGCGGCTGTACCTGCACCCTGGACTGTTCGAATGACGTTAGTCGTGACTCACCACTCCACCACTAGTGGAGAGCAACGAACGGTAAAAGTAGAAATAAAACTAAATCTATTTTAGACCTCCGAGTTATCTAGTATCCAAAATGTACTATACTAGATTTTTATTTTATTATTAATAGGATAATTATGTAGGAATATAGGAAAAAAATATTATTATTTATAGAGTTGCCTTCTGCGTTTAATTCATAGATGGCGAACTGTTGTATTTTTCAATGATCTGATAGACTGTGTTGAAAACACAGTCCAAACAAATCCTCTTACGTTCTGAATGAATGTATTAAAACAGTAATGTTTAGTTCCAGCAGACAACTTCGTTTTTCAATTATAATAACTTGATATAATTCGTTGCATACGCGTTGCAGCGCCACTTTAATAGTGAATACCACATGTATTTAATAGTGAATACGAGTATTTTAAATAGTAATTAATGTCTTGCTAAAATGGTCTTATGTAAGCATACTTAAATCTTGTTACATACACAAGATTTAAGTATTATTGGTGCTTGGTTTAACATAGGACCTGTAAATTTGTAATTACAGTTTGTAATATTTTAACCAATTGTATATAATTTTTTTTTATTGCTGTAAAACAGTAAACAGGCTTGCTTATAATTTAGCAGATACCGTCGCCTATGGGTGTTTGCAACGCCAATGGCGTCGCGAACACGCTGCTGTCCCATAAAGGTACAGGAACTTGGGTCGCTAATGCCGGAACACAACACAAGCTAACTATGGCGGCATACTTAATACCAAAGGTGGTCGCCACGTAACTAGGGTGGGTTGTTTTGTCGTCTTTTACGACAGGCCGATCCCGGCGGTAGAAGTCCGTATTCTTTCTCCGTCCCTGCACGGATAAAAAACGTCATGTAATACGTTTTGTTTAATTTGATTACTAAGAGAAATCAGTGTTAGTTTGTTGTTATATATGTACTAGCTGACCCGGCAAACGTTGTTCTGCCATATAAATTTTAAAATGTCAAAAAATTAAAAAAAAAATTTTGGGGGTGGGTCACCCCTAACATTTAGGGGGATGAAAAATAGATGTTGGCCGATTCTCAGACCTACTCAATATGCTCACAAAATTTCATGAGAATCGGTCAAGCCGTTTCGGAGGAGTATGGCAACGAAAACTAGATAGATAGATAGATAGATAGATAACACTTTATTGTAAACCAATTATATAAACACAATGAAACTTATTTACACAATCAATGAGTACTTGACTTACAATGGGCGGCCTTATCGCTACAGAGCGATCTCTTCCAGGCAACCCGGAAAACTGTGACACGAGAATTTTATATATTAGATTTATAATATTTATAAGATCGAAATTTATGTCCCCGAAATGAAATTACGATTACTTATCCTGTTATATTATGTTAGTTCAACTTGCTTGAAAGTTCATAAATATGTATATGAACTCCGGACTCAAAAACTTTAATGTCATTTGAGATGGATTTTTATGATTATTATAATTTCTTCACTGATTAGTTAATATAATAATGTATATATTTTTATGCATTTATTTTATATTGTAACCGTTACTAAGACTTGTGATACTCATTTATATTCGATGGGCTGAAAAGTTCGTAGGCTAACATAGAAAGAAGTTTTTTTTGATACTATTTGATTTGATTATTTAATATAGTTGCCTTCGAGAGCGATACAATGATTATAGCGGTCATACAACTTTTCGATACCGTTTTTATAGTACGATTTGTCTTTAACGTCAAATTAGGCTTCAGTTTTGGCGATTACCTCTTCATCAGCGCAAAATGTCTGTCCAACGAGCATAATCTTGAGGTCTGAAAACAGGAAAAAGTCTTTGGGATCCATATCTGTAGTGGATGCGGAAGCAATTCGAAGCCCAATTTATGGAATTTTGCCATTGTTTTCTTCTTCAAATGTGGCCGTTTTTTCGCGATTTTGTCCTTCAAACGCTCCAATAACGCTACGTAATAGTCGCTGTTGATGGTTTTAAGATAGTCCATTTAATGTTCGTGAGTAGTAGTTTGTACACCATGTCCATATGTACTTTGGTTGTCAGGTCGTCCTTTGGTAGACGTGATAGTAGCGCTCGAGTTTTAGAGATGAAGAGTTCTGTTTTCTCACTTGCTTGTTGCGGGTTGGCGAATAGCTCCTTGTGTATACGATGTGAAGGTCGGCTATCACCAAACGCACCTCTTAGGGATGTGAGGGCGTGGTCCCACTTGTTCATGGCGGCTTCATGAGTTAACAACATCGACAGCCCACGTAGTGCATTAGTTTCGCTTACATTTGCACATTCTTTGTAGGCCTCTACGGCGTCTACATATAAATCCGTCAAGTGATTCGTCTGGCGCTCCGCCGTAGCGAGCCTTGCATGAGGCGAAGTTTCCATGTGCAGGTTGAGCGGGCGGGGGCGATGACCGCTGCGAGTGGTTGAGAACTGTATGCAGAAGTTTCTCAAACGTTTCCTCTTGGTTTCGTTGCCACGTGGACATCATGGCGACCATGTCGTTGACGGAGATGTTTCCCGTTGCAGTCGGCGGCGGGGAAGAATCGTCCTTTGCCGGGTCGAAATACTCGGATTGTCGACGAGACTGACGATGTGACGATATTCACTTCTCACTAAGTTCGATTCACAAAAGGTTCACACGTGGTTTACTCCAAAGCCACTAGTTGGGCGCCATTTTAATGTTTATGAGTAGTAGTTTGGGTTGTTTCGTGGGTTGCTTTGAAGTAAAACGTCGAATAATCGTTAAAGAAGTTTAATAATTATTATTAATATTGAGACAAACACTTTATGTAAAATTACACTGAAAGCGTACGCGCACACAGGTCGCAAAACGGTACCAAAACAAAACATGGAGAACGCCGGCGTCGGCCTAGTCGCGCAGGCGCGGTGGAAGCTTGCAATGGCCGCGCGGTCACGGACCAATCACGGCCGGTTGAGGCGCATTCCGTGGGACGCGCTGATGGGAATTAAGGGCGCGTTCTGAAGAGTCCCGTCGCGTTATATCCATGAATTTATACTAATTATAATTATACCATGCGCATCCCAAAATATTGATGCCATGCATAACCTTGCCAGCCGACTTTTGCGTCTTTCCACGCTTTGGAGTCGGTTCATCACGTGCAGTGCACTCGGCTGACTGTCGATTGGACTCCAGTGTGAAATGATGGAGCCGTGTTTCATCCTATGTCACATATCGACGCAAGAATTAGGATTTATTACGATTGAATAGCTTCAAACACTGCTCAGAATCATCAATTCGTTGTTGTTTTTGGTCGATAGTGAGCTCGCGCGGCACACACTTTGAACAGAGCTTTCGCACATCCAAATATTCATCTAGGATATGTCCAACACGTCCCTTTGATATTTTTACGGTCTCAGCTATCTTAGTCAACTTCACTTTCGGTTATCCAAAATTATTTTGTGGATTTTTTTGATGTTTTCGTCGGTAACAGCCTCTTCTTCCTTGGTGTTCATTTCCGCTTGTTTAAACATAGCAAACCACTTCTCAATTTTTTTAATGCTATATTAACACACGAAATTCATTTTTATCCATTTTTTTAAACAAACTAAAGTTCCTTCACTCAATATCTCACAAATTAATAATACGACAGGAGGCGTGTATAATCAAAACGAGCTAAATCCAATAATGGTTCTTTTTCAGAAAACGTTTTTTTTTTTAAACTAAAGACCTTATTTTTAGAATAAACTTAGATCAAAAGATCTGTTTATAGATTTAGTTAAAGTGAATGGTATAGTAAAAAGAAATCTAATATCCTTGCTTCTATAGCTGATTTATTTCAAAATAAGAAAATCACATAGCTGTATTTAATTCTAACTTGGATTTAACTGTCTTTGATTTATGACTCGTTTGGATGTAGTTACTTTTGATTCTAACTTAAAACTTGTGACTTTGTCATAGGTGTAGTGATGTCCCAATCGTAATATAATATTTAAAGGGTTCACGTGAGGTGAAACCCTTTTGAAGTTAATATTAACACTGTTGCAAGACTGTTATACAATATAAACCAAACAACACAATATGTATTACAGTTTATTATAGTGAGACTTATAGTAACAACATACAATATTTACATTTATATACAATAACAATATACAATATTTGCAAATTATAAAACGTGATTAATGATAATGCTCGAACAATCTCGAAAATTATTGCCGCGAATCGCGAAGTTCTAATGTCAGATTTTTATGACAGTTTTTATGATGCGTTCGGAAACGCCACATATTGTTATCTTAGAGATTTGGTTCAGCTACGCAGAATAAAGTTGATTTTTTTTTTATAAAATAGTCATCAAACAGATTTCTTAATTAGAAAGGATAAACGGGTTTTAGGAAATAAAATAGAACAAAGGTTAAGGAATGGTATTATACTCTAAAGCTTACGTCTGCTTCTCTCAGTTCACATATTAATTCTTCATTTTTTTCCTCTTCGCATGGGCCACTTTTTCATAGAACTCTAGTTCCGGTCTTGTATCCCACTCGTCCCCGTAGTGCTTATTTAGCAAGTTTTTGACATCGTTAAGCTTAAGTTGATTTACTGCCGAATCCATGGAAATCAGTGATGGTTTTATCATGTCAGCTTTTTTCCGAGCTTTGCAGATATTCTTTGGATATCCAGTGTCAGAATAGTAAAATAATTCTCCGCGCACAATGACATTATCCATTCTTTTAGAACGTCTTAGGATGAATCGTTTGCATTATGTTATCTTGAAATGAAGCTGCGCAGGAGTTTTAAATATTGTCTGTACGGATGTTTTCCAATCGTATACCAATATATTTTTAAGTCGAGTAACAGTTGAGTATTTTTCAATTAAGTTGATGTACTCATTTGGTTCAACTATAACTTCCTTTTTTCGGATACTTTTCTCGATTTTACCAAAGACTGTCTGGTGGCAAAAAAAAAAATGGCCAGTGACAGGAAAAACAAGCTCAATCTTTTTCATTTGCCTGTTATCTAAAAGCCATCGGGAACACATAGCTAGCTTTGTGATATTTTTATTCTACCCGCTGCATCCATCTGCTACTAAACGAATATGAGTAATACCTGTAAAATCAGACTTGTTTAATCTGTCATATACAGCGGATGCTATTTGATTTGCAGCTTTTGCGAACTCGTTCTCAGTCCATACGTAGGCAAAAGTCATGTTCACGTTTAAAGGATCTTTTGATGAACCCTGCACTATAGTGAAATTATACAAATACAATTATTGTCGACTATAATAACAAGTTTGGTGAGGCACTTTAGGTAATACGAGATTCTTTTGACAGTCGAAAGAGAACGTTGTCATTTGTTCTTTTTTTTTCTTTGAGCAGTTTAAAAAAGGTGCAATATTTGAATGAATGTACTCTTTTCTCGATCATTAACTGAGATTTTTTGGCCACATCTTTTTCGTTTTTGATTTTTTCTGGCAGAGATATGCAGTTAGAACATAATCCGTTCTTGGATTTCCGAAACCAAGGTTGAAAACGTTAAAAACTGTTATAAAATACGATAGTTTTGCAGAAGTGTCCAAGTTTTTATTCTTAAACATCTGGTACAGCTTTTTGATATTGAGATCACTACTCAGGTATTTACGTTGCTGAGTATCATTCCCGCAATAATGTGTTCCAACACATTTCATGGATTTAATAAAATCACGAATTAATTGTCTTTGTTTTTGATATTTTTTTTTTCTTATGGTCACCTCTTTTTTCTATAGGTGGCTGACCAGTTCTGAAGAAATTCTGCATTATGAAGTGCACCCAAGTGTTTTTTAATGCCAAGCGTATTCAAAAATACTTTTTGGCAAACCGGAACTAATCTCTTTCCAGCGTAAATCTTGTACTTAACTGAAAATTCTCGGCCTTTTCTCACCTTTTTATTAGTTGGTTGTTTTCGCATAATTTTTTTTCGGAGTACAATATTTTAAAATAAGAGTATCTCGATATTGTTTTAGCGGCCTTGCATAAAAATTGTTATGAAACAATAGCAGGTCGTGAACTTTTAAATGTCTTTAGAGTTGTGGTCACAGGTAATTTTGTCAGGCAGACTATGTGACGAGTACCTGTAATAAAATTAATATTTTAGTTGAATTAATCATAACTAGTAGTTTGCGGTGAACCGAGACCTCTACACAACTTCTGGCCCGATTTGGCTGATATTTGAATGAACTATTAGCCTACAAAATGTATGTAGATATGTTAGTTAGTTTATAGATAGATTAGGGTCCGGTTTCTGAAAGGCTGATCATCGTGGAAATTAAGTTATCATCTCAGATATTATGGTAAAAATATACGTATAATATATGTGGGGTTTGTTTTGTTCAGGGCAAGTTGACTGGTTTAATGAAAGAGTTATAAGCGACGGACTTGTGTGTTTATTTCTGTATTCTAGAAAATAATTTAACACTATTACACCTTTAAATAAAATAAAACTTAGAAGAGCGTGCGTCGTATCGCTCATCGTCATCGTCCATTCATCGTCGTCTCTCATCTGCCAACTTCACTCATAGCTTATCCCTTTCACTCTATGGCTTCATTCAAAAACATCATATCCAAACTCATGCGTTCCAGAAATATCATTCCCACATATATTTAACTAGCTGACCCGGCAAACGTTGTTCTGCCATGTAAAGTCAAAGAAAACAACATGAAAATCGGTGCAGTAGATTAATACGTCCTGCCAATCATATTGGATTTCATCGACAGGTTTAGGCCACTTCTAAGATTTAAGGAACTATTTCATTGATGAAATATAAGGTCCTTGTTTTGAAATTTTTGTTATTTTATCAGGAAACATTTCTCCCTCATACGTGAATAACACATATTGCCCAACTTCCCTCATAATTGGTTTGAAATTGCTATTTTCATTACAAGTTACCGGTTCTGAAATATTGTCAAGTTCAACATTTTCTATATCTCCCAAAGAAGCTAAATCAGAAGAATAATGGACTGATATGTTGACACTCTCTGCATAATAAGTACTTTGGCTACTAGCCCTACGGCGACATGGTTTTTTCAATGTCGACGGCTAGACCAATTCTTCATTTTCTTTGTCATCTAAGAGTATGCCCAATTCTCCAGTTACGCTTTTTCCAGGAGTAATGGTTAGTTTTTTGCGACGTCCTTTTGTAGTTCCACTTGTCGTCCATTCTAGCCTCTTAGCTTCAAGACTCTGTAGAAAAGAGTCTTGCAAAGCAGTCTTGTCGACAGTCCTAGGCAGCCGCTCTAATAGTGGATTGGTGTCAAGTGGATAAATTCCACATTTTCGGAAACCGTTAATGAGATTTATCGCCCGAGTGGGATCCAAAACATCAATGAGTCGGTTTAGCAGAAGTGGGAAATTGCTTTTTTGCACCACTGTCTCTCGACTGCCTTGAACACTTGCCTTCCATTCGGTCAAAATTTTTCGCCATGCAACCTTCATAGGATGAAAAAAAGCTACATCTAACGGTTGACATAAATGAGTGCTGTTCGGAGGCAAACAAACAAATCAAATATTGTTCTGGTCACAGGCTTTTAGGACGTCTACAGAAATATGAGACGACAGATTGTCTCCGATAATAACTACGGGTCCTTCTTGTTTTTTTAATCTTGGCAAAATTTGTGTAAAAAACCAATAATATGTATATTCATTTCAAACCAACCTGAAGGGCTATTATTATGTCTGGTATCTTTTGGCCCTCGTTCTGTCCATGTACACTACAATTGTTTAGACTTATTATAAACTACGTACGGTGGTAATAATTCCCCTACAGCATTACCACAAAACATGATACAGGTGGAACTTTTGGAGGTATTTCTTATAACTTCCGGGTATTTTGTGCCACGTTTCGTTATAATTTTTCTTTGATTAGGGTCATCTGAAAGATTAGTCTCGTCAAAGCTCCATATATTTTCAGGGGTGATGTCTCTAACCACCTCTCTCAAGTTTTCTATGTAATCAGTGATAGTGTCCTTGTCAACGGGTGTTCTGTTGCGCTTAATGTTGGTCGCAAATCTTTGTGATAAACATGAGTGTCTTTTTTAGACGTTTTAAGTGTCTTTTTGAAACGTTCCGACCAATTTTGTTTAAATATGATTGAATTAGGATGCGAAGGTCGAAAACTGTCAATGAGGAACCGTACTCGCTCTCTTCTTGGTCCGAAAATGTAGTTGGAGCTCCTGGCGGTTGATATGGCATTTTAGATCGTAGGAGTCTCAGCTGATTTATAATAGTCCTTCGTGGGATGCCATATTTTTCACTGACTTTCCTTTGAGTAAACTCTTTGTTTTCTATAGAAGCCAAACATTTTCATAAAGATTCAAAGGTATAATTCTTATAATTTCTAGAGCCTAAACGTTTTTTGTAATCTCTTGGCATCTTTTTTAAAAATAAACAACAAAAAATGATTTCAAAATGTATTCAATATCAATTCCAATAAAGTTTTCAGTTTATTAATGTAGGGTATAGTTTTTATTAACATAGAGGTTACTTTGCTCCAGGCGCAAAGTTACCCCATCGTGTTCGAAAAATACGAGCACGCTCAAAAATAGAGGTAAGGTTTATATACAAGTAACAATCCAATAAAATATTTACATTTTCGCATATCTGATTACATAAATAATCACATTAAAACATATTTACCATGATCCGCTGTGCTATTTTCGAGATAGAAGTGGCTTTTTCGGAACCAAAAAAATATTAAAATTTCGAGCTCTCACGAAAGTTGCTTCTGTATCTGTCATTAAAAAGAAATGGCGAATGAAAAGTGACAATTGAGAGTTGTTACTTAAACGTCAAATGTTACGGATGCGTTCACAATTCAATGAATTTTTGCAAAATTTTCAACATAGAATAGGCGAAAACATTTTACAAAATTGGAGCATAATTACCCGTATAGGAGCAAAGTAGGACCAAATTACCTTTGATAGTAACAATATGCATTTAAGCTTATTTGCAAGGTACTGATACTTGGGGTGTAAGGGGCCCTACCAACATCTTCGGGGCCCAAGTCAACCTCACCTGCAAGTCGGCGCACCCTGCTGAATAACGGACGAGGCTCTGACGACGGCTTTCCTTTTGGGGTTGGGGGGTCAGACGGCAGTCGCCCCCGTAAAAGCCAAATCTGCCAAATCATATGGACAGAACACGAATGCGAGATCGTATAAGGGCTAGGGCGCCGCCGCATAACGGCGCGCAAGAGCTTCGCCCGACTCTTGTGAGAAGTGGACAAGGGCTACCGTGTCATGGGCGGGCACGGCTAACGACGCTAGCCCCAACTCACGCAGCCCAAACATCTCGAAAGATCCGCTTCGCAACATGGAACATAGGCACGTTAACCGGACGCGCGAGAGAGTTGGCCGATGTGCTCTCCAGGCGGAGGGTGGCCGTGGCGTTCCTGCAGGAGACTCGGTGGAAGGCCAGCAGATCCCGGTTCATTGGGAATGGCTACAAGCTGATCTACACAGGTGCACCTGGTGGGGAGAATGGGGTTGCCATAGTGCTCTCGGAGGAGTTCCAGAACGACATTTTGGAAGTGAAACGTCATAGCGACCGACTTATGGTCGTTAGGGTGCTTATCGATGGGGTAGTTACCCACTTGATAAGTGCCTATGCGCCACAGGCCGGTTGTGACGACACCGATAAAATAGCGTTTTGGAATCTACTCGGAGAAGTGCTCCGTGGAATCCCATTATCACAGGGGATCGTTTTGGGGGGTGATCTGAACGGTCATGTGGGTGATGAGTGTGGGGAATTCGAGCGTGTTCACGGTGGATTTGGGTACGGCAGCCGCAACGCAGAAGGGGAGGACATCCTCAATGCGTGTGCGGCGGCCGACCTTGCCATCGTGAACACGTATTTCAAAAAGAGACCCGAGCATCTCATCACCTACAGGAGCGGGAGGAATGCTACCCAAATCGACTTCCTACTCACTAGGAGACACCACATCAGCAAAGTAGCCAATTGCAAGGTCATACCCGGTGAGAGTCTCACTGCACAACATCGTCTTCTTGTCATGGACCTCTGCGCTAAGCCTAAAGACACGTATACCGAGCGCGTTCAGCGCCGAATCAGGTGGTGGCTGCTTGATGAAGTCACGTCCCAGGAGTTCGCCTTAGCCGTCGGTGACAAGTGCACCGGTGGTATGGGCGAACCAGTTCAGGCTTACTGGGACAAGATTCAGGCGGCTATCCTTGGGTCGGCGAAGGAGGTGCTTGGGGTGTCTAAGGGTGGTCGCAAGTGTGACAAGGAGACATGGTGGTGGAACGACACAGTCCAGAGGGAGACTAGAGCGAAGAAAGCCCTCTTTAAGAAGTGGCAAGCGTCCAGATCTCCTGAAGACCGCGACGCATACCGGGTAGCAAAGCGCGCCACTAAGAGAGCTGTTGCCAGAGCCAGGCGAGACCACTTACAACCACTTTACGATAAGTTGGAATCGTCTGAGGGGCAGAAGCTCATCTACAAGTTGGCGCGCTCCAGGGTCAAAGCGGCACAGGACATTTCCAAGTGCCGCTGTGTAAAAGACCCTGTGGGCAATCTGCTATGCGAGGACCTCGCGGTGAAGGAGAGATGGCGCTCGTATTTCCACGAGCTGCTGAACACGCAGCACAAAGAGGTGCAGCCGCCTGATCTTCCTCCGAATCAAGGACTAGTGCCACTGATAACGCCTGCAGAAGTCCAGAATTGTCTTCGCCGCATGAAGAATCGGAAAGCTGTTGGATCCGATGGAGTCCCCATCGAAGCCTGGAAGGCGATGGGCTCGCGTGGTGTGGGCATTTTAACAGACCTTTTCAACCGGACACTCCTCACCGGTACGATCCCGAGCCAATGGAGACTGAGTATCATTACTCCAGTCTTCAAAGGCAAGGGGTCGGTGCAGGAGTGCGGTAGTTACCGAGGAGTTAAGGTCATGTCCCACACCATGAAGCTCTTCGAAAGGGTTATCGACTCTCGGATTCGACAGGAGTGCACTGTCTCGGATTGTCAATATGGGTTTCGCCCTGGTCACGGGACAATGGACCCTGTTTTTGCTCTAAGGACTGTCGCGGAGAAATACAGGGCGAAGAATACGCCTCTGCATTGCCTGTTTCTCGACTTGCAGAAGGCCTTCGACTGTATTCCTCGCGCGATAATCTGGTGGGCATTGCGGTCCAAAGGGATTCCAGAGGCCTATGTTGACATCATCCGAGACATGTACCGTGACTCCGATTCCGTTGTTCGGACCGCTGTTGGCGACACAAAACCTTTCCCCATCACCGTCGGGGTGCACCAAGGATCCGTCCTTAGTCCGTTTCTGTTTAGCGTGGTATTAGACGTATTGTCAGACAGCATCAGAAACTCACATGAGCAGCCCCCGTGGTTGCTCATGTATGCTGATGATATCGCGCTGGCAGATTCGGACAGGGGTAGGCTGGTGCGACGTGTGAAGGCGTGGAAAGAGTCGCTTGAGAACGGTGGTCTGAAGCTCAATGTGGCGAAGACCGAGTACTTGGCCTGTAACTCCACAGATCCCACACCCGTACGCATAGACGGCAACACAGTCGAGCGCACGGACCTTGTGAAATACCTGGGATCTGTGTTTCATGCATCCGGTGACATCGATTGCGACGTCAAGGCACGCATTGCTGCCGCGTGGGCCAAATGGCGTGAGGTAACTGGTGTCATTTGTGACCCCAAGATGCCGGTAAAGTTGAAGGGACAGGTTTATAAGACCATCATTAGACCTGTCCTTTTATACGGTTGTGAAGCGTGGCCGGTGTTAGAGCGACACAAGCAAGAACTGCGTGTCACGGAGATGAATATGCTGCGGTGGATGTGTGGAGTGACGCGGAAGGACCGCGTTAGGAACTCCCGCATTCGCGGCAGCCTTCATGTCCGTGACATTGCGGATAAATTGCAGGAGTGTCGGCTCCGATGGTACGGCCACGTTTTACGGCAACCGGATGCTTACGTGGGAAACAAATGTCTGGCCATGCCGCTTCCGCCGGGCCCCGGCAGGAGGGGTAGACCCAAAAAGTGCTGGCTTGACGTCGTAAAGGGTGATATGCGTGCCAATGGTCTCACTACCAGGGATGCTGAAGACCGTGCGAAGTGGAGAAGAAAAAGTCGGAAAGCGGACCCCGGGCGCCGAAGCGAGAGTTTGGGCTGCAACCGGGATTCATCGCTGAGATGATGATGATGATGATGCAAGGTACTGATACTGGACTTAGCGACTATGAAAAACCCCAATGTGACTTAGGCTTTTTTGATGTAACTAACAATCAAAATAAAATTTACTTATAATTATCTAAAAACTGTTAAAAGATTATTCGCCAAACGGGTTTGTAAAATAAAACAAAATTAATTACTCAACAAAATGTTATTTTTACATAGGGATGATAGATATTATGAAGTGATATTCCTAGCTACCATTACCCTTTTACGCCATAGAATAATTTTTTTATATAAATCCGAATCAACTAAGGGAATTCAATGCAAAAAAAATTGTGTAGGTAAGTAGTACCTACATACTCGTAAGAAACCCATAAAAGTAAGCACGACGTGGTTCTTGTCCTTCCATTACACAAAATCCATGATTTCATCTGGTTGGTATTCAGCATCATCATTTACTGCGTTATCATCGTCTTGTTGTGGCAAGTTTTCATTTTGAGACAATACATTTTTGTAAGTCAGGTACTCCAGGCATCACCAAAATGCTTTTCAAGAAGTTTTTTGACGTCAGTTAATTTTTCACTTTTAACATTAAGACGCTTCTATTCTATCCGGTTGAATTCTAGATATAGCTTTTCCACGTTTCGTTATAGCCTGGGGATTGCAAATATCATTTCTATATGAAACTTCGCCTCGAACCATGATTTTCTTGCGTTCTGTTCTTTCTATAATAATACGCTTTGTTTTACTTATCTGGAAATGAAATGTTTGGGTGCTTTTAGCACATCTCTGCACGCAGTTTTCCAATCGAAAAGAGGTACTTCAGTTACTAAACGTCGAAGCATTAGACGCCATGATATCAATATACGTCTGAGGATTGCGTATAGTTTCTAGCCGTCTTATATTTTTTTCGGTGAAAGCAAATACTCGATCTGGTGGAATAAAGCTATGCCCAGTGACAGGAAAGACAATCTCCACTTGTTCTATTCTAGATTGTGTACCATACAACCATTTAGCAACCATTCCAAGAAGTATGGAATTTTTGTTTTGGCCGCCGCAACCGTCAGCCACAAGCCTAATTCGCTTTTTGCCATCAAGATTTAAATGATTCAGTCAATGGTATAAACATGATGAAATTTCATTAGCGCCTTTGGATGCCATGTCTTCTCTCCACACATAAGAATAAACATTGTTTTTGGTGAGGTTGGCGTGAGAGTTCCCCTCAACAATCGTGAAGAATATATATAATTGCCGAGAGTAATAAGCTGATTGGTCAGCTACTTTTGGCAAAGGTAAATTCTTCTAACAATCAAAAGACAAAATAAAGATTTCCGGGTTATCTTCCTTCAATTTTTCGAAAAAGCAATTTGCTCTCATTTTGTGTATCCTATACAGTGTACGCAATTTCTGTTTTTCAGTTTCACTTTGCTATAATTTTAGCTTTTCTAACAGCTGCAAGCAGTCCGAACACACGTCTTGGCATGGAGAACCGATCCCAATATTGAAGGAGGTAACTAAACTTTTAGTCACCGAGTATCCCGGCATCGACTGGTCCTCATACATTTTGTATAATTTAGAGATGTTTAGGCTTGGATCCAAATATATTCTCCTTTTTATATTGCCTCTGCAATAATGGCTCTCTAACGGCTGAAATTTCATCACAAATTTCTGTACAGCTTCTCTCTTCGAACGGAAATCAAAGTATTTTCGGTCTCCTCCACGTTTTTCTGATGGGGCTTCTCCTGTGACTGCTTTTAAACCCCTTTTATACGGCCCTGTTTGATTTTTAATATGCCATAAAATGCAATGAGACAGACAGGAACTTTTTGTTTAGTTTTGTGCTTACTAACAAAATACTGCTTTGAAAAAGTGCGTGCATTTCGAGAATTTGTTCTTGCGCGTTCCCTTTTAACAGGGTTCAAAACTAAATGTTGCAAAATATAATTATCTTGACAAATTTTGTTAGGATAACTTTTGAAAATAATGATGAAAACCTTTTATGAAAGTAAAAAATGTCGTTTGAATTCAACGTTTCACATCTGTATACACTTTTGGTGACACGGGGTCAGTACTTCAGCGGGCCACCATTTGGGTTGTAAATGAAACACCAGAGTTGGTTACTGAATCAATACTGAATTGGTACTGAATAATTTATTTTGAAATTCGTGCTCTTTATATATGATTTGGCTAGGGTTTGCCGACCAATCAGAAGCGTTAAAAATGTAAACAATTAAAGATATTGATAACCGAGACTAATTCTGAGAAATCATGCATTGCTTTCATGGTTTGGTTTGTGTTGACACGAGACTAGTAAGTCTACGAAATTGGTTGGGGCCTCGTCCCGCGCAGCCGCCTCCGCAGGCGATGTAAATACGAGGGCTGGCAGCGTGCTCCCGTCATTCCTGGCAGTGATCGCGCTGTGTGCATGTGGTCGCGCTGTCGATCGATGTACGCAGTTATTATCGTCGCTCGAAGCCTGTTCCGAGAAATGTAATGCAGTTGAGGACGATGCTTCGTGGATAGTACATTTGTGGTGTGGCCGATTATGTATGACTATTTTTCAGAGCTAATTCTTTTCCTGTTTTTTATCTACACGTGGCTACAGTGCTCCTCTTCAAGCAAAACGTACCGGTGGTCTGACAATGCGTCCCGACCGTGTCGTTTTGCGATTCGCGAGCGATGACGTAATCGCGTCGCTTGGTGCTTGGGTTCTATACTTGATAACAGGGTTCGGTATGGTATTTGTTCGCTTGGTAATACTGTTTGGTGTGATACTGGTACTTGAAGGTATGGTTATAAAGGTTTCTGAAGGTATGGTGTCGATGATCTCGGTATCTTCTAAAAGGTATGCTGGTTTCAGCCGATCTATAGAGATATTCGCTTGTTGTTCAGGCAACTGTATACAGAACACTGTCTGTTCGGCTTAATACTTTGTAGGGACCTTCATAGGGTGCTTGAAGTGGTTTTTTGATTGCATCTATTCTCATAACACGTGACTGCACTTGAATAAATCTTCATGCACGAATACGCGTTTATTATTGCTATGGTGTTCGGTAATGGCTTGTTTTGCTGTATAATGTAATGTTTCGACATAAGTATAATCCATAGTAGACGTGTTGGTGTAAAAAATCACCTGGGAGTCGTAATTATCACTAATTCGCTCAGCTGATATTACGTCCGTGGGTATTGCTTCGGGCCATTTCGTTACTCTGTCGATCATGGTAACTAGATAACAATGTCCTTGGGTGCTAGTAGGCAATCTTCCGACGATATCTATGTGTAGGTGTTGCATTCGCTCGGTTGGCGGGAAAGTAGAGGTTTCCGAGAATGTATGTCGATGTATCTTGCTTTTTTGGCATTGTATACAGGTTCGAGTCCGTTGAGCGATATCCTTGTTCATTGATGGCCAGAAGTATTTTTGCGTAATAAGCTTGCGTGTTGTACGAGTTCCGGGATGGCTGATATTATGTACGGCGTTAAAAACTTCTTGTCTGTACTGTTCCGCTATGTATGGTCGTATGGCGTAGATGTTTCGCAATACAATTCGATGTTGGTATTTGGTATTATTACTTTCTTGAGAGTACAACAGCTGTTATCCTGTAATAATTGCGGAATGTTGTAGTCCTTTTCTTGCGCGGTGGCGATGTCTTGATAGTTGATTGTAGATGGGCATGATATTGTTTCTATGCGGCTTAATGCATCGGCGACTATATTTTGTTTACCACTGATATGACGTATATCTGTCGTAAATACGCTGATAAACAAAATTTGACGTGTTCGCCTCGGTGTTTGGTTACATTTTTGACTTGACGAAAGTGGCTTGTGATTGGTGAATATTATGAGTTGTCTTCCTTCAAATGTTTTGCGGAAATGTTTGACTGCCATGTATATTGATAATAATTCCCGATCGTAGGTCGAATATTTCTTCTGCGCGTCTGTAAATTTTTTAGAGAAATATCCGAGTGGTTGCCATGTTTCGTTGATGTATTGCTGTAGAACGGCGCCAGCTGCGTTATCGGATGCATTGCAGAATAGTGTCAGCTGTGCACGATGAGAAGGCTGTGCAAGTAAAGCTGCGTTTGTGATGCTGACTTTACATTGCTCAATGCTGACGTGGCTTCTTCGGTCCACATTATTTCTGTTTTGTCCTTTTTGGTGTTCTGTAGATACGCGTTTAACGGGGCTTGTATAGTGACGGCGTTTGGAATGTGATCGCGATAATAATTTAACATTCCGAGAAATCTTCGTAATTCTTCTATTGTTTTCGGTTTGGGGTATTCTGTAATAGCCTTGAATTTATCTTGCGGTGGTTTAATTCCGTCTTTTGATACGATGTAGCCCAAAAATTGCACTTCGCTTTTGCCTAGGTTGCATTTAGCGGGCTTTATAGTGATTCCGTGGTCTTCTACTCGTTTTAGTACAGTGCGGAGTTGTTCCTTATGGTTTTCTTCAGTTCCCGCAATTGCCAAATCATCTATGAATGGAAATACGAAATCGAGTCCGCGGAGTACTTCGTGAATAAATCTTTGGAATGTTTGCCCGGCGTTCTTGAGGCCGGGGCACATACGAGGGAATTCGAACAAGCCCATCGGTGTGATGATGGCGGTCTTCTCAATATCCTCTTCTCTGACGTTAATCTGTTGGTAAGCTCTATTCAGGTCTATTGTAGAGAATACTGTTTTTCCAGATAAGTGATGAGTGAAATCTTTGACTCGAGGTACAGAATAGCGATCGGGCTTCGTTACGGCGTTGAGACGTCGATAGTCACCACATACCCTTATGTTATCATTTTACTTCGGGACGATGTGAAGGGGTGATGACCATGGACTCTTACTTGGTCTGCATATTCCTTGTTCTATCATACTTTCGAATTCTTTCTTCGACGAGGTGGTATAGGATGTGCTCGGCTGTGTATAGTGAAGGGTATAGGAATGCTCAGATGAGGGAAACAAACCTTTTATTAATATTTTACTAGTGTTATGCTACAGCTCACACTTCTTAATGGGGATGTACCCACTAACACCTTCTCCTATTATTAAAATTGTTTACAATTTAAATAATACCTCTTATTCTATGCTATCAAATTTTAAATTATACAAATTTTTAAGTAGGTGATTCTTAAGTTATATACCTATATCATGAACTTATTTAGTTGACAATATTTTGGACGAGAAAATTAAATTTATAATTTATCAATGGTTTTGTAAATATGTCTGCGGTCTGTTTATCAGTTGGACAATATTTAATATTAATTTTACCCTTTTTATAATCTTTTAATGTTTTCTCACCGTATGTTGCAATCGTCGTGTTGTTTGCTGCGTATAACTTAAATGGTAGTGTTGTTGCAATTTGTCCTTTCTTTCTTGGTAGCACGGATACGTTGGCTCCCTTATCGACCAGGAAAGATAAATTTGAGATTTTGTCGGTGACGTATAGGCGGTAAGATTGATTGTGAACGCCGGTGTCTGCCTCCGCCAGCGTTCGGTCTAGTTTTCCGATGTACTCGTAGTGTTGTGCTGTGCGTTTCTTTTAAATGCGCATGGTGTCGTGCAGCGTCTGGCTTTTTCCTTGAAACGTTGATGGTAGTAGCAGTACGGTGATAGCGAGTTCTCTCTGCTGCGGTGATGCGTTTGCCGTAATGTTGAAGTATTACGGTGGCGAGAATCATAGCGACTGCGGCGATGATTTTGTGACTTCATTTCGGCGATTTCTAGTAAAAGTTTTCGTAACTCGTTGATCAGATCTTGTGTATCTGCTTGTGGTGGTGGAGGTATAGTTGTCGGCTACTGGATGGCTGCGACTTCGGTTGCGGCGGCTTGCTCTAGCATTTTGTCGGCGAGTAGCGCAAGTTCCTACAGTGTTGCCTTGCTGCTGAAGGTTTCGCTTACGGCAAGCACGGAGCGAACTTGTGGTGGCAGATGGTTAGTCCACATAAGGCGTAGGGTGGAGTCGGGTACCTTGTCTCGGGCCAAGTTACACATACGACGGAGTAGCTGTGTAGGTTTTTGGTCGCCGAATTCCATTTCGGAGAGAAGCTTTTTAAATTGTCGGCTGTCCGATTTATCGTATGTTGATATGAGTCTCTCCTTAATAGCGTTGTACTGGTTGTCTGGCGGGTTGTATAGGAAATCCATTATTTGCTCGATGTCCTGTCGTTCGAGTTGGGCGATAACCATATGGGCGAGCTGTGACTGGCCTTTGTTCCGGTCCTTCGTTGCGGCTTCGGAACTAATGAACCATAGCCTGGGCCTGTCGTGCCAGAATGGTGGTATCCTCATGGTGAGGGAGATACCGGCAGCTTGCTTCGAGATTGATTCAGTATGGCTGGTGCTGTTGCTCTGTTCTTCCATTTTGGAATTTTGGGCAGAGGTTCAGTGTATGACGTCAGCTGTTGCGTCTTCAAATAACGACGGGTGAAATGATCACGTCGGGGTTACCACTTTGATGACACGGGTTCAGTACTTCAGCGGGTCACCATTTGGGTTGTAAGTGAAACACCAGAGATGGTTACTGAATCAATACTGAATTGGTACTGAATAATTTATTTTGAAATTCGTGCTTAGAGCGTGTCATAAACATATAATATCAACAGATTTCATACTAAATGAAGAATAATATGACATTTTTAGATTGTTTCATTATTATTATGGTCCACGTTTTGATTCTACACCCCTCAGTTGTCAAATTCACACAATTCAAACACGTGTCTTTTGAAGGTTAGGGCTAACTAAAAATCATATTAAATTAATACTAGTAGCGCCATCTACATATATTGTCAGCCTACGAACTTTTTAGCCCACCTGTTATTTCTAGCTGATAGTTAACGTTAGGACTAATCTATGTTAAGATAACTGGTAACTAAGGTTACCAACTTTTAAATTGTCATCCACTAATATTCACTGGTGCAATAAGAGTGTTGTGGGCGAAAATAAGAGCTACTAAAATTAGTTTGAATTCGATTTAGGAAATCTGTAGAAAAAAGGCCCGAGTGGCCAAAACAAATTATAAAAGACTATTGGTTTTTAAAGATATAAAATCGTGACGTCTTGATATGGAATTTTTATGAGATACAATTTCCTGTTTTTATTTTTAAATATATATACACGGATATCTGATTAAGTAATTTGTATTTTATATACTTAATCAATTTCCAATTAAAAAAAATCAGCAGTTTTTTATTTTATTTTACCCTTTAGTTAGTAGTATGTTTAGTCCATAGGAACGTCAGATATTGCTTTCCTATAAAAGAATTGACTGGTAGATTACTGGTCACAATCCAATTTCGCATCTGTATACCTCGGAAGCAGCTAAAAAATTCCTGTAAAAATGGACAAATCTATTCTAATTGAGTATTTTCTTTTTCATGAAATAACTGTATGTAATCAATGTCAGCACATTTTGTCTTAAATGGTTAAAGCGTTGTGAAACGAAATAAAAAATTTGCTTTAAAAATTTAATCAGGTGTAATATATAATATGTATAGCCGTGTGGCCCCGGCCAGTGAAAAGAATAGAGTCACCCCAGGTCATTCCAAGGGAGTCGTAAAAGGCGACTGATGGACTACTCCTCTGCCAGTTTGCAAGCGGCAAAGGACTTCCTTTGCCGCTCTCGGTTTTCCTCTAGGGGTTGGGAGGTCGGACGGCAGTCGCTCCCGTAAAAACCAAAACCAGCCAAGCAAAAAATGGTTAGAACAAGAAAAGGTCCGGTCACGGATAGGGCGTCGCCGCAAAACGACGCGCAGAAGGTTCGCCCGACTTCTGTGACAAGTGGGCAAGGGCTGCCGTACCGTGGGCGAGCACGGGTAAAGACGTTAGCCCAAACAAACTCCGCTTTGCAACATGGAACATTGGCACACTAACCGGACGCGCGAGGGAGTTAGCCGAGGTACTCTCCAGGCGGAGGGTGGCCGTAGCGTTCCTACAGGAGACTCGGTGGAAGGCCAGCAGATCCCGGTTTATTGGGAATGGCTACAAGCTGAGGAAGGGCTCTCGGAGGAGCTCCAGGACGACATCTTGTAAAAAGTTTGATTAAAAACCTATGCGTTATACAAAAAAAAGTTTCAAATAAAAAAGATGGCAAATATTATTATCTACAATAATGATCTCTACAATTTTTGTCGTACGATGCGCGGTTCGCGAGATATTCGATAAAACGTGTTTTCCAAGATGGCGGCTGAAGTGAACCCCCACCGCCGCGCCCACTTGGATTTACATTCAGGGGACACCCTTGAACATATTCAAAAAAAAAATACCAGGTCCCGTACGTTGTATTACAAACCTACTTTTTTTGCTTCGGCACTTGGCCTATCAATGAATCATAGACATATATACAATATAACATGATATAATCATTAAAAATACTGACTATTAGATGTATATTATCTACACTTAAAAATATTAAAAACATACATATTTTAATAGCATAGTGGGGCACTCACATCCGTACGAAAACGAGTTTAGATGACCGAGGAAAGTTCTAGAAATTATTTGAGAAATAAAACACATTATTGATACGAGTTTATTAGAAACATTCATCACATAGAAAAATATATATAGATAAGCTTTAAACATTAAAATGATTCTCTAAACGCCTGATAGTCTTACTTCTCGATTGGATCGGGTTAGAGGATTTAAGTACGTGGGTATTTTTTTATTTAGTTAAAATTTTTATAATAACGTCATCGTGTATTTTAAAATATATTAATAAAAATTTACTGCGTAACAGAATTTAAACTTAACAATTACCCTTATTAAGTATTGCTCAACGTTATTGAATAAGTGCACTGAAGAAATATTTTCTTGGAAACAATCGGAATACAAAATCTAAAACGTGTGAAGATTCGATTCAGTTTATAACATGGACGCCTACATTTACTCATTAGGGTTATTATTTAGTCATAAATAATAAATTAATTAAAACAAATGTTCATTGTTAGCAATAATAAGAACAAAATAACTTTTAATCTTATTTTATGCTATCGTGTCAGTGTTCAAGGCTGGGGAAAAGAAAATGTTAATTTGCCATTTCACATTCATTGTAACAAGTTATAAAAAATATAAAATTTAATATTTATAACAAATGGTTATAAATGATTTGAATTTAAATCTCAAAGCATAAGGTGTGTTACATTGATAAATAATTTGCTATATACTTAGGTAAAATGGAAAACGAAATGGAAAGCCTCTCACTTACTTTGAACTTTGATATGTATGCATTTGTCCATAATAATTATTAGAGATGCGCCGAATAATGGTTTCACCGAATAGCCGAATAATATTCGGTTTAACCTTTACCGAACCAGATATTCGGCCGAATTATGCGGTTTACCATTACATTGTTTTGCCGCGTAAACATGTACGCTACGTGCCGCTGTTGGCTAGATGATGAACGAGCCGTAACGAGCTGTCACTTTGTTTCCAAACATCGGACGATTAAGTTACAAATAAAAAAAACAAAGGTGCTTATCATTTCAAAAATATTAAAATACTGATAATATTAACTTCATTGTGTTTGCAATATTAGTGGGCGTAAAAGATCACGTGCTTGGGACTTTTTTGACGAAATGGGAGATGACAAAACAAAAGTTAGGTGCATTTCGTGTAGTTGTGTTAGTTCTTGCGGTGGAATAGGGCGCAGTGCTTCGACGAGTGGTATGACAAATCATTTGAAGCTGAAGCATAAATAACAACTGCTAGACTTCATGTCTACTTCTGTAAGTGCTTCTGAACATAGCTCAGACACTACCTACAATTTCGATTGTAAGTTCCGATATAGACCGGTCTCATTCACAAGATAACGGGTACACAACGAACTCTAGAGGAGGCTTTTATTACAAATTGGGATGTAACAGATTCTCGAGCAAAGGAAACTCATAACGCCATCGCTGAAATGATCGCAACTGACAATCAGCCTATTTCAATTGTGGAAAACAAAGGCTTTAACAGGTTATTGCTTTTATTGAAGCTTAAATATAAATTGCCTGTAAGAAAGTATATGACCGAAGTGGTGATTCCGACAATTTATGAGAGAAAAAATTAATCAAAGATGAAATCTCAAAAGCCAAAGCTGTTTCGACTACATCTGATATATGAACTTGCTCGAACATGCTTAGCTTTCTAAGCTTCACTGCACACTGGCTTAATGAGGACTTTGTTCAACAAATGAATCATGTTACTGGGTCTCACTCAGGTGATCATATACGTTCTTTATTAGAAGTTAGCTTCAACTTGGGACATAGCTTCGCTTAACCATGTGATTATGAGAGATAATGGTACTAATATGGTTAAAGCCATAAATGAAAGTCCATTTGTAGGCAAGAGATGTTTTATACATACATTGCAGTTGGCAATTAAAGCTTCATTACAGGTTGAAAACTTAAGTGATGCTTTGACCTCTGCTCGGAGAATAGTAACACACACACACTTCAACCACTCCAGCAAGGCGCAAGAAAAACTGAAAAATATCCAGTAAGAACTTAATCTACCTGAGCATCAGCTTGTACAGGACGTCACAACGAGGTGGAACAACATCTGTTAAATGCTGGAAAGAATCGTTGAACAAAAACTCAGTTAACATTCGAAATTGTACTGAAAGACAGTGGTTGATTCTCGAAGAATGTTTAATTCTATTAAAACCGTTTGAAGAAGTCTCCAAAATAATTAGCAGTTCTACATTTTCGACAATTTCTGACGTGATTACCCACAGTAATAACACTGATCAAATATTTAACAAAGCCCGAAATTTCAGAAATATGTCCAAATGTACCAAAAACTAGGGTACAGAAACTACGAGAAGTTCAAATTCGTTTTAGAAATTTGGAAGAAGACAAATACTACTGCGTGTCCACATTGTTGGACCCCCATTTAGAATGAGATTTTTTGCTCCCGAAAATTGCGAACTGGTAAGAAGAAGGCTTCTACCTAGAAACCAGAGCCCTTTTGATTGGTGGGCAAAGCATAAGTTTAAATATGCACATTTAGCTAATTTAGCCAGTGTTTCTAAGTGCTCCTGGTAATAGTGTGTATAGCGAACGATTATTTTCGGAAGCAGGGAACCTATATGAAGAAAAACGCTCTGTTGCGTTTTTCTCTTGTCGGGGAGGGCCGAGAGCTTGGTATTTCAGCACTTTTACTTATATTACAGATATTAGAATATGTATGTTTCTTCTTTTATTTCTGATCTCTATTAATAATAGAGATTAGAAACTATTATATTTTACTAGACTATTATATTTTTATAGTGTCTCTGTCTCAATATAACTCTGTTATAGTGTATGTCAATTTGCCACTTATGTGTATTCATTAAAAATTTAAAATGTTGATTTGAAGTTGCCAAGAAAATAAAAAATGAACCGAATATATTCGGCAACAAAACCGAATAATTTGACCGGATACAAATAGTGGAAAAGATACCGAATACCGAATACCAAACGAATATTCGGCGCATCTCTATTATTTATGTTACGACCAATAATATGTATTAATGTAAGGACTTGTTTCTTGTTGTGTAATGTGTAAAAACAAGTCCAAGGGATATTTTCTCTTCTTTTTAACCACCTGAGTACAGTAATTACTAGATATATATAAATGTTGTTGTGACACCAGTTAAAAGATGGGTTTAGGATATGACACAGTGGAGACCACCATGTTTTATTTATTACTACTCAAAAGTTAGTCACATACCTAAACATTATTAATTTTATGTAATTTGTGCTTATACATGTTTCAGAGTAGCTACAAAGAACATGACAATAATTAGTTCACTATCAAGAAACATTTATATTTAATTCATTTATAAATTTTTCATATGATGTTAAGAACTGTTAAAAAGTTCATTAAATTAAAATAAAATAATACATGTGGCAACTGGACCTATCTGTCAGACACGGTGGCTGCCAGCATGCTGAGCTTGCTCAGATTCAGCCACTGGCGCACACACTTCCTGGACGCATCAGGTTTATAACTACAATTTTCGTTCACACCAAATTCCCTCTTCACAAAACCAGTGTATTCGTTTATCTTCTCCAGCCAACGCTGCATTGGATTTATCAATGAACTCTGGTACAGCCAGTTGTGGACTGTTTTCGACCACCATGGTTCAAATTTCCAATCATGCACCAACACCATATCGTACCAGCTCTTTTTTGGTGTAACACTTTCCTTGTATTGGGTCCATTTCGAGCAGCACAATACTTTTTCTGTCACAATGTCCGCAAGGGAGTCCACACTGTGTTCTAAAGAGGCATTGTTCACATATAGCTCTGGTTGGTTAGAGTGTGTTATAGTACTTGTATCTAAGGTCGCCAATGGATTCAGGGTAGTTCTTGAAGCAATCAAGTGTAGCGTCGGCAGCCAAGTTTGCGATACTACTAATGCTGAAGTTAAGAAGGCAATCAGGCTAGTCACATAGCCTAAAGTCAAGGAGAACCATGTAGCAGAAACTGATGATAACAGGACATTAAGCAGCGCCCCATCATAACTAGCTACTAGGTCTGTATATGTGAAGAAACCTCTAAGTTGTGCCTGCTTGAGAGCCACCTGCTTCTCCAGCCAGTGCAGTCCAGCCTCAAAAGACTTCTCACTTACAAAAACATTCCAGTCCTGAAATGCAATATTTAAATGAAAAATCATTTCAATAAATCAATTTCAACATTCCCTTTTCTGCCAAGGAATTTATCACAGCTGCTTCCCAATCTGTCACTTTGGAACACAGTGCCGGTTGCTAACCGACGTCATTAAAAAACGTCAAAAATTTATTATCTCTTTTCACAAGGCAAAACTGTCCTCTCTTTGAGTAGTTGCTCTTCCATGAACTTTATCTTGTCCAAAATTTTAAGTAGTTCAATGAAAAATAATTACATTAATCTATACTCACAATGGCATCAAGGAATTCAACCTCTAGCTTTTTCAGTTCTTTAAGGTCAATCCCACCAGATTCAGCCCACTCTGAGCACATGATATCATCGTCTTCACCATCATCTTGCAAAAACTTGTTGCCGACCATCTGCAAGAATTTGTATTCTCACTTGCGATAATTGTTCATCGCAAGTGTTAGCAATATGACATTGCTGTCATTTCTTGTGACAATGCTTAGCAACAGACTAGAATAGATAGCTGTTAATATCAAAATTGAATCCTACCTCAATGTTAAATATAAGGATTGTCTTGAAACTAGAACATGATTATATGTGTTTGTGATTTTTCTGAATGTCAGGCTTCAGTACATACACATATATACTATAAAAAATATATTTTTGTTCTTTGAATACATGTATTATTGTGATACAATAATATTATATATTAATGAAAAGAAATATTTATTATCAATGGAAAATAAAAAAATACACTAAGTATTGCCCATCACTGTCTACTTCTTTTGACCATCTTTTTCTGACAGGGTATGAATACCGTGTCGGAAGAAGGCCTTGTCTTTTTCCGACAGGCCGCCCCGGCCGCAAAGGTCAGTATTCTTTCTCTGCACCTGCATGGATAAATTTATACATTTAATTACCAAAGAAACGAGGAATAGGTCAGCAGGGGCAGCAGCAGCAATATAATCCGGGTTGCAAGAGTTGAGACGTTCCAAGTAGAGAATGGCGAGCACAAGGGCGCACGGAGAGACGCACGCGTTGCGCGCTATGCCGGCTGCCGCATCCGCGTGCAAGCGCCGCAACGAGCGCCCGCGCTGTGCCACTGACCACAGCTCACATGAGATTTCTAAACAAAATATTTTTTTTATTGGTGCAGGACAGCAGACAGGCTGACGGCCCACTTAGAATTTAGCAGTTACCGTCACCTATGGGTGTTTGCAGCGCCAGTGGCATCGCGAACATGCTGCTCTCCCATAAGGGTACAGGAACTTGGGTCACTAATGACAGAACACAACACAAGGTTATTATGGGGGCATACTTAAGACCAGAGGTGGTCATCGTCCAGATGGGCTTGCGGCGGCCCTCACATGCCCCAACACTATTGTCATCATTAAAAAATACATTTTAAACTGAAGTATAATTTAAAGTCTCTCTCCATTTGTGAAAGTACTATTGTGGTAAATATTATTACACATATTTGCAGCAACAAATACCTTTACAATGCATAGAATAATTACAGGACTACAATAACTTAACTATATGTATATAGTTAATGGTGATTAAATAAGGAAATTTTCTTAAAATTGAGCTCATGACTGGTTAACGCATTGTTGACTGGCAATTTTACTGAAAATTTAGCTAGTGTCACTGGCTATTATTTTGTAATTGGATGTGTTAGTAAAACAATAAAATTAAACATTAATACGTTTTATTTAATATTCAGCTTTTAATATGATATATAAAAATTTATTTTAATATGATATATAATGTATAAAATCTTTCCTATGATAAGCAGTATAACAATAAAGCCATTACCTCACTGTTAGTTGGAGCTTCACCAAATTCAATAATTGCTCCAAGAATATTAGATTAATTCTGTAGTTTTGGTGTGATATCATATTCATTCCACTCTTCCTCCAGTTCATCATCACTATCAGATTCTATTATATTTATTTTATGATATTTTGGGGGTCTAATATTCGTCACTATCTTCTGATACAGTACCATTTTCAAGTTTATCAAAATTTGATTCACAATTACTCCGACAATCAGGTAAAACATCCGCATATAATTCATTGAAAGAATCTTCATTATGTTCCGTCATCATTTTTATACATAAAAAGATTTACAGGACTTATAAGGGAGAGAAATAGCTCTTGTATTACTGACCAACAATTACGCTGTATGGTTGGAAACAGAGAAAACAACGGTGATGTAAAAAAAAACACTTCAGGAGTTTACTTGTTGCCGTCAACAATGTTCGGCCACGAAATCAGGAGTTAACTTGTGACCAGTGAACAATGTGTTAAGATAAAGCAGAAACATGCAACAAATAGTGTTCTGTTATAGTATTAACTAAATGTGAAACTTACCAGTCACAGGTAGGCTCAAGCAGGGCAATGCAGGTAATTGGCCATAGTAAAGGGTCTTGGTAATTCTTCGCAGGAATTCCTTATGGTCGCCCATACTCTAAAATAGTTATAATGTACAATAAGAAAATCTGTAAATCAACAATTAGAAATATATGACATTGGTGTTTGTATAGTTTGTATTGTCATTGGTAAGATATCCAAAATATTATTTTAACTAGAATACATTGTTTTAAATCTAATCATGTATTAATTTCAACATAAAATCACAAGAATTGATTATAGTATGTTATGTTATCTTGTTTCGGGGCGAGAAATATCTCGGACACTTCGACCCAATGGGATCTATAGTGTTCCCCTAGATAGCAATCAGTCCTCTCCAATCTCATTGAAGATTTGCTTCATGAGCCTAACAATGCGATATGGAGATAGGAGCCTGTAGTCTTCCGGTGTCGGATATCCTACCCCCAAATGATTCATTCGCCTCCTGGTCAATGCATCGCATGTACACAGTAGGTGTTCCATACGTTCTGTATGTTCCCCGCACAACTTGCACATGGGTGTCGCGGTTAGACCCATCTTCATGAGCATGTTATTGGTTCGGAAGTGCCCAGTAAAGGCCCCAAAAGTAGTGTATTTGCCCCCTGCTCATGTTCCAGATGGATACTCGTACTTTGTACGTGGATCCCAAAAATTTTTTGGAGTTTTATCTCAACATCACTGATTCCTAAACAAATGTTGGTTAAGAGAAGGAATGACGAAACAAATTACACTACAATATTTTTTATCATTTCACTTCTTTGGGCTAAAGATTTATTTTCTAAATTAAGTTTTGATTTAATTGAATATGAATCATTAAATACAAAACACATGTAGGTAGTACTTAAGTGTCAATTTAACAGATGTAATTTAGGATTCAATATATGTGCCTGGTCCATCCTGGTTAAAATAGCATGCATGCATGTCGTGATAGACGTCGTGCCGTTGCCAGCGTGCTACGTCAATTAACAACTCGCGCCAAAAGGTTTAACAGGTGTTGTTTATTTACATTAAAAATGAACTAGTGTTCACACTAAGTAGGTGTTATGAATGTTTGTACAAGGTATTCTGTATCAAAAATTTAAAGTAAAAAACAAAATATGATTAACAACAAAACTTTCTTCGCCGCGCCGATGCATGACCTATCGTCTTGACCTCCTTTTCTTACCTTGATCTTGGCTCTGGAGCCCTCCTTACGTCTTTTTGATATACTGGACATTATTTAAGTTTATATGTATTACACTATATTAATTACACCCTGAATACACAAGTATTTAATTTAATGACATATTACTACTTCTTAACACCGTTTCCAAATTAGTGACTGAACTGACTGATTCGACTGTGACCGAGACCGAGACCGACAAAGAGTATGAACTACACGTAACTATTGAACTATGAGTACGTAACATAACACTACGTTTATAGCGCCCTGTAAACGATCAAATTCGCTTGTCAAATTTACGTGTTTGTCAAAAAATTTGATAGCGTGCAGCTGTATTTGACGTGTTTGTCAAACAGTCTACGTGTTTGTCGAGTTTGATGGAAATTTTGATTTGTTGTCGTGTTTGACAATCAAGTTTGAACGTGAACGGCGATGTTTGTCAAACAAAATCTCAGTCGTTGTGTTGGCAACATGGAGGTCAACGCCAAAAATGCGTCATCTGTATCGAATGTTCGGGCAAGTAAGCTAATTTGTTTGATGTAAACGTGAAGTTTGACGAACAAATTTGTCAAGCAAATGTGATCGTTTACAGGGCACTTATGAAACGTACTCTCTAGTCTAATACCAACATAACGGAACTAAGGTGTGATACAATGCTGCCAATATAATGTCATTATTAGTGATGTGGGCTTGGTGACTAGCGAAAACATCGATATCGACTACAAAATTCTGGGATTTCAGGAAATAAATAAAAGAATATTTAAACTCAGATTGTTTTAAAACATTTATTTACAAGGAATTAAACAATTGCCCATGCTATTGATAATTTTATTTTTATAGATAGGTTTTACAAACACTTACACGTCAATAATATTTTTTTAGAACTAGATGAGGTCGGCGTTTCCTATCTGACTACTCTGAGAAGAAAGGCCGAAACAAACTCAGAAGTCAAAATCTTTTTAGAAGTCCAGACATAATCTTATAATTATATTATAATGAAGAGAAAGAAATATAATTGATATTGAATTAAACAAAATTGAACTTAGTCAGGAATTTTATGTGTCAATTACTGAAAGGGGATAATTTATTTAAATTGAATAATATAAAAAAAAATCTAATGAAGCAATGTTTAATAAAAATCAATTTATAGTATAAAAAATATTATAATCAAATTCACAAATTAAGTTAAATTGTATGCTTTCAAATAGTAATACGATTGTAAATTGAATTTTATTGAGGAAAAAAAGGCTTAATTAATTAATTAATTCAAGAACATAAACATTATAAGATTATACAGGGTGGAAACTTTCAGTGGGGCAGTGAGGGGAAGCACCTTATCCGTTGTAGCTATACGAAAATGGTCTCAGGAGACTATCCATAATTTTTTATAGAATTTTGATCCTCATTCACAGATTCTCCAAAAAAAAGTTACGGACAGCAAAAAAATAGCCATTTTACATATATATTTTTTGATGCCAATCGATCCTGTTTAATCCTGTAGAACAATCCGTTTCCAGTATTATGTCTGTTTGCGAGGTTGATGTTGAAGGTTCTGTAACATAAAAACGACTTATTATTGTTAAAACCTGCGTGTTTTGTATATTTATATAATCAAAGCACTGGCATGTTTTAAAAGTATACTTTAAAAATATTCTAGTGACTTTTACACCGTAACTTGTTTTTTCATTCTACTTCTGTCATGTCTTGTTAAAATAAACTCTTGTTAATCGGCATCTTACAAATTTATTTATTTTATAGAATTGCTTCATATACAGCAATTCTTTTCGGGACTCTGCCACAACAATTATCATTGTAAGGCCGTGCATCTAAAGACACCTTCTGCACTTATTTCGCCAACAGCAATCAGAATCTATCTAGCAATAATGCTGTTTGTCACTGTCAATGTCTGCGTTCAATCCGAAGCTTTTGATTTGACTTTATTATAATATAATTTTCATTCGGATCGGACATTAGGTTTAGGTTGGCCGAATGCAAGGGGTAATAGTGTTCTGTGACCGAATGAGGAGGTCAGATTTCAGTTATTAGAAAATTGAATTACGGCTCATAGTTAAGAAACATTTTTTTTAATCATAAAATAATCTGTTCTGAAAGCAACCTAACTTAAAAAATTGAGCCTGGTGAATATCGAGATAAAACAAGTTTTAAAAAGGGTGCGAGTGTAATATTGTAGTGTTGTGTCAATGATATTGATTTCTTTAACGAAATGAACTCTAAAAAAATACGTAGAAAACTATGCCCATTCCGCGATAATTTTGACTGATTACTAAAACACTGTGTATAAAAAGCTGGGTGGCGAAAACTTAATAATGTGAGTGCAAAATGAAAACAAAAAGTTTCTTGCTGTTTTCTACGTCGGTGTTTGCAATTAGCATATTTCTGATTGTATTCCACTCGCAGCCGCCGCAGTCTATACAAAGTATCGTAACGCAGACGCACCAGCATATTAAAGACTTTCAGGTATTTCAATTGTTTCCTACCTCTTAAATCCTTAGAGATAATTTCTTTTTTTTTCCTGCCCGTATCCCAAACTTTCTGGGGTCGGCGCAACATGTTCACTTCGTCCACTCTTCTCTTCATCATCTAAACGTTCATATTTTTTTGCCATATCATATCATTGGCTTAATTATCAGAATGCGTAACTCTACAAAATCTATACAAATAAATAAAATTGGAGGGTCTGTTTGTAATATTAAAATAACCGCTTTTTACTAAGTGCATTAGGACGTATACACAGTACATATACCAAAACAACATTTATTACAATTTTTGTTTGTCCGTCTGTCTGTCTGTTTGTTTGTTCCGGCTAATCTCTGAAATGGCTACATTGATTTTGACGGGACTCACTGGCAGATAACTGATGTACCAAGGAGTAACTTAGACTATTTTTATTTTAGAAAAAAAAAATAGTTTTTGTTAAAAATGATGTTTCGGAAATTTTATATTCCAATTTAAGTTGACCTCAGATTTATATAATTAATCATATGAAATAGGGTTCAGCTTAGGCTGGACCTAGTAGGTTAAATTTCCAATTTAGTTTGATCTCATATATCCAAAAATGCTGCCTAAAGTCACTATTCCAAGCGGATGGAGTCGCAGGCACAGCTAGTATCGAAATAAAACTTTAACTAGATTGCTAGGGGAGTATCTATTGGATTACTTCGTATGTTCTACAAAGATATGGCTAATTTGTTGAGTGACAGCACAAAAACGAGGTTTTTACTTGCTCCTGTAAAGTTTATCCAAATGGAGTTACACATTCTGATAATTAAGCTGACAATGTCATCTTTCATACAATCCATCCATCTTTTCTTTTACCTGTTTAGTATAGAAGGGAGTCTTGAGTCTTAACTAGTTTAAATGTTTTATGCTCTTGCTCTCTGACTTTGCTATCAGAATATATTTAGTAATTTTATATATATATATATATATATATATATATATATATATATATATATATATATATATATATCGCGATCGGCTTTACAAGCTCTTAGCAGATTTGTTGTGAGGTTCTTGTCAGGTAAGAGCTGTTCCTCCTGTGAGGAATCTGTCTTTTATTTAACTCAGGCTCTGTTTGGGAACAAAATTCCATATATGTTGCCTTTTGAGTCTTCTGTCAGATAACGGTTCACATAACACGGTTGCTAGGGTGTTTGTGTGTTTTTATTAGGCTTTGGTATGCCGTTACTCTGTGTTCCACTTCTTCTTTGACTGTTCTCCTTTCTGTGTACTCATGCAATTCACTTATTTTGATAAACAGAGGTGCATTGGCTATCATTTTGAGGGCTTTATTCTGGAACCGTTGTAAGATTTCCAAGTTACTATTTTTTGTTGATCCCCATAACTCAGTTCCATAAGTCCAAATAGGTTTAATAATAGTTTTATAGATGAGTATCTTATTTTCCAAAGTGACGTTTGATCTTCTGCCTATTAGCCAGTTGAGGTTTCTCAGTCTTATATTTAGCTCATCACTTTTTTTTTGATATGGGTTTTCCATGTTTGTTTCCTGTCAAGATGCATGCCCAAGTATTTTGCTGAATCTTGATGGGGAATATCGTCGTTTTCGAGTTTGATTGGGGGGCAGTTGTATTTTTTTATATGTTTAGTAATGAATATATTTTTACTAGGGGTCATCCATAAATTACATCACACATTAAAGGGAGTGTAAAGTCACCGACATCATAGCCGCCCGGATGATTGCAAAACTGAAGTGGCGGTGGGCTGGGCACATAGCTCGAAGCACTGATGGCCATTGGGGCAGAAAAGGCTTCGAATGGCGACCGCGTACCGGAAGATGCTATGTTGGTAGGCCCCCCACAAGATGGACCGATGATCTGGTCAAGATCACCGGAATAGGTTGGATTAGGGCAGCGCAGGACCGATCATCGTGGATATCGTTGGGGGAGGCCTTTGTCCAGCAGTGGGCGTCTTCCGGCTGAAATGATGATGATGATATAAAGATAGGAGGCCATCCTACATCACACAAATTTTAGGAATTTTTAACCCCTCTTCCCATCCTTGTCACATTTTTAAAACCCCCCCCCCTGATGTGACATCACACATTTTTCAATATTATGCATGTATTTAAAAGTAATCAAAAGAAAAAAGTTACTGTCAGTTACTTATTTCATATTTTTATTAAATAATCTAATAAAATCAAGATTACAACATGCCTTGAAGTTGGATGTTGTTGCCTGAGAGATAATTTCAAAGTAGTGCTAAAGTATTAATAAATATAGATCAAGTTCATAAATTTTTAAAGTTTTTTTATTCACATATAAATTTCGCTTTTTTTGGATTTTGCATCATATCATGTGACATCACAAAGTTTTTAAGGGGGGGGCTGTGTCTCTTCAGACAATGTCACACTCCCTTTAATGTGTGATGTAATTTATGGATGACCCCTAGTAAAATATATTGAAGCAATTATTACCAATTATTTCTTAAATAAAAAATAGAGAATTTATTTAATGTTTACCATTGATATATTTACATTTTCAAATCTGTTAATTAAAATGTCATCATCATCATCTTAGCGTTAGTCCCGGTTGCCACCCAAACTTTCGTTTCGGTGCCCGGGGTCCGCTTTCCGACTTTTTCTACTCCACTTCGCGCGATCTTCAGCATCCCTGGTAGTGAGCCCATTGGCACGCATATCACCCTTTACAACGTCAAGCCAGCACTTTTTGGGTCTACCCCTCCTGCCGGGGCCCGGCGGAGGCGGCATGGCCAGACATTTGTTTCCCACGTAAGTATCCGGTTGCCGTAAAACATGGCCATACCAACGGAGCCGACACTCCTGCAATTTATCCGCAATGTCACGGACATGAAGACTACCGCGAATGCCGGAGTTCCTAACGCGGTCCTTCCGCGTCACTCCACACATCCACCGCAGCATATTCATCTCCGTGACACGCAGTTCTTGCTTGTGTCGCTCTAACACCGGCCACGCTTCACAGCCGTATAAAAGGACAGGCCTAATGATGGTCTTATAGACCTGTCCCTTCAACTTTACCGGCATCTTGGGGTCACAAATGACACCAGTTACCTCACGCCATTTGGCCCACGCGGCAGCAATGCGTGCCTTGACGTCGCAATCGATGTCACCAGACGCATGAAACACAGATCCCAGGTATTTCACATGGTCCGTGCGCTCGACCGTGTTGCCGTCTATGCGTACGGGTGTGGGATCTGTGGAGTTACAGGCCAAGTACTCGGTCTTCGCCACATTGATCTTCAGACCACCGTTTTCAAGCGACTCCTTCCACGCCTTCACGCGTTGCACCAGCCTACCCCTGTCCGAATCTGCCAGCGCGATATCATCAGCATACATGAGCAACCACGGGGGCTGCTCATGTGAGTTTCTGATGCTGTCTGACAATACGTCTAATACCACGCTAAACAGAAACGGACTAAGGACGGATCCTTGGTGCACCCCGACGGTGATGGGGAAAGGTTTTGTGTCGCCAACAGCGGTCCGAACTACGGAATCGGAATCACGGTACATGTCTCGGATGATCCCAACATAGGCCTCTGGAATCCCCTTGTACCGCAATGCCCACCAGATTATCGCGCGAGGAATACAGTCGAAGGCCTTCTGCAAGTCAAGAAACAGACAATGCAGAGGCGTATTCTTCGCCCTGTATTTCTCCGCGACAGTCCTTAGGGCAAAAATAGGGTCCATTGTCCCGTGACCAGGGCGAAACCCATATTGACACTCCGAGACAGTGCACTCCTGTCGAATCCGAGAGTCAATAACCCTCTCGAAGAGTTTCATGGTGTGGGACATGACCTTTATACCGCGGTAGTTACCGCACTCCTGCACCGATCCCTTGCCTTTGAAGACTGGAGTAATGATACTCAGCCTCCATTGGTTCGGGATCGTACCGGTGAGGAGTGTCCGGTTAAAAAGGTCGGTTAAAGTGCCCACACCACGAGAGCCCATCGCCTTCCAGGCTTCGATGGGGACTCCATCGGATCCAACAGCTTTCCGATTCTTCATGCGGCGAAGACAATTCTGGACCTCTGCAGGCGTTATCGGTGGCGCTAGTCCTTGGTTCGGAGGAAGATCTGGCGGCTGCACCTCTTTATGCTGCTTGTTCAGCAGCTCGTGGAAATATGAGCGCCATCTCTCCTTCACCGCGAGGTCCTCGCATAACAAGTTGCCCCCGGGGTCTTTTACACAGCGGCACTTGGAGATATCCTGTGCCGCTTTGACCCTGGAGCGCGCCAACTTATATATGAGCTTCTGCCCCTCAGACGAGTCCAACTTATCGTAAAGTGGTTGTAAGTGGTCTCGTCTGGCTCTGGCTACAGCTTTCTTGGTGGCGCGTTTGGCATCTCTGTATGCGTCGCGATCTTCAGGAGATCTGGACGCTTGCCACTTCTTAAAGAGGGCTTTTTTCGCCCTGGTCTCCCTCTGGACTGAGTCGTTCCACCACCAAGTCTCCTTGTCACACTTGCGTCCGCCCTTAGACACGCCAAGCACCTCTCTCGCCGACCCAAGGATAGCCGCCTGAATCCTGTCCCAGTAAGCTTGAACCGGTTCGCCCTCACCTCCGGCGCACTTGTCGCCGATGGCAGAGGCGAACTCCTGGGACTTGACTTCATCAAGCAGCCACCACCTGATTCGGCGTTGAAGGCGGTCGACACATTTGCCTTTGGGCTTCACGCAGAGGTCCATGACAAGAAGACGGTGTTGTGCAGTGAGACTCTCACCGGGTATGACCTTGCAGTTGGCTACTTTGCTGATGTGGTGTCTCCTAGTGAGTAGGAAGTCGATTTGGGTAGCATTCCTCCCGCTCTTGTAGGTGATGAGATGCTCGGGTCTCTTTTTGAAATACGTGTTCACGATGGCAAGGTCGGCAGCCGCACACGTATTGAGGATGTCCTCCCCTTCCGCGTTGCGGCTACCGTACCCAAATCCACCGTGAACACGCTCAAATTCCCCACATTCATCACCCACATGACCGTTCAGATCACCCCCCAAAACGATCCCCTGTGATAATGGGATTCCACGGAGCACTTCTCCGAGTTGATTCCAAAACGCTATTTTATCGGTGTCGTCACAACCGGCCTGTGGCGCATAGGCACTTATCAAGTGGGTAACTACCCCATCGATAAGCACCCTAACGACCATAAGCCGGTCGCTATGACGTTTCACTTCCAAAATGTCGTTCTGGAACTCCTCCGAGAGCACTATGGCAACCCCATTCTCCCCACCAAGTGCACCTGTGTAGATCAGCTTGTAGCCATTCCCAATGAACCGGGATCTGCTGGCCTTCCACCGAGTCTCCTGCAGGAACGCCACGGCCACCCTCCGCCTGGAGAGCACATCGGCCAACTCTCTCGCGCGTCCGGTTAACGTGCCAATATTCCACGTTGCGAAGCGGAGTTTCCTTTTGGATGGGGCTAGTGTCTTTAGCCGTGCTCGCCCACGGCACGGCAGCCCTAGTCCACTTGTCACAGGAGTCGGGCGAAGTTCCTGCGCGTCGTTTTGCGGCGACGCCCTATCCGTGACACATCCTTTTCTTGTTTGAACCATGTTTTATTTGGCTTGTTTTGGTTTTTACGGGAGCGACTGCCGTCCGACCTCCCAACCTCTAAATCCCTTTAGAGGTTGGGAGGTCGGACGGCAACCTAGAGGTGTCCTTCCCTCGCCGCATGCAAGCTGGCAGAGGGAGTGACCCATCAGTCGGCTTTTACGACTCCCTTGGGATGATTTGGGGTGGCCCTATTCTTTCTTCGGCCGGGACCACACGGCACCTGTTAATTAAAATGTATAAGATGTAAAATTTATGTGTTTGGAGAATAATTAAAATGCCCATACAATTGTAACATTGACATAAAGATCACTGTGATTTCATTAGATAATGAGTATTTATTAGCTTGATTGAATTTTTTGCCAAGTCACTTTCTGTGATCAGTTATCTCATAAATGGATACCTTTTCTTTTATTAATTATTTATTTATTTATTTATTCTTTGTACACAATTTAAAGATATGAGACATGTACATAGGCCTGCTTAATCCTAAAATAGTTTTCTTCCAGCAAACCTAATGTTAGAGATATTAATTATTTTAGGCACTTCAAAGACCTTGTTTTTTTATTACTTCTGATGCCCAGAAGTAGCCCATAACGGAAACAATACGCCATTATGTTACAACATATACATTTAAAAATCAATTTTCTATTCCAAATATGTCCTGGAGTGTGTATTTGAGATGCACTTATTAATATTAATAATTATAAATGTATGGGGAGAATTTTAACAAATGTATAGAAATCAGGGTACGAAAAAATCCGATTTTTATAATAAATATCAAAAATCCGATTTTTTGATATAAATCCAATATATTATCGGATAATTATCCAGGCTCAGAAAAAGAAGCGAATTTCATTCTGTAACGGGATTAAGCACTTAAAATATGTTAAAGGAATTTGTAAAATAATGTGTCAAATTAACATTTTTTTTAATTTTAAAAAAAGTAACATAAGAATTAGTGTTTATATGAGAAAGAATATTTTTTTCCATTTCCATTTTCCACGCATGCGGGGATTCCCTAGAAAGTAAAAATTATTAATGCTAGAAGCACCAGGGACTCCCCATTTTTTATTACCTCGTAAAATAAACCTTATATGAAGTCAAGGTTTGAATTTCAATAAAAATCTAGCCATACTGACAAGTTAAAGGGGATTTCCCCAACTATAATTGAGGTTGCCATTTTGGGAAACAATCTAAATTATTCTGAATTGTAGTTTTTCACTACGTGTTGTCATGGTAAACATTAATCTTCAAAAATTTTTAGTTCAGAAGACAGGAAATAATCAATTGATATATATCAAGATAAAAATCGATTGATATAATTATATCGTGATATAGTATATCAGCTGATATATATCGGTGAAAATGATAGAAATACTAGTTGACCCGACAAATGTTGTTCTGCTAAATGAATTTTTAAAAAAGTAGCCTATCTCCTTCTCCAAGGTTCAATCTATGACTATACTGAAAAGATAAAAATTCATCAAAATTGGGTCAGCGGTTTAGGTGTGAAAGTGTAACAAACAAACAAACAAACTCACTTTCGCATTTATAATATTATATAGATAGATAGAAATATATTCTTTTACTACTTGTTATTGAAAATACATAGTACTAAATAGTATATTTGTATTTCATCCACAATTAATTTTTTCTGTTGGCCAGTACTAATAATTCTACTTTTTGAACATTTTCTTCAGTCACTACCGTGACGGCGCACGCCGGCCCCCGCGGAGAGCATCTTCGCAGCTCTCTCGTCCTTGTTGAAATAAGCGGGCCTATTTTTCTCCGATGTGTAAGAAGGCGCACAATCTTGAAGAATCGATGACATTTTTTCAAAAATGTATTTCGGTGTACAGTAAAAGCACTTTATTCCCGGGGTATACTTTCCGTAAATATGCCCAGAATACGAAAAAACCGAGAATATGGAATGGTAATTTATATGGGATACGTTCCTAGGTGACAAAATAAAAAACAAATATATTAAAAAAGTCGCAATTCGAATGGATACGCACGCGCACACGCGCGCGCACACACACACACACACACAACACGCACACACGCACACGCGCACACGAGCGCACACACACACACGTACACACACACACGTACACACACACACACGTACACACACACACGCACACACACACACACACGTACATACACACACACACACACGTACACACACACACACACACACACACACGTACACACACACACGCACACACACGTACACACACACACGTACACACACACACACACGTACACACACACACACACACACGTACACACACACACACGTACACACACACACACACGTACACACACACACACACGTACACGTACACACACACACACACACGTACACACACACACACACACACACACGTACACACACACACACACACACGCGTACACACACACACACGTACACACACACACACACACACGTACACACACACACACACACACGTACACACACACACACACACACGTACACACACACACGCACGTACACACACACACACACACGTACACACACACACACGTACACACACACACACACACGTACACACACACACACGTACACACACACACACACACGTACACACACACACACGTACACACACACACACACACACGTACACACACACACACACACGTACACACACACACACGTACACACACACACACACGTACACACACACACACACGTACACACACACACGTACACACACTCACACACACGTACACACACACACACACACACACACGTACACACACACACACGTACACACACACACACGTACACACACACACACGTACACACACACACACACACACACGTACACACACACACACTTACACACACACACACACGTACACACGTACACACACACACACACGTATACACACACACACACACACACACACGTACACACACAAACACACACGTACACACACACACACACACACACACACGTATACACACACACACACACACACGTACACACACACACACACGTACACACACACACACACACACATACACACACACGTACACACACACACACGTACACACACACACACACACACACGTACACACACACACACGTACACACACACACGTACACACACACACATACACACACACACGTACACACACACACACACGTACACACACACACACACACACACGCGCGCGCGCACGTACACACACACACACGTACACACACACACGTACACACACACACACACGTACACACACACACACGTACACACACACACGTACACACACACACACACGTACACACACACACACACACGTACACACACACACACACACGTACACACACACACACGTACACACACACACACACACACACGTACACACACACACACACACACACACACACGTACACACACACACACACACACACGTACACACACACACACACACGTACACACACACACACACGTACACACACACACACACACACGTAAACTTGATAAATACTATAGGAACTGTACCATCAATTTCAATGGTTAAAAGAGGTCATCGTGCCAGAAATCGTCGATAAAATTCTCCACGAATTTTATAATATTGGACGATCGGAGAATGAAAGTACGTGAGGTGGCCGAGGCTGTAGGCATATCAACTGAGCAAGTACATCACATTTTACATGAATATTTAGATATTAAAAAACTATCCGCGAGATGGGTGCCGCGATTGCTCACACTCGCAACCATAAGCGCAACCGTGTGACCACTTCAAAGGAGAGGCGATGTTCAACCACAATCCGGACGAGTTTTTACGCCGTTACGAGTTATAACCGTAGACGAAACATGAATCCATCACAATACCTCAAAAACCAAGGAACAATCAAAACAGTGGGTTTCACCGGGTGAACGTACACCAAAGAAGACAAAGATGGGTCTGTCAGTTAACAAGGTCATGGCAACAGTTTTTCGGGATGCACGCGGTGTCATGCACATAGATTACGTAGAGAAGGGTATGACGATCACCGGCGAATATTATTCGCAGCTTTTAGACAGATTCAATATTGATATGAAGCAAAAACGACATATTTGGCGAAAAAAACGTGCTATTCTATCAAGACAATGCACGAGTACACACATGTGTAGTCACTGTGGCAAAAATCCGTAAATTAGGCTAGGAACTGCTACCCCATCCAGCATATTCTCCAGATTTAGCCCTCTGCGACTATTTTCATTTTCCAAACCTGAAGAAATGGCTGGGTGGTAAGAGATTTGGATCCAATGAAGAGGTCGATAACTGAAAGAAACAACTATTTTGAGGGGCTTGAGAAAACTTATTACTTGGAAGGAATAAAAAAAAATTTAAAAACGCTGGACTATATTGATCTAAAAGAAGATTATGTTGAAAAATAAAATGCTTATTAAGTATCCGAAAAAAAACATTCTTTAAACCGAACATTTGGTTAAACCGTAAAATGTAGTCATAAACTAAGTAACAACTCCTTTTTAGTACAAACTTTGAAGTAAATGAGATTAAAAAATGTTTTAACAAATTTTTAATAAACTTACAAGCTTGGATAAAATATTATTATTATTACCATGATAGTCATGATTAGCTTTGCTTCTAAGGAACTGTCTCTAGACTATATACGTATGTGTTTTCGTATGTGCAAATAATATATGTATATATATTATATTGTGGTTTTAGTTCCATATACTTTAACACAATAGAAATTTTTGAAAGACATTTAATTTTGTTTGTAAATACAGTGTACTATCTATCTATACATATACCTAGTCAGGTCATAAATTCTGTCACATGTTTAATGTAAAATAATTGTAACAAGTTTATTCATTATGTAACCATTTATATACCAAAATGAACTTAACAAAACATAGATTCTTATGACATTAAAGTTTATTCAAAATGACCTCCGTGATTTTGAATACAAGCCTTCAATCTGCGCGGCCAGTCCTCTATCGCAGCACGAACGAGGTCCATGTCAATATCGGCGGCTGCCTTAATCAAGGATGTCTTGAGTGACTCCAAATTGGGATGAGGCTTTGAACACGCCTTTTCCTCCAAGTGTTGCCATATCTTGTAATCTAACGGATTCAAATCTGGACTGGAGGAGGGCCAGTCTTCGTGCCGGATGAAGTCGATTTCACGCGCCGCCAGCCAGTCTTGTGTGCTCTTCGCTCTATGAGCTGGCGCCGAATCTTGTTGGAATACCCAGTGCCTGTTATTGAACATGGTATGAGAAACAGGTTCCACAAGGTTCGTCAGGACTGTATTTTGATACACAACAGCATTCGTTTTTACACCTTTCTCACAAAAATGTACCTCTGTTAAGCCCCAATAAGAAACTCCCAACCATACCATGAGCGAGGATGGAAAATGACCTCGTTGGACACGCGGAATACGGTTGCTCGCTTCTTCACTACTGTGTGCGTACACCTTATCATTTTGTTTGTTGTAGCTCTCTTCTACGGTAAACATTTTTTCATCCGAAAAAAGAATTTCCCGATATTTTTTTCCCGCGTACCGCTTCAACAAAGCGCGGCATCTCTTCAGTCTCAGGTCCATTAGACGAGCATTCAAACGATGTCCTGTTTTTCTTCGATATGCCCGAAGCCCTAAGTCTTCATTTAACACCCTTTTCACCGTGGTTCTGCTTAACCCCATCTGAAGGGCCAACAGTTTCTGCTTACGTTTGGGATTTCTTTGAATTCGTGCCTTCACAGCTTTTATCACTGCTGGAGTCCTAACAGACCGAGGGCGACCACTTCTTGACCTGTCATCTACACTAGAGTCTTCATTGTATCGTTTGATGGTACGATAAATGAATCTTTTGGTTATATTAAAAAATTTCAGTATGTTAAAAATTTGAATTGGCGCGTAACCGCAACGATGCAACGCAATAACTGCAACACGGTCTTCTTTAAGCGTCCACTCCATATTTAAAAAATGAGTAAAATTCTAAAAGTATACATTTTTATTTTCATGAACAATTCGAGATTCGAATTCAATAAACTTTTTTGTGGCCAGCATTCTAAAAGAAAAGTTTTTACTGTGTGACAATACTTATGACCTGACTAGGTATAATGAAAATGAGGTTCATTTGATGCACCATCACAACAAAACTACTGAACATATAGATATGGGACCACTACCATTCGACGCGGAATTTTCATTTCATCCGAAAATTCCATCCACCATCTCTCATTTTTTTTTCGATTTTTTTTTGCCTGTTGTTCGCCCCGCGGAGCGGGCGTGATCGGCTCGTTATATAATGAATTTGTGTGCTGATAATATCTCCATCAAACATGTCATGTACATTATCCATATGCTTTTTTAAGAATGTGCTTTTAACAATATGTGATTGTCTATAAAACATTTGATTTTTAATTACTTTAAATAGGCCACAGGGCCAGAAATAAGGATGCATCCCGTCACTTCCTTCACAGTCCTAAATGGTGTCTAATAGATTACTCATTTTATCAGTTTACCGATGATCAGACAGCAGCTCCTGTAAAATCCAAGTTCACCCAAATGTAATTATATTTTTTACTTGTGACTTCTTGGTTAAAAAAGCAAGAGTCATTGAAGTTTTCCTTAGGACCATATTTAATAATGGACTCGACACTCCTTTAAACCTTGTGTTATTTTTTTGTTTTTAACCGACCAAAAACGAAGGAGGTTATCAATTCGACGCGTATATATTTTTTTCTTTTTTTATGTACATATGACCACGCATAACTTTTAACAAAACCAAAATAAGTATTGATAATTATTTGGCCATAATATCACAACAAGACAGGTGTCATTGCCACAGGAGAATCTTCGAGATGTTGAAGAGAACCACTTGGTGCAAGAAGAACGTTACCAGAAGGTGCTCGGGTTGGATGGGAAGATTGAGCTGTGGCACAACACCACTATTCCCGCCATCGTGACATACGCCCATGGCGACGCGCATGTGCAGGCGATCAGCTTTGTGCGCGCCAGTGCGCGGTTGCCCTACACAGTGCTGCTCTACAATATAGGCCTCAAGCACTATTCGTTAGCAGCCGTGAGTTGTTCTATTTCATTTTAATTTTTAAATAAAATACTGTAATTCCCGTGTAAGGCGGTAGATTAGTTTTGCATTATAGAAAAACGCGTTGTACGAGCATTGGCATTCTCGTACGATGCGCTAGTATGCCTATAATATGCCCTATGCCCTATAATATACAGTATTTACAAATGATTCACGTTTAACTTATCTCATTAGAGGGGTTTTAAATCTAATATTAATGTAATATGAACGCAACTGGCAAATTTGCAAATTGTACGCGAAATTTATTATGAACTGTACAAATCATTATAAAGTTTTGAGTACCGAAATGTAACGTGGGAAATCATCCATGCGTTATACAGGGAAAACATATGTTATTATGTGTCATCCAGTTGATCTGGATCATTGGTGTGAATTCAAGATCCCGCAGAATACTTCCAAATAGTTAAACAATGTCCGAATTAATGCTTTATAGCAGAGCTCTCTTACAAAATCCATTGTGCTCTGATATTTCACCTTTTGAGTACCGCCAATACCTTACAAGCAAAAATACAAGACAATCAATACTCTCCATTGGATCTTACGTTAGGATTTTTTTTATTGTTGTGGAACAACAAACAGGCTGACTATCCCCTTAATAATAAGCAGTTACGGTCGCGTATGGTTATTTGCGACGCCACGAGCACCGCTGACACGCTGCCGTCCGCGTAGGGCAACTGGGATCTGGGACCCTGCTGGAGCACAATACAATATTATAATGATGAACATATTTGGAAACCAGGGATGGTTGCCATTGTTTGACGTCAGGTGCTGTATTTTTTAACATACTTTGGTCTTTACAAAACCGAATGTCAAAAGTCTATCATGTATAAATAAATAAATCATCATCATCATCATCATCATTTCAGCCGGAAGACGCCCACTGCTGGACAAAGGCCTCCCCCAAAGATCTCCACGATGATCGGTCCTGCGCTGCCCTCATCCAACCTATCCCGGCGATCTTGACCAGATCATCGGTCCATCTTGTGGGGGGCCTACCAACACTGCGTCTTCCGGTACGCGGTCGCCATTCGAGGACTTTTCTGCCCCAACGGCCATCAGTCCTTCGAGCTATGTGCCCAGCCCACTGCCACTTCAGTTTTGCAATCATCTGGGCTATGTCGGTTACTTTGGTTCTCCTGCGAATCTCCTCATTTCTGATTCGATCTCGCAGGGAAACTCCGAGCATAGCCCTCTCCATTGCTCTCTGAGCGACCATGAGCTTTCTTATAAGGCCCATAGTTAGCGACCACGTCTGCGTTCCGTATGTCATCACTGGCAACACACATTGGTTAAAAACCTTCGTCTTGAGACACTGCGGTATTTGGGACGAAAAGATTTTACGGAGCTTCCCGAACGCTGCCCATCCGAGTTGGATTCGACGAGTGACCTCTTTCGCGAAATTGGACCTGCCTAGCTGGATCGTTTGACCCAAGTAGACGTATTCGTCAACAATTTCGAAAGTACAGTTCCCAACTGTTACGGGGGTAGGTGCGACATGGACATTAGACATGATCTTCGTCTTGTCCATGTTCATTTTGAGACCTACTCCTTGGGAAGCTGTATTGAGGCCATCAAGCATATGGCTTAAGTCTTCCATGGTTTCAGCCATGATTACGATATCATCTGCGAATCTAAGGTGAGTGATGTACTCACCGTTAATGTTGATGCCCAGTCCGTTCCAGTCCAGAAGCTTGAAGACATCTTCCAACGCAGCAGTGAACAGCATCGGCGATATGACATCGCCTTGTCTGACTCCCCGCTGCAGTCGGATAGGCTTCGAGTTCTGATCCTGGAGACGGACTGACATGGTGGCGTTTTCATACAAACACTTCAACGCTTTGATGTATCGATAATCAATGTGGCACCTCTGGAGAGACTGAAGCACCGCCCAGGTCTCGATCGAATCAAAGGCTTTCTCATAGTCCACGAACGCCAAGCATAGTGGCTGGTTATACTCCTCCGTCTTCTGTATAACCTGCCGCAGCGTATGTATGTGGTCTATGGTGCTAAAACCTTTTCGGAATCCGGCTTGTTCGGGAGGCTGGAAGTCGTCAAATCTGCGCGCGAGACGATTCGTGATGACCCTTGAAAACAGCTTGTAAACATGGCTCAGAAGTGATATCGGTCTAAAGTTCTTCAAAAGGGTTTTGTCGCCCTTTTTGAAGAACAGCACCACTATACTTCCGTGCCAGGCCTGCGGCGTTTTGCCATCGAGGATGACGGAATTAAATAGCTTCTGGAGGATTTTAAGCACAGGAGTACCACCAGCTCTCAGAAGCTCGGCTGTAATTCCATCATCACCCGGCGCCTTGTTGTTTTTAAGCTGTTTAAGGGCCACACTAATCTCGTACAGACTGACGTCTGGGATATCTACGGTGTAGTGTCGGGTTAATTTGGCTCTTGGGTCTTTAGCCTTGTTGTTAACAGGTGCCCGTGTGGTCGTGTATAGCTGTCCGTAGAACTTCTCGACTTCCCTCAAAAGTTCGGGTTTAGACGAAACGACCCTGCCGTCGTCGGTCTTCAGCTTCGTCAGTTGGCTCTGCCCAATAGACAAGTCTCGTGCGAATACTTTAGAGCCCTTGTTACGCTCTATAGCCGCCTTTACACAGTCTGTGTTATGGCGGCGGATATCGCGAGTCAAGGACTTGGAGATCTGTCTATTTAGCTGCCTATACTGGGAAGCATCGTCCGGGGACTGAAGGGTCATTTGACGTCTCACATCCATCAATTTGAGAGTAGAATCTGAGATTTTTCCGGTTCTTTTTGAACGGCTGGCCTTGAAGAATTTAGACCCGGCCGTTTGAACAGCTTCCACGAACCTGTTATTATACTCGTCCACGTCAACGCAGTCACCGAGGCATTCGAAGCGGTTTTGCAATTCGAGTTGAAAGTTTACCGGGTTTTGGATCTGTATGGGTGCAGGTCGGAGCGTAGACTTCACCAGTCGAGACCTCTCCAATTTTGGATTGATATTCAATGTGCCTCTTACTAAGCGGTGATCACTCCCAGTTTTCACCGAATTGATCACAGAGACATCATTGAATATCTGTCTTTTGGTCGACATAATGAAGTCAATCTCATTTTTGGTGGCACCATCGGGACTAATCCAAGTCCATTTGCGTTGTTCTGGTTTCATGAAGAAGGAGTTCATCATATACAGGTCCTCCTTCTCCATGAAGTCGGCCAGCATCTGGCCTCGGGTGTTCCGATTTCCGAACCCAAATTGCCCCACTCTCAACTCATCGCCGCTACGTTTCCCCAATTTTGCGTTGAAGTCTCCCATGACAACGTTAAAGTGGGTTTTAGAAGTGTGGATGGCTGTTGAGATGTCCTCATACATGGCTTCCACCTCCTCGTCAGGATGTGTCGAAGTCGGAGCAATATATATTTATTAATAAATAAATATACATTGACAATTTACACACTGCCATGTAGTCGCGTGCCAAACATAAAAACGCTTGTGTTATGGGTAATAGATAACTGATATACTACTTATATAGTTTTCGTAAATAAATACATGTTATACATCAAACTTGACCTTCGCATGCGTTCCTGTGATCTTTTTGTTTAGTCGATTGGTAGTTGAAAATAACAGCAGGAGAATTGTTTCGGTTTCTCAAGATGGGTATCTTGAGAAACTGAAGCTGATAAATTACTTAGTGTAAGAAGAGCTTCTGTGAAATGTAAACCAGGCTTGGCAAACTGTTGCAGATATCAAATTACTGCAACTCGTCGAAGTGTGCCATCGTCGATTTCGATCTAAGTGAGTTTCCCTCCCACGTGGGCGACGAGAGCATACACGCCTTCAGGCCTCTCATCATACAGGTAATAGACATGAGTGCATTGTTATTAGTTACGTTAGCAGGTATATTGCGGCTCCGGCTGAGGTTTTCTCAGCGCGGTACGATATGGGGTTCTTCAAAAAAGGCGTTATAAAATTTCTTCGAGGCCGGCAGCGTGTGTGTAAACGGTGTAATTGGTGTTGCAAACGCCCATAGGCGACGGTGACCACCTGTTAGGGTGGGCCGTTTGCCTGTCTGCTGAACTCTAGCTATAAAAAAAATATTGTGTTTATATGCTTTTTATTGTCAGGTTGCCGCCAAAATTATAGTAAATCAGAGTTCTGACTATTAAAAATGCCGGGAAGTCGGTATGAAGGAAGAGATATATTGTCTCCTTTCTTTCTCTTTTAATCCGTCCTGCACAATCTCGCCTTTCTTAGACGTTTATTATTTTTTGACATTGGAGTCTTAATTTTCTTTCCACATTTTTAGTGTTATATTGTGTTATGATATTTGAAGCCTTTAGGTAATAGGTGTTAGTAGGCGGACACTGAAAACCAGCTCTGTGTCGGTAACTCCGACAGCACAATGCTGAGACGTCAGCCTCGTTTGTTAAAAATGTAACAGTCAATTTGTTTACTTGTTATGACACTATTTGTACACTATGTATGCGATCTTGTTATGCGTTGTTACTTTTTGACAAATAAAATTCCTTATTTCTTTCTATTAAACTAATGGTAGACTAAAAATACTGCATCAGTGTTTGTGTAATAACCCTAAAAAGCCCCATATGTACAATAGCTTATCCGTGGTCGAAGTTTTTACACTGGAAACTGTAGGTGCTATTCAAAGTCAAATTTCGCAGAACCAAGATCAACCAGGCTTACTGTGCGTGCCACCTGTCGTGCATTTGCCGGCGGAACTCCTCAATGTCATGGTCACTTCGCTTGCTGATGTCTAATTATATAGTGTAAACTCCATGTAATGACACTTCACAGACTGAGCATTTCCGGCGTTTTTTTTTCTTTTTTCTGTAGGACAGCAGACAGGCTGACGGCTCACTTAGAGATTAGCAGTTATCGTCGCTTATGGGTGTTTGTAACGCCAGCGGCATCGCGAACACGCTGCTAGATCATAAGGGTACAAGAACTTGGGTCACTAATGCCGGAACACATCACAAGGTTATTATGGCGGCATACTTAAGACCAAAGGTGGTCGCCATCCAGACGGGATGGCACCCTACCACGTGGTAGCTACGTAGCTAGGGTGGGTTGCCCCAACCGCAGAGGTTAGTATTCTTTCTCCGCCCCTGCACGGATAACAACGGTTATAGAGAGTGGTCGTTAAATGGATAGAAATAAAAGATATGTATTATTTTATAATAATAAATAATAAGAATATTAATTTGACCATGTCTCCGAATTCAGAAAACGACTTAAATGGCTTCCGATTCGTCGTCGACGTGATTTACATATTCTAACATTTCTTTACAAAATTCTTCACAATCCTATTTCTCCTATGTATCTATGTGAAAGATTCAAGTTTCTTGTCCCTAGCGACACTAGTTGTAGGACCTTGAAATCACTAATCCTTAAAGTACCTCGATGCCAGAGTCAACGGTATAGTGGCTCCTTCACCGCTCATGCAGTTAGGCTGTGGAACACCCTTCCTCACCAAGTCCGTGAAAGTAGCTCGGAGAATATTTTCAAAATAAAACTAAAAGAATACTTACTGTCTGAAACATATGATGATTTAAAAATAAATGTAAAATATAAATATAAATAATTAATATCTTATATACATAACTTTAATTTCTTGTTATATATGTAATTATATATATTTTAGTGCCTGTGTGTGTATAAAATATTATTATATTTACATTATTATTATATATTATATTTAAATTTAATTTTATAGTTTCGTCAGAGTTTATGTGCACAACCCTGCCTCTTTATTCTTTCCAATTTTCAACATTAGGTTTGCTCTTTTAGGGCTAAGCACGCCTATGTACATGTCTCATATCTTAAAATTTATGTGTGTAATCAATGTTGTGTACAAAGAATAAATAAATAAATAAATAAGAATATAAATACATAATCTTTACTAATATAATACACATTTTACACACTAACATTATTATTCATACAAATAACAACACTTATTGCATATAGTATGTTATCTTCGTCTGATGTTTTTTTGTTCCTCCATTATTTTAATTGTATTTTGTTATCTGGGGGTACGGTAGTGCCCCAGCCAAGTCAAGCAAAAAAGCGGCACGGACGTACTGTCCGTTTCTCAAAGCAGTTCAGGCCATTTTCGACCCCCTATAACTTCCTTGTGGATAAAACTGATTTTCAAATTTCATTCAATGTAAACCAGTAGTTTAAGAATTATAATTATAGTCAAAATTTCTTAATTTTGTCACTCATTCACTAGCCGATCATCAAAACTCTAAAGCACTTCTAGCAGATATAGAAGCTTAAAATTTAGAATACAATTAGTATTTCGTGTATAAATCAAGGAATTAATTTTGTAATTTCGGTATAATTTTCTAGATACACCAACTGCATAAATAACTTTGTAATCCTATATAAATGAATAGCATTACAAAGTTACATTTGCAGTTTTAGTGCACCTGTATATATCTACAAAAAGAAATGAGATGCCATCAAAAACAAAACTTGTAAAAAAACCAAAATCTCGCAACTCAGATCTTTTACCGTAAAAAGTTGTGAGATCCATGTAATAAATACCAAGTCGGTTACTTTATAAGTTCCTACTTATGGGACCTTCTTTCTTAAGTTATTATGTAATTAGCTTTTTTTACGGGGGGGGGGGAATCCTCATGGACTACCTCCGCCTGGGGAAAGGCTGAGGGGCGTGCCGGACTCTTACCGGCTAAAACCACCACCCCGGTGTCTCCTCACACGTGCGCGCCGGGTCGCGGGAATCCAAATTCTTCCGCAGCCCCACACTCGTGCTGGCCCGGTCTGTCCGGGCCTCGTCTCCTGCACGGGGTAATGAGGTGTTCAGCTACCCCGTGCATGCCGTTCATGGGGGCCGGAAAAGGTTGTTGTCCGCCCTTCCCCTGCGCCCGGTGCGCCTTCTGCGGCCGGGGAAGGGAGTCGAGATCTCCCTCTCCCGTTCCGCAGTTTCCTTCTGCGACATCACGTCCTCGCAGAAGGACACCACCGCGTCCCACGATTCTGCGCTACCGACCATCCTCCGCACTACGGCTGGCAGGGACAGATCGCCTCCTACATCATTTATGAGGATACGGCGCTGCTCCTCCCAAGCTACACACTCGGCGAGTGTGTGTTGCACCGTATCCTCCCCGCAATGAACGCAGTGGTGGCACCGAGCGTCCGGCTCCCTATCTATGCGGCACAGGTACTTGCCGAAGCAGCCATGCCCCGACAGCACCTGCGTCACCCTAAACGACAGGTAGCCGTGCCTTCTCCCGAGCCAGTCGTTGAGTACTGGCCGGATTATGTAATTAGCTAACCTAACAACATCTTATAGTGACCATATAAATATTAAAAGTATCTATGAGTCTATGAGAGAGAGATTGAGAATATATTTCATTTTCCGTTTTGATTTCCGCCCGTTCGCTGATCGAATATCAAAAAAAAGTAAACCGAAAAAATATGAGAAGTTTTCGTACGCATGCGCGCCACACCCTTGCCCCCACTTCCTCGCGGGAAGAAAACACACATTACTTAAACATCGTTGTTTCTTAAAATTTTACTAACTTTATATTAAATGAAGATAGTACTATAATTATTTTTAGGTAAGGCCAAGTGTGTAAGAAATGAAACTTAGAAAATTTAATTGAAATCTATCCACTAGTTTTGCCGTGATTTGTGCAGACCTCTATTATTTTATTTATATACTAAGTATATAAGATTCTGACATTCTGGTTTTATAAAATAATTAAAAATATAATAAAAATCACAAAGTTTTGGGATAAATTTATGAGGAGACATAATAAATCCTGTTGTTGAAAAGAGTTCTCTCAATTGGCTTAAATATTTAGTACTCGGTGCCATAATGGAGTAAATTAGCTGAGCCCGTACGCCACTAGTGCTCCCTTATGGGTCCAATTAGCCCGAATTAAAGTGCCACGAACTAGGTCAAATGTAAAAATTAAATTTAGAGCAACTTGTTGACATATTATATATAAATATATAATATAAATGAATCGCCAAATGTGTTGCTGAGCGCAAAACTCGAGAACGGTTCAACCAATTCGGTTAATTTTTGTTTCATTAAGGCATAAGGAAGGTTCATAAAGAGAAAATATATTATATATGCTATTTATTTTTTGGATTCCATCAACCTTTTTTAATTTTTTTTCGATTTACTTCTGCCTGTTATTCGCCCAGCGGAACGGGCGTGATCGGCTAGGATCATCATCATCTCAGCCGGAAGACGCCCACTGCTGGACAAAGGCCTCCCCCAAAGATCTCCACGACGTTCGGTCTAGTTTACATACATACATATTATTGATCGATAAGTATTTAAAGTACATAATATCTATTTATATTTGATACTTTTGGTATCTCAGTGGTATTAAACTCGGAGACCAATCTGCAGGTTCTGAGTTGAAATCCCACAACGGCATGCACCCACCCCTAAGGCAATTGTTCTCGCCTAATGTGTATATTATAGCCATGATTTTCAATATCGTGAGGGAACCTGCATACCGAGATCACCGCGTGACCGGCCAATCAGCCTTGGACAAGCGTCACAACCGTTCCCTGTAGGGGAAGGTGCGAGCACAGCTGTGGGATATTATGGGCTCTTATTATATCATTGATACTAAAAATAATAATACACTTCAGATTCTTGCCCATAATTTTAAGGCCTGTCGTATTGTATGGATCGGAATGCTGGGCTACAAAGGGGAGGGACAAAAGGGTGTTACATGCTGCGGAGATGAGAATGTTGAGATGGATGTGTGGAGTTACGAAAATGGATAAAGTTAGAAACGAGTGTATTAGAGGAAGTGTGAAAGTAGCGCCAGTTATTGAAAAACTTAAAATAGACTAGCGTGGTTTGGCCATGTAATGCGCAGGGAAGAATGCCATATAACAAGGAAAATGATAGAAATGTGAATGGATGGATACAGGAGTAGAGGTAGACCAAAAAAAGATGGATGGATTGAGTAAAAGATGATATGGCAAAAAAGGGTGTGAATGTTGTGATGACTGCTAACAGAGGAGAGTGGAAGAAGAGAACACGGTGTGCCGTTAATACTAAATTCTCCGTTGTCTTGAGGGAAGTGCGTGTTTTGTGCGCGCACTGTTGTGTTCATAAACCAATTGTTTAATAGACATCGTTTACAGTGGCTTCGCGTTCGTTAAATTATTATCTCTGATAAGGCGGTTTTGTTAGTTATGAAATCATTTTCCGATAAATCCACACGAAACTCATGCTTGATGTACTTACCTAATTTCAATATAACGCAGGTGTGGCTTTGAGGTTGCCACGAGTACCTATTTATTGTATTAGATAATATCCGGTTAGTTATCTCTAGGTACATATTGTAAGTTTCAAAAATATTACTCATACGACTATATTCATTAATACTAATAGCTGAGCCGGCAAACGTTATTATCTGTCATATAAATTAATAAAAAAAGTACATTTTGTATAGGATTTCCATAAAATCTGTTCTTAGTGAGTGTCTACATCGCAAAATGTGTAACTACGATAAAGTTCAAGTTAATCGTGTTAGAGTTTTTATGTATAGTTCTTTTTTTTTTTTTTTTTATTGCGTAGGACAGCAGACAGGCTGACAGCCCGCTTAGAATTTAGCAGTTACCGTCGCCTATAGGTGTTTGCAACGCCAGTCGCATCGCGAACACGCTGCTGTCCCATAAGGGTACAGGAACTTGGGTCATTAATGCCGGAACACAACACAAGGTTATTATGGCGGCATACTTAAGACCAAAGGTGGTCGCCATCCAGACGGGCTTGAGGCCCTACCACGTAGCTAGGGTGGGTTGTTTTGTCGCCTTTTACGACAGGCCGACCCCGGCCACAGAGGTTAGTATTCTTTCTCCGCCCCTGCACGGATAAAAATTCTAGTTCTAATATTAAAAGAATAAAGAATGAATTGTAATTGACAAGGAATGACATTTAGGTACATAAATATGGTCGCACTCTGCTAATAAATTCATTATTATTATCATTGTTATTATACATTATACTATATATAGAGGTCGTTTTTATTGCTTCCACTACGTGCCTCCTTCTTCACCTTCTAACAAATCGGGTGTATAGTAAAAAAAAATCTCGTGATGGGTGGTATTTCGCTTATATATGGAAATACCACCCATATACTGGTGGAAAAAAGCCTATCTAGACAGCAAAATTTATGTGTATATCGTCCTCAAAGATATGGCGGCGTGGTAGACAAAAGGTCTTACGCAATACCACTAAAAGATTACCTTGATGAAATTGACGTGCTTCTAATTAATTGATATTGCGTTGGCGGAATTCTTTGGGATGTTGATCGATCTCATTAGGAAATTAAATACATTTCATATAAATACATACCTAGTCAGGTCATAAATTCTGTCACATGTTTAATGTAAAATAATTGTAACAAGTTTATTCATTATGTAACCATTTATATACCAAAATGAACTTAACATAACATAGATTCTTATGACATTAAAGTTTATTCAAAATGACCTCCGTGATTTTGAATACAAGCCTTCAATCTGCGCGGTCAGTCCTCTATCGCAGCACGAACGAGGTCCATGTCAATATCGGCGGCTGCCTTAATCAAGGATGTCTTGAGTGACTCCAAATTGGGATGAGGCTTTGAACACGCCTTTTCCTCCAAGTGTTGCCATATCTTGTAATCTAACGGATTCAAATCTGGACTGGAGGAGGGCCAGTCTTCGTGCCGGATGAAGTCGATTTCACGCGCCGCCAGCCAGTCTTGTGTGCTCTTCGCTCTATGAGCTGGCGCCGAATCTTGTTGGAATACCCAGTGCCTGTTATTGAACATGGTATGAGAAACAGGTTCCACAAGGTTCGTCAGGACTGTATTTTGATACACAACAGCATTCGTTTTTACACCTTTCTCACAAAAATGTACCTCTGTTAAGCCCCAATAAGAAACTCCCAACCATACCATGAGCGAGGATGGAAAATGACCTCGTTGGACACGCGGAATACGGTTGCTCGCTTCTTCACTACTGTGTGCGTACACCTTATCATTTTGTTTGTTGTAGCTCTCTTCTACGGTAAACATTTTTTCATCCGAAAAAAGAATTTCCCGATATTTTTTTCCCGCGTACCGCTTCAACAAAGCGCGGCATCTCTTCAGTCTCAGGTCCATTAGACGAGCATTCAAACGATGTCCTGTTTTTCTTCGATATGCCCGAAGCCCTAAGTCTTCATTTAACACCCTTTTCACCGTGGTTCTGCTTAACCCCATCTGAAGGGCCAACAGTTTCTGCTTACGTTTGGGATTTCTTTGAATTCGTGCCTTCACAGCTTTTATCACTGCTGGAGTCCTAACAGACCGAGGGCGACCACTTCTTGACCTGTTATCTACACTAGAGTCTTCATTGTATCGTTTGATGGTACGATAAATGAATCTTTTGGTTAAATTCAAATTTTTCAGTATGTTAAAAATTTGAATTGGCGCGTAACCGCAACGATGCAACGCAATAACTGCAACACGGTCTTCTTTAAGCGTCCACTACATATTTAAAAAATGAGTAAAATTCTAAAAGTATACATTTTTATTTTCATGAACAATTCGAGATTCGAATTCAATAAACTTTTTTGTGGCCAGCATTCTAAAAGAAAAGTTTTTACTGTGTGACAATACTTATGACCTGACTAGGTATGTATATTTTAACGAAACTCTTTATTGAACCAGCCATTTTATGAACTACATGAACCAGCCCCACAAGCTTTATATGAACCAGTGGTGGACGTTCAGAAAAATGGCAGACAGACCGACAGACAGCATCCGCACGCGACGACGACCGTACGAAAAAGAGGCGCCTGGCACCTACTTGCGGCGCTTTATGTGGAAGCGGTCGGCCTGTCCCTCACTCGTCCCCATTCCACACTTCGGAAGCGACTCTCATTGGTCGCTTATATTCCGGAAGTGACTCTCTTTAGTTGTCCAAACATTAGATTTTCATTGGTTGTCCAAACATTAGATTCTCATTGATCGTTTATACTCCGGAAGTGATTCACTTTAGTTGTTTTAAATATTAGTCAGTGTTGCCAATAAGATAATTTTGTGTCCGATATCTCTGCGGCCGATTTGATGCAAATGAGTCAATATTATAGGTAGGGCAACGTTAAACTATGCCGCTAGTTCTTGGGTAGTTTGACCGCACGTTGCATTCATTAGCAGTCTTCTCTCCAAACGGAACGTTGATATTGCGAGCCGTTTCTACCCCGGTAGTTCCGCTTGTATCCTCGGAAGTAGTATTCCAAAATAGCTCGGATTTTCGAAGCATCCACCTTTAGAGCGAGCGCACATTGAGCCACTGGTGGCGAACACTTTAAAACGACTAGTGGCCGCCACAAGTTGCGGACGCATTTCTCCATACATTTTGTTTAGCATCGGCGCACACCGAGCGTTTGAGTGGCCGCGTCCGAGCCACAAGCTGCGGAAGTCGACCGCGCTCGCTACTTGTGGCCGCGTTTTGTCGTTCGACTCGCGCGCACACACGGCCACAGTCGCCGCAGTGTGTATCTTGATGTTTGAGGTCATCGCGCAGCACGCTAAGTAGTTCATTGAATGAGTTCACACTCATTCTAAAATACTTGAAGAACTCATCTGGATGACTTTTTAATTCTTCAAAAAGCAATTTGTGCTGTCCATTTTTATTGCGTGATGTTAAAATTTAATGAACCCAGTAACGCCGATGAATTGGACGTCGATAATTCTGAATTCTGCGACGTTTTCTACGTCTTAGTATAATAAGCAACAATAACGAAATCAAGAGTGCGTCCATCTTTGACGAACACATCCGCCTCTGAGTGTACTCAACACTTGAATAACTGCCGCAAGTGGCAGCCACTGAAGGCCGCATCCAGCCACCAGTGGCTGCCACTGATGGCGGCGTGTAGTGGTCTGACTGAACCACTGGTGATCGCGTTTAGTAGCGGCGACTGGTGGCCATAATGTGCGGGGGCTCTTCAAGTCTAAGCTTAAAAAAAACAATTGAAAGTCGAAAATCGAATGTTGCACATTTATAGGTTTCATGTGAAACACTCGAAAATCTCACACCGTGAAGGTTTTATGTCAATTCAAAATATATTACTATACTACGACAATTTTATACTTTAACCCCTTATTATTTAATGAAGTTAGTTTTTAAGTAAATGTGACGTTTTTTTTCAGCATGCTCTGAGCCGAGTGGGTGGAGTAATATTTTACGAGACGACTCAGCGTTGGGCTGGCACCAATGCCGAGTTGGCAGATCTTTGGAGCCGGGCGTCTCTTCCCTCGGGGCCCGGGGTGCTCGCGTGGCCTCGTCACGCTGCTGTCACGTCGCTCACCCACCCTCGCATGTTCCATTATTTCCATGCCAATTTGGACGACTTCCTCTTCGTCAAAATGGTGGACGTGACGAAGCTTATCGTCGCGTACAAGCCCTCCACTGTGGAAATAATGCGGCCCTGGATACAGTGTGCTCTGACTTTGGATTGCATTATGCCTATAGGTAAGTAAGTATTGCACCATTTTAGATATAACTATGTATCATAAACTATGATGATAGCACAATAACAGTTTCTTAATTAGTGAGCTAACGAAATAGTTGAAATGTGTTGTTTGATTAGGTGCGCAGTCGGGCGGATGCCGCTTCGACAAAAAGCCTCAGTACCGGTACTCGGGGTGTCACGGACAGGACGCGTCCGCGCTGAGTATCGTGCTGGGGCTGCGATCGGGGTTCGAGGAGGGTCTGTACGCGGCGAAGGCGCGCGCGCCTTGGCAGCGGGTCACCGAAGCGGCAGCCAAGGCCGAGCTGGCTGCCCTGCAGCGCAACGACACGGACTATAGGACGGACAGAAGTTCAGAACCCCTCACCATCAAAGCCCCCACTTGAACTACGTACTCGTATGTCTCTTAAGTTACTGTCCCAACTTGTTTGATGTTATTCCGGTCTAATTAAAATACATTGTCTATGGATTGGTTTACCCACATGAAGAAATATTTTTATTGCCATTGAATGTTGAAACTTGAAACCGATGGGTGTGAGTTCATTAACAATTCTCTGAACTGCAAACCATAATTGAGTTGATTAATTTTTCAAAGGTCGTAGATCATTTTCTAGTATTGATGTACTGTTGAAAAGCGACGCCCTCAAACGAAATTGTAACTAATTACCATCGATGGGTTCTGATTATAGAAAATACTTGTGGACGATTTGTTTCTATTAAACAGGCTTCGCGTTTACATCACGCATATATCATTTCTATGATACAATTTTGGAATAATACTTAATTAGGAAATGTTTAGTAGTCCAACTTATAGGACATTAAGGTATCAAGAAGTGAATTAAGATGAATGCATTTTTAATGAAACAGTGGCAGCTCACGGCCAATATACCTAGAGAGGGAAGGAACGAGAATTGTATATAATTTCGACCATTTTGGATTTCCAATCAGTATTATTGATAATGTTAAAATTGTTTACCTTATTCCGTAGTTTTAGAGAAATTTTCAGTTGCGGTGCAAGAAATAATTGCTCCCACTATATGTTCTTTTCCCGCCCAAAAGTGATATACAACATAGCATAAATATAGATTTTATTGTGATAATTCTTTGGATTCATTAACCATCTAGGCGTTAGTATTGCGCTCTTAGTTTCGAAGCCAATTGCTGCTGTTGCACCACTGCCAAGTATTTATAAGAGTTTATCTAAAAGGAATTCTGTATGATGGTAATGTGTTCACGAACCACTAACAGTTTTATACTCTGACATATATGCTGTACATTGTCGTTATTGTACAAACGTATGTCTAATGCAAAATCAATATTGTGTACAAAAATGTATCGTTTATAATTATTATACGATATAATAGTGAGATATCGGTATTGTCAATTCCATTCGTTTGTTTGTATTATTTCAAAATATCGCACAAAATTGCCCTCTGACGGCAGTTATTAGTCAATTTGGAACGGTTATATTAATTTAGCTTAGCTCAGCTATACCTTAAAATATTTTAAGATAGTAGGTAATGTATGTGGCTGTTGGTTGTATGGGCGAGTGACAAAGTTGCTTTAAGAAGTTCTATATGAAAATAATTAGTTTTCAAATGAGCTATGTGATTGAAATAATTTACGGAGAAGGCTTCGAAAAAGCGCCCTGGACCCAGTGATGTTTTTTTAATGATAATGATTATTTATAATGTTATGTTCCTAATATCTGCATAATATTAACATCACAATACATATATAAATAATAGTTATAATAATCCCAGTAAAATTTTAAAAAGTGATATTTGAGTTTAACTTGTTCGATTCATAGAATGTACTATAAATTAATATATGTATATTAGGATTGAGATTTCCTTAAATTGTACAGTATAGCAGGCAGCTATAAAATAGTATGTAGTATAAGCTATATGATAAAGCTTTTTGAGCGCTAGTCTATAAGCACCCTAGCTATCCAATATGGCGATAACTTAGTAACTTGTAATTGGTGAATAAAATTTATATTGTCATTGAAACTGTGACCCAGCCGTGTAGCGATATTTTTTGATCAGATCAATTCCGTTCCTATACTTCTTCTTACAGGACCTATTACAATATTACATTACTGTAAAATAGGAAACATACTTTCAGATTGATATTCAAAAATGTTATATGCGTTTTTTTATCCTCTAGCCATCTTAAATATATTGTTTGCAGGATTTAAAAAAGTTCTCATTTAAAATTTCGCTAAGTGGCTTTGGTTAACAATCACAATGTATGACTTCGTAGTATGTTCCCTTATACAAGCTTACAAAAGACATAACTCGTATTCAGCTACTACACATGATACAAGGCTAAGAAATTGCCCTAATTGTATTGTTACAATTACAAGATACAATTATTGTCATCAAGATATTGTTATCAAAATAACAATATGTTGATTACAAGATATTGTTATCTTGAACTCCTCAAAATATTGTAGTTTGTAATATTAATTAAAAGGTACCTCTACATTTAAAGAATGTTAAACATTCATAGCTTAAAATATATTAGGGTACTTTAGTAGTAATAAGGGGGGAGGGGGGGGGGGGGACGTGGCTGAGAACTTTACCCGCGTGCTGTCAACAAGTGTAATGTAATGTAAACGTGTGTAAATTGCTGCACGAATTGCTATTCTTCAAGCCGATTTTGAAGTCATTATGCTTGGTAGATTTCTGGTTGATAGATTTCTGATAACACACTAAGTAAACCTAAGGCTTAAGTTAAAACTAGTAAGCATTCTAAGAGCTGTTGAAATGAAGCATTGAAAGGGTACAAGTTCTTGAGCCGATTCTGCATAAAAAAAATTATCACATAATCACTGCGATGATACTCATTATTTTGTTTAAGATTTAATTAAGTAAAGTAGTTATATTAATATAATTCCATAATAATCGTAAAATGTGATCTAAATACACCTTTCCTAAACCTTGACCAAAATTTTCTAAATTGTATGTTTTTGAGATTTTTAAATGTATATATTTTGACATATTTTTTTTTGTTTCGCGTCCACCGTGTTGGCGATGGCAGTGTGGGTAGTAGGAATCAAATCCTGCCACCACCAGTTGGCGCCTGTGGCAATATTAGCTCACGCTAACTTTTCCCAACGGCGTATTACAAACTCATGGGAATTTGGTGCAAGGGTGTCGTTGAGGTTGTGGGTCGTTGTGGTCGTGGGTCCGTTTTGGTAATACTTTGAGAGATCGTTGTTATCATTGTAATAATTTATTAACAATGATACAAATTACTAATTGTTTGTACAATTTTTATTAAAGCAATCTGAAGGATGTTAATATTTAAATATATATTGTCACATATATATAACAACAGACTTGTGCGACTTACAAGGACTCGTAAACAAACCCAATAACTTGAATGTAACCACCACAACCACGTGCTGAATATTATCAAAACGACCACCAGATAATGATTACAACAATTACAACAAACAACAACGACCTCTGGAAATATTACCAAAACGAGCACACAACGACACCCTTACATTAAAATCCCTTAGGGGTCGTTGGTAAAAGTTAGCGTGAGCGAATATTGCCACAGGCGCTATCTGTAGTGGCGGCTTTGATTTCTACACCTACAGCAGTACTATAAATACATTTTGGCTATATTGTGATGACATTTTTTTTAAATATTTTTTTACTATAAAGTATTTAAAGCTCGTTAACGTAACCTAGTCAGGCGGCAGCCATGTTTCATAGTCGAGATTTCCCAAACTTCTTATTATTATAACATCATTTTGATTACTTTATCGAAAGTTAAGCGTGTTGACGCATACTTGGATTGGAGCCGACATTGCTCAATAGAAAACTGTGGCTATCTCTCTTTAAGTTACATGTGTAACCAGGTGCACCGTTTTCGGAACGTTTATGGTTTCTAGTTTTTAAGAATCGAGAAAAGAGTAAATAATTTCAATTTTTGATGTAGAGGCGGCTTCAGTGATGGAGAAATTTAGTGCGTGGTTGTGTTGCAATAAGGTGACAGCTGTTATTCTTAAATATATTCACCTCGCTAGGAAAACCAGTGGTGTTTGTTTTGTGTGCTTATTATTTATATATCGATAATACGTATATAATCAGTATATGTTATATATAAAAACTCGCTGTTTAAATATTATCTTTCATATACAAGTACATAATATTTTATTTTTAGTGTAGGTACTATTTTTAACGTCATCATTCTTGTTATAGCAGTATTATTTATACATTGCAAGGCATTATTACTTACATTATTTTACGAATGTATATCTATACCATATTTATCGAAAAAAGTATAAATAATTGCATATATGCTTGAGTTGTTTTATTTGCTCGTTTTATTTATGGTACCCCATAAATTGAGTGGAACGTTTCTACGCCATAAGTTTGCCACGCCTTTTTATCACTACCTTCAACTTATTTTCTGGTACTTTCCGAACGTGTAAAGTCATAGGTAATATGTAGAAATTATTCTGGGGTACTTGGCTTGCAGAAGCAAGAGCCCTCTTGTATGAAGAACCCTCCGTGCCCAGTGAGCTACATACATATGCAGATAGACGATGTCAGCCTGCTTTAGAGAACCTATGAAAGTTGTCAGGAGATATTGGTGTAATAGCTTCAGCTCCCTCGCTTCTTTCTTTCCCTTGGCCATATAACGGCTTGTCTGTCAGCATATGCGACGTGCATCCCCCTTTAGATATTGCGTGCACGTCTCTAATATATCTAACTAGAAATCACAACATCTGAAAACTATTAGAGAGGATGTATGCTAGCTATGAAATATTCTAGCGTTTCTGACCGTTTCTGTTACTGTGAGCTATAGAAAACTATATTCAAACACAGTCATAGAGACGGTTTTCTTTGTTGCAACAATATATGCTGCCAGCAACTTAATTAAGAATGTGTCACTTTATTGTAGAGTATTTTTTCAAGCACCCCCTGCTCATCAGCACTGGCATTACAGTAATCCTCCCCTTATAACACGTTTTCATCTTCCTCCTTATAAGGAGGTTATAACGCAGAGTTAACATGTTTTCTTCCATACTAGGGTAGTCTGAAAAGTTTCCGACCTAACAAATATACAGGACAATTTTACAGATTTTTATTTTTCAACTGAAAAATAATTGTTCACAAAGGTGATTGCCTCTTCATTTGACGAAAAGAGAAATTGCCCCTTCATTTTAGACGAGGGAACAAAAAGAAGTCGCTTGGGGCTAGATTTTCTTTTTCTGAAAATGTGGCCGTTTTCCGTAAGTTCTGCCTTCAGCTTGTCAAGTAATGAAGTGATGCTCCTGTAATGGTTTTTCCTTTTTGAAGATAATCGATTAAAATAGCTTTCTCATGGTTAAATATTGATTTATATGTGACAAACATGTTGTTTTGACATGTTCAATACCTCTGCTATATCTCTCACTTTAATTCGGCTATCGTCTAGCACCATTTGGTGAACTTTGGCGATGTTTTCGTCGGTAGTTGCAGTTTTTGGATGTCCCGAACGTTCATCGTCTCCCAAACTCTTACGGCCACGTTTAAATTCATCTGCAATTTCACTGTAGTAAATGATGATGGAGAGTCCTCATACACAGAATCCAACTCATCTTTGATTTGCGTAGGCGTATTGCCTTTCAAAAACAAATATTTAATGACAGCTCGATACTCGATTTTGTCTATTTTCATAAAAACACATTAACTCACTCAAACGACTGTTACATAACAATGCGCATCCAAAATGGCTGAAACTTTGGTGAGTAATGGTGAGTCAACAGATGAACAACGAACTTCACTAGCTTTTATTTACGAGTGCTGCTATCTTCATGTTGAGGTCGGAAACTTTTCAGACCACCCTCGTATAACGCGAGGATTTCCCATTCCCACTTACTTAACTCTATTTCTGTACTGTGAAATTTATAATACAGTTCATAATCAATTTCCCGTCCATTTACAAGTTGTGTACGTATAAAATTTAAGTTAATTTTAGATTTAAAATCCCTATTGAGAAAAGTTTTACGTGAATCATTTGTACATACCGCGTTATACGGGGTCATTTGAGAATGCTCATACGTGTTTTCCTACAATGCAGAACTAATCTATCGTGTTATAGAGGGGATTACACTGTTTGCTATTGTCCTTTAGAAGGGGGCTATCCATTAAACACGTGAGGCTCGAAAGGGGGAGGGAGGGGTCCACAAAAATCATGAAATATCACAAGGGGGGACGGGGGGGGGGGTGTAATAATATATCACGTGTATTTATTTTTTCGGCAAACGCGTACAAAATCGAATTTAGCACTGTGCCAACAACTGACTTGCAAGATGCTTATCCAGTTATTGGTGTTGAAGAAAGTCTTGCTAATCCGTGGTCCGAGGATACTGTACATTAAATTATGTTCATTGTTCATGTATTAGTATAAAAAGTCTTTCGCAACCTGCAACCTTTCTGTCTACCTCTAAACGTTATTATTGTAGTCTTTAATTTTCTATAATAAAATTAGATGATACTTAAAATTAAGATCCTTTCTAGGTATTAAAAAATACACGTGATATAGGTCTTAAACCTCACCATGTATCACCAAGGGGGACGGAGGGGAGGATGGGGTTAAAAAAATTCCAAAAAAAACACGTGATTAATGGACGGCCCCAAGGGTTGTAGGGAAGGGCATGCCTTTCTTCCTGATTCACGTCACCATGATCACTGGGATCTCTAAAGATACATTACCATATTTCATATAAGTATTTCGCGTACACGTGACGCGACAGATGTTAGTGCTGACTTCGTACACTCGCTGAAGTATTATAAGTTTATTTTCTGATAACGTCATACGACTTTGGTTGTGAATTTATGAAATTATTTGTGGTGATATCTTCGAGCAAGCGTCAACTAATAAATATAATGTGATATAAAATTTCAAAGTATTGTAGTTTAATTTTTACTTGATCGTTAACTATTCATACGATTGCGTCATAGTTTACACGCTCAGATGTTTAGATAGATTTAATATTATTCTGTAAATGACACGAACGACTATATTTATCAATATTATAAATAACTTCAATAACATTTTGCCATGTACACGATGTTTAGTTTACATGGGCTTACGAGTGGTAAGTAAAAAGCATTTACTTTGTATATTCATAATGCTTTTAAGTGATTCGACAACGATTATCTTTATTGAGAGATGAGATTAGTCCTAAGTCCGTGTACAATATATTTCATTTGATTTATTTAGAAATTATAATGGCGTTATTGTTGTTTGTTGAGATGTACGGTTATTTTATTTTTGAACATATGAATGAAAACCACAATTTATGTTTGTTTTGTAAATATGTATTTTTAAATGAAGGACGATTTTACAGTCTTAGCTGATAGTTTTAATTTTTGAACAGTTAACGCCCCAAATTAACTGAAGCAAGGCTTTTTAAATATATATAATACTACAGCTATAATAGAAACATTTTTGTTATAAGCATTAATAGCTTAGATATTCATGGAAGAAGTTATCCTTTTTAACATGTGATTGTTTGTACCGATTATAAATAAAATAAATATACAGGCACATTCACACAGCACCGTCTAGTCCAAAAGTAAAGCATTTGTGTTATGGGTACTACTAAACAATTGTTAAACTACATATATACTTTTTTTGTAAATACCTAGTCAGGTCATAAATTCTGTCACATGTTTAATGTAAAATAATTGTAACAAGTTTATTCATTATGTAACCATTCATATACCAAAATGAACTCAACAAAACATAGATTCTTATGACATTAAAGTTTATTCAAAATGACCTCTGTGATTTTGAATACAAGCCTTCAATCTGCGCGGCCAGTCGTCTATCGCAGCACGAACGAGGTCCATGTCAATATCGGCGGCTGCCTTAATCAAGGATGTCTTGAGTGACTCCAAATTGGGATGAGGCTTTGAGCACGCCTTTTCCTCCAAGTGTTGTCATATCTTGTAATCTAACGGATTCAAATCTGGACTGGAGGAGGGCCAGTCTTCGTGCCGGATGAAGTCGATTTCACGCGCCGCCAGCAGTCTTGTGTGCTCTTCGCTCTATGAGCTGGCGCCGAATCTTGTTGGAATACCCAGTGCCTGTTATTGAACATGGTATGAGAAACAGGTTCCACAAGGTTCGTCAGGACTGTATTTTGATACACAACAGCATTCGTTTTTACACCTTTCTCACAAAAATGTACCTCTGTTAAGCCCCAATAAGAAACTCCCAACCATACCATGAGCGAGGATGGAAAATGACCTCGTTGGACACGCGGAATACGGTTGCTTGCTTCTTCACTACTGTGTGCGTACACCTTATCATTTTGTTTGTTGTAGCTCTCTTCTACGGTAAACATTTTTTCATCCGAAAAAAGAATTTCCCGATATTTTTTCCCGCGTACCGCTTCAACAAAGCGCGGCATCTCATCAGTCTCAGATCCATTAGACGAGCATTCAAACGATGTCCTGTTTTTCTTCGATATGCCCGAAGCCCTAAGTCTTCATTTAACACCCTTTTCACCGTGGTTCTGCTTAACCCTATCTGAAGGGCCAACAGTTTCTGCTTACGTTTGGGATTTCTTTGAATTCGTGCCTTCACAGCTTTTATCACTGCTGGAGTCCTAACAGACCGAGGGCGACCACTTCTTGACCTGTCATCTACACTAGAGTCTTCATTGTATCGTTTGATGGTACTCGTTTATCGTATCTTTTGGTTATATTCAAATTTTTCAGTATGTTAAAAATTTGAATTGGCGCGTAACCGCAACGATGCAACGCAATAACTGCAACACGGTCTTCTTTAAGCGTCCACTCCATATTTAAAAATGAGTAAAATTCTAAAAGTTATACATTTTTATTTTCATGAACAATTCGAAATTCGAATTCAATAAACTTTTTTGTGGCCAGCATTCTAAAAGAAAAGTTTTTACTGTGTGACAATACTTATGACCTGACTAAGTAAATACATATTATACATGAACACCCAGACCTCTGCATGCATACAGAAGTGCGTTAGCCGCTACGCCACGGAGGTCGTCAGATGTTTCAGTTATGTTTAGACTATCCATATGAGATCTTCCTAATAATATTTCTGAAGGCGTTAACACCAGCGAAAGCTTTAAAGTATTTGATAGCTTTAAATTTTCGCGATATATTTGTATCGTTATATACCAAGAGTGTCACGTCATCGGATATTTCTGGTAGTCTCTTTATTAATTGTTAACACGAGGGATCGGACATCCGGCAGCTCTCTTGACGCATATCTTGCAATGGAAATATAATTAATTTCAACCTTAATAACGCTTGTTTGCTTTTCCAATGTATCCTCGCTTCTTTACAGGGCCATATTAGCTTTTCGAGAGGGCGCTTCATTACCTACTCAGCGGCGACCCAATTTCAAAACAAAGAGAAAAAAACTGAATAATGATATTTTTGTATTTTTCGTTCAAGTGGAGTCGTGTGAATATGATCTAAACCACATTTTTTTAATATTACTTTTTTCAGCTAGTCATGTGACCTGTTTTTGCCCTAAGGACTTGTGGAGAAATACAGGACGAAGTATCCGCCTCTGTAAAATGTCGTCAAGCGGACCCCGGGCATCGAAACGGAAGTTTACGTAGCAACCGGGATTTAACGTTAAGATGATGATGAAAATATTATCTGCGCTATTGAAAATCTTTGATTTGCTTTTCATATAATTTACACCCTTTAAGCCGGGTGATTTGGCTAGATGAATTTCTTCCCCTTATAAGGCCTACCCACCGAATGAACGGACTGCAAAGGGGGAGGAATAGGCTATGGAACCAATTGCCAAAATTATTAAATTGTCGATACAATTTAATCAATTAAAATCTCCATTATGTGTAGAAAAATTAAATACGTTATAACATTGACAGATATTATATTAAATAAATAATCACAATCCATATTAACTACAACAATATACAGACAACAAAATTACGCTGAATAGCAAATGGTGGAAGTGTACATTAGATACGTATACTTTGAGCTTCTGTTTGAGATTTATTTATTCAGTATCCATGGCATGGCAGTGTTGGATAGGCTACACTTTTGTCTACAGTATCACATTCATAGACTACGTTGTAGAAAAAAATCAATTCCGCGAGGTATTTAGATATTTATCAGATTATTACGGGTAAAGAAGGTAATTATCAAATGAAATATGCAGATTAGCGATTTTTCGATACATAAAATAAAATCATAATATATAAAAATAGCAAACACAGATTCTGGGTAAAATGCCTTAGATACCCATGAGAACAACCAATTACGAGGGCGGCCCGATAGCACCACTATCGCAAGAACAATTTTTATTGCGTATTACATTCTCGTAGACAGCCAATGTAAAAATTTCAGCTGATTCGAACGCGTAAATTTGTTTTGACCGCGCGTGGAAGCGAGCGTGTCCGCGGATGTGAGAAAAATACAGGGTGGGCTAGAATACAGTTCACTTTTCCTTGGCAAATAGATCGTTGACCACGGGCGGTAGCGGGGTGTGGTCTCTCGCAATTTTAATCGCCATGAGTCACTTCACGGTAGAGCATCGCGCATTCGCTGTTCGAGCGTTTTACGAACTCTTACATTATTGTGCGGCGTATGTTCTGAGTTAAATTCAATTTACAGAGTGGATACTCTGCCGGATGGCAGTGTCTTAGCACCCAGTTACTTAAACAATGGCTGAAGAGGTTCCAAGAAACTGGTTCGGCGCTATGAATGAGATGTCAAGGTCGCTCCCGTACTTCACGCACGGAGCAAGCGAATCGGGAGGTTAATCGATCTGTTCAAGAAAATGCGGAACTATCGATAAATCTACGCGACGCGACGCGAATTTTGAGATATGATTTGAGGCTCCATCCTTATAAGATCGATTACCATACAAAAAGGGCGTCATTTGCCACCTCGATGTTAGAGCGATTTTCCAGCTTCTGGCACATACTTTTCTCAGACGAAGCCCATTTTCACTTAAATGGATTTCTCAACAAGCAGAATTGCCGTTTTTGAAGTGCACAGCCTTCGCGCAAGCAGCAAAAGCCACTCGACTGCCAGAAAATGACGGTTTGGGCTGACATTTCAGCCAAAGGGCTTATTGGGCCTTATTTCCTTGAAAATTCTAGAGGCCGTACAGGAGCTGTTCCCACGTAAAGTCATCTCAAAGAGCCCATCCTGTAGATAAAGAGCAATATCGGTCGGTGATTCGATTCTTGTTTTTGAAAGGGAAATCGCACAAAGAAATCGATCTCTTGGATGCTGTGTCCGGTGACTCTTTCGATGGCGACCGTTAACAATTGGTTTAACCAGTTTCAACGTGGTCGCACGTCGGTTTTTGATGAGCCACAACCAGGTGAGAGACCGTGAGACCACTTCAGAGCAGTGTTTGACGATGTTTAAGCGCAATCCGAAGGCGTTTCTGCGTCGTTTCGTGACCGTCGATGAAACATGGGTACACTGGTACACACTACACACCAGAGACCAAGGAATAGTCGAAACAATGGACATTCCCCCGGCGAACATGACCCGAAGAAAGTAAAGACTGTCTGAAAAGGTGAGGGCCACAGTTTTTTGGGATTCAAAAGGTGTGATCTACATCGACTTCCTGGAGATGGGTGAAACGGTCACAGGGCTCTGCTATCCCGAATTGCATAAAAATCGATCCCATTGGGCGAAAAAAAGTGCTCTTCCATCATGACAACGCACCGGCTCACACCTCCGCCGTCGCCACGGCCAAATTGGTAGAATTAATCTAAGAACTGCTGCCCCATCCACCGTGTTTTCCGGATTTGGCCCGTGCGACTTTTTTTGGTTTCCAAATTTGTAAGTCACTCGCCGGGCAGAAATTTGATTCGAATGAGATTATTGCCGCCACGGAAGCCTATTTTGCAGACCTTCAGAAAACGTATTTTTCAGGCGGGTTAAAAGTTGGAGCATCGCTGGGTCAAGTATCGAATTCAAAGGAGATTATGTTGAGAAATAGATCACCATTTCTCCATTTGCAGGCTAAGTACTTATCGGAGCACCCTCGTAGCTATTGCTAATCACTACCATCATTTTTTGTCAAGTCATATTTACCTCAAATGTTTTTATAAGTACTTAAGAATATTACGTAAATTATACATTTATAAGTATTAAATGTAAATTTTATGTCTGATTTTAATAACAAGTCGGTGCACAATTAAACACCACAAAAGAAATGCAAGTTGACTAGTTTTTCACTTGTTCCTGAATATGATAGAATATAGCGTTTTCATATAAATCATTTGAAACAGAATGGATTTCAGACAGCAAGAAATTATTAAAATTGGTTCGATTTTTTTATTTTATTTCAATGTTGTATTTTAAGTCTGTTACGTGTTTCAGATAGAATAATATAATAATCGGAACACAATAATACACTAAATCGTATATTTCCAAATTAATTACGTTTGTAAGGCATGTAATAATGAGGTTGAGTGGTTAAGAGCTGATGCTCTTTTGTGGATTCAATTTCTATTTGTGCATATATCCGATGAAGCTTATAGGTTTATTATAAATTATAGCTAAACATTAATTGAATCTTAAATCTATATAGTAAAATATTATCTATTAAAAATAGTTGCAAAGTGGAGTCCCCACGACTCCTGTATTTTAAACTTACACTACAATATAATTAAATATACACAGTATAAGGGCAAGATCTTAAAAGTTGTTGGATAGCTAAAGGTTGGTAAAGCGTCGGAAAACATTTAGGCCTAAATTTGTACATCATTCAAATCCATAATACATAAATATCTACATTAATTTTAGGAACAATATTCTAATGTACTGAAATGTTCTAACAATTATCAAGCAAAATGAAAACAAGTGAGCCGTATTACTACTATACACAGACAATTGATTATATAAACTAATATGCACAAAAATATTTTATATACAATTTAAAAACATTCATAAATAGATAGAAATAAAATATAGATCTTGTTTTTTAAATTTATACGATTCTCATCAAAGTACTATTAAGTCAAGCGTTAGGATTCACTAATATTTTCACATACATTACAATTTTAATATTCGACTATTCGTGATTTTTTTGGCTTAACATCGAAATAGCATTAACAAGAGGCAAAATGTCAAGTTTTAATACATGTATACTTCTTAAAGTCAATCTATTAAAACATAATAATTATAATTTTGCTAAATTAGAAGTGAACGCTAAACATTTCACTTTGTATCCGTTTTCTTCTCGTCGTCTTTGAATAAAAGAGGAATCATGCCCAAGAAGCAGCCCAGAGTGATGCCTAAAACTCGGCCCTGGAATTAAGAATGTATACAACACATGAAAACAAAATTTAATGTTCAGTATTATTTAAATCGGACGAATTGGAAAGCCTTAGAGGAGGCCTTTGTCGAAAGACAAGCTGTTGTGGAAGACATGTAACCAATTGTCGAGAAAAACTAGATTTTATTTATAATAATAATAAAGAAAATACTATTGTTAAAAAGAAAAACAGCAATAAAGGCTTATTTTATTCTATTTATATTATTATTTCAATATTTTTATATATAAATAAATAAATAAACCATTTTGTAGTGGACGGAGTGATTAATCTAAACTATTCGTGAAATCACTTGAACACACAAAAAATTGTCTAGCCCTTTAGGAGTCTCACATATGCACAGAAGAATTTTAAATATAAATATTTCATTATTTTTATCAACTCCATAACATTTTTTTAATATTGTTTTACAAGTATTTTAACAAAATAACATTATTAAAATTATATACTTCGTCTTCCTCCTGCCCCTGTCGGCACATGTTACATTAATAGTTGTGGCTTAGTTTTTACAACTGGCAGCCTGCCTTATGTTAACCCCTTTTTGGGGAAAAATCTGTCAACGTTTTTATTTAAATTATTTTTCTTGTCTCACATTGAAAGTATTACACGAAATTTCGTTGTCGATTGTCTAATATATCCTCAAGTGACACTTTTATTGGTTTCTTCTTGAGTAAACATCTGAGGGTTGGGTGTGCAAGGTGGCACACCCAACCCTCATTCGACAACTATATCACGAGTGCTTCTAAATAGGAAATTCACAGTGCCGCAGCTTGCGCACAATGCGTACATCTTCATATATTTTGGTGGTGGCTCACAGCAATGTTCCTGTTCAGAAACTCGCGGCTTCTTTCACAACAATACATAGCCATCGGCGAAAGATCGTGGCAAGCAGGGACAGCACATAGGTGGATCTTCACAACACACTGTTGAACAAGGGTCCACTAACATCGGACATACTGCAAATTGCTCGCAGTCTTCAGGGTAAGAGCACTCCATTTTTATTTAGATTTTCCTTCTTTTTCTTTTGTAAATTTTATATCATAATAAATTTCCACTAGAATTTTGATAATTAAAGTTATATACTATAGGTATATAAAATAAATTTAATGAAGCTTTCTAGACTGACAAATATCTAAACTAGTTTCAGATTTAAAAAAAATACTGATGAATAAGAAGAATTAATTAGGTCCTTCTAATGTGATGTTTCATTGAGCAGACTGCAGCTATCTTAACCTAATTTCACTTAACTAATGTATCCAGGAATACAGGAATAACTTGTATGTATGGTATAGGTGCTTCGTATAGGCAATAAGCACTTTAAATTGTGTGTTTGATTGTCAGAGAAGTGTGAATGTTGATATTGCTTACCACATTGGCGAATCGTCGGCTGATCGGCATGTCGAGCTGCACGGGCGAGAGCGCTGGCGCGCCGAGGCCCACCATGGCGGCGGCGCGCTCCACGTAGTACGACGACCCAATGCCGATTATGTCGCTGAACGTGTTGCCCAGTGCGGCGGCCGCCATCGTCGACAGCGTTATGTACGCGCTCATACTGCTTTCTATGCTGTCTCCCTGATCATGAATAAAATCAGAGTTAAGTCTCTTTAGTCAGGATTTTCTTTTTTCTTTTTCTTTTTGATTTATTGGAGGTGGAGATTCATGATGTTTAATCCACTTGGGACATAGGTAATATCTCTTTAGTCATTCTTGTTTCAATTGGTTTTCATAAATATTACATTAGAAGAAAGATAAGTATGATTTGAGAATCTGAATAGTGCAAAAGAATTACATAAAATAATTAAATTTATTTTATACAATTGAACATATATTTCATAATGTAAAAATTTAAAGTACTATCAATGTTTTATAAATAATCTACAACATGATGTTATTGTATTGTATATATAATATATATATCTATAAAAATTATAGAAGCAAATTACTGAAATCCACTAAACACATAATTAAGAAATAGACTTACAGCTATGATCATAATGAAGTTATCCAGGAACCCGAAGCCAATGAATGGTATTGAATTTGCTAATGACACTAGAAAATAATACAAACAATGAATACATTACTAAATGATGCATTACAAAAGCTAATTTTATATTAAAACATTATATTAATACATTTTAACTAAATTACACTAAGACTCAAAATTACCAAAAAGCAAAAGTAATATTTTTTGATTTATTTAAAGATTTTATATTATAGTAAATAGAAACCTGTAGAAGAATCTGATCCATAAGAAGAATAGAGCCACTGCTCATTATTCCTATTGCACAAAGTTGATAAATGCATTAAAATCACTCAAAAAACAACTCAAATTACTTAGGTATACTTACATTAGTTTATTAGTTCGAACTTAATTTAAGAACTAAGTTATTAAGGTTAATAAAAAGAAGGTTTATTATTTTTTGTTTTTCAGTTTTTTCGGTGGTTTAATTTTTTTGTTAAAAAGTTCTTATTTTTTTTATAATTTTTTGTGGCTATAATCTACTAATAACTACAAGCTGAGATAAATCAATTCTGTTAAAAGTTACGCATAGTCATAGATATAATCAGTGAGTGAACAATCATTCTCTGTTTTTGTACCCTTAGGGTTGGATTTTATTCCCAAATTTATATGAGACCAACTTCGGGGTATACGCTTTCAAATAAAAAAAGAATTTTTAAAATCGGACTACTCTGTAAAAAGTTATGCATGGTCGTACATAAAAAAGAAAGAAAAAATACCTAGTCAGGTCACAAGTATTGTCACACAGTAAAAACTTTTCTTTTAGAATGCTGGCCACAAAAAAGTTTATTGAATTAGAATTTTGAATTGTTCATGAAAATAAAAATGTATAACTTTTAGAATTTTACTCATTGTTAAATATGGAGTGGACGCTTAAAGAAGACCGTGTTGCAGTTATTGCATTGCATCGTTGCGGTTACGCGCCAATTCAAATTTTTAACATACTGAAAAATTTGAATATTACCAAAAGATTCATTTATCGTACCATCAAACGATACAATGAAGACTCTAGTGTAGATGACAGGTCAAGAAGTGGTCGCCCTCGGTCTGTTAGGACTCCAGCAGTGATAAAAGCTGTGAAGGCACGATTTCAAAGAAATCCCAAACGTAAGCAGAAACTGTTGGCCCTTCAGATGGGATTAAGCAGAACCACGGTGAAAAGGGTGTTAAATGAAGACTTAGGGCTTCGGGCATATCGAAGAAAAACAGGACATCGTTTGAATGCTCGTCTAATGGACCTGAGACTGAAAAGATGCCGCGCTTTGTTGAAGCGGTACGCGGGAAAAAAATATCGGGAAATTCTTTTTTCGGATGAAAAAATGTTTACCGTAGAAGAGAGCTACAACAAACAAAATGATAATGTGTACGCACACAGTAGTGAAGAAGCGAGCAACCGTATTCCGCGTGTCCAACGAGGTCATTTTCCATCCTCGCTCATGGTATGGTTGGGAGTTTCTTATTGGGGCTTAACAGAGGTACATTTTTGTGAGAAAGGTGTAAAAACGAATGCTGTTGTGTATCAAAATACAGTCCTGACGAACCTTGTGGAACCTGTTTCTCATATCATGTTCAATAATAGGCACTGGGTATTCCAACAAGATTCGGCGCCAGCTCATAGAGCGAAGAGCACACAAGACTGGCTGGCGGCGCGTGAAATCGACTTCATCCGGCATGAAGACTGGCCCTCCTCCAGTCCAGATTTGAATCCGTTAGATTACAAGATATGGCAACACTTGGAGGAAAAGGTGTGCTCAAAGCCTCATCCCAATTTGGAGTCACTCAAGACATCCTTGATTAAGGCAGCCGCCGATATTGACATGGACCTCGTTCGTGCTGCGATAGACAACTGGCCGCGCAGATTGAAGGCTTGTATTCAAAATCACGGATGTCATTTTGAATAAACTTTAATGTCATAAGAATCTATGTTTTGTTAAGTTCATTTTGGTATATGAATGGTTACATAATTAATAAACTTGTTACAATTATTTTACATTAAACATGTGACAGAATTTATGACCTGACTAGGTATATATGTGTCTACTTGAGAACCTCCTCCATTTTTTTTTCATCTGTTAATAAATAAAATCTATCTATGCCTCTTAAAACAACAAATGAAAATGCACAAAAATGTACTCAGTAGGTAATTTAGCTCAAAACCTTTATTAAGAATGAAATATTTGAAGGAAGTAGTGGGCTATGGAAATATGTTGAATTACTTACAGTGAAATAGCTCCTTTGTCGAGGGCTTTGGTACTGTAGCAGCTGTAAAAGTAAATTGTTTTATTTTTTAAACATATTTAAACACATGAAAGTTACATATAAAATCAAATTTGTATTTAACACATAAAAAGTTACATATGTAACTACAAATATATATTTGAGACTGTTTAAAGTTTAGGTGAAATCAGTTTTATGAGGATCATGATGATTACTTGTAAATTAATAGATCACAGAGAGAGAACAGAAAGGATTAAGATCCAAGATACAGACATGATACAATAATACATAACATTATGTAAATATGTGTATAACATTGTTCATAACCCACAGCTGTCATTCATCATTGTTAGAAAATCTTTTTGTTTGTGTCTTCTGTTTGGACAATGATGTCATAGAGCCCCTTGCTCTGTACCATATACCATTGTATGACATACACCTGTTACTCAATCTTGGGAATATCTAATGTTATATATAAATATATAATAAATATAATTTTATCTATATTTTATAATTGTATTTATATTTTACAATTGTATATTTATTATTATCCCATAAAAATATCTAGTGTAAACATAGTATCACTTTGCATACAAAGCTTCTCACACATACAATAATCACATAAATGGTTAATCTCTGTTGCAGATAAGTCTTGCAGCCCACTGTATAAGGCTATATTACTCAATGACAGTGACTTTGAAGAACTGCAGTATAATCATCTACATCAAAATGGAAATAATTATGGCATCTAGTAATGCAGGGATTGATACATCAGGGTATACCTTTAGACCTAGTGGTCATAAAAAGTGTTCAATATTATAATAATAACCCAAAAATAGAACCCCTCATATTGTAAAATGATGAAAGAAGTTTTAAATTTAACTCCAGTCCAAACACTGCCGCCAATGACATCACTGATATATCCAGTTCAAAGCAGATTCATAATGAGTAAACAATATAATTTTACATTTCAGCTCACTATGTGATGTTCCAACACACTGACTTGCTTTTAACTAGATTTATAATAACTTTTTACTCTATTTAGTACATAGGATTCATGTGATAAATCTAGGGGTGTAAGTAAAAGATTAAAATGGAAATTTATTACATGTGAGAATTAAATGAAATAAAGATTAAACAAATTACCATATTTTTTCTTTAGCCAATCTTCAGGCACAGGACAATATGTACCAGTAGGATCCACATCTCCCAAAGTTGGAACTTTGCTAGGTCTTCCAAATTTGCTCCTCCACCGCTGTGCAGCCAATTTGTCTGTAAAAATTGACTTATGACAGTTTTCCATTCAACTGTTCACCGATTGTGGACTCAAGAGAACTTACCTTCAAATTCCTCCTTTATCCTGTTAGATTCATATTCTTGGAGAGCATTAAATAGCATTTTTCTCTCTTCCTCATTTAAATGTAGCACGAGTTCTGTAGCATGAACTTTTGTCATGGGACCACTAATTTGAGTTGGCTCTTCGAAATCTTTTGAAGTAGGACCTAATCCTAGCTTACGAATCTTCACTACTGAAGGGACAAATATTTTACATTTTATATTTCCGATGTTCGCACTATGTCGTACTTGCAACTTTATTGGGCTTTCATTACGAAAAACATTGAAAATCAACGAATATTGGCCACAACACCGTACAATCCTGGCGACTTTCATATTTCAATATTTTTGGGATAAAATATTTTAGTCTAAAGAAACCACTATTACCACATCACAAAAAAATACTTGGGAGGATTAGAAAACATTACAAATTAATTGTCTTGGAGCTGAATAAAGTCGATTTAAATCAAATATTTTAATATGTACATTGTACAATCTGATTTTGAAATCAATTTTGTTATATTCCCCAATTCCCCATCTAGGGTAACTTTAAATAAATTTGTCATTTGTCATAATCATTCTGACATATCATCTTCAAATCTATTTTAATAAAAACCTGGACATTGGACTTGATATATCAATCTTTTAACTGTTTTTAGAACAAGATACATATCATTTGAGTATTTTTAATCTTCTTCTTCTTCAAGTGCCTCTCCAACTAGTGAAGGTTGGCTACCAACTTCTGGAATCGTTGCCTGTCTTTAGCGAGTCGAAACAATTTGGACGCGCTCGCTATTCCAGTCCACTCTCGGATGTTACGGAGCCACGACTTCTTTCTCCGACCAACTCGACGTTTACCGGCAACCTTGCCCATCATTATAAGTTGCAAGAGGCTATATCTATCGTGTCTGAGCACGTGACCGAGATATGCAGTTTTTCGTCTCTTGATAATAGACAAAAGTTCCCTTTTCCGTCCAGCCCGCCGCAGAACCTCCTCATTTGTGACTCTATGCGTCCAACTTATCCTCAACATACGCCTGTATGCCCACATTTCAAAAGCTTCAATTCGCTTCCTGAGGTCTTCCTTAATAGTCCAAGACTCGCATCCGTAGAGAAGTATAGGCCAAATGTAACAGTGCAACAGTCGTGTACGCAAGTCGATCTTTAAACTCCGGCAGCACAGTACGGATCTCATGGTATTGAAGGCACTACGAGCAATCTCCACGCGGGTTCTTATTTCCAACTCACTATCCCAGTTTTCCGTGAGCCATGTGCCTAAGTATTTATACTTATACACCCGCTCGAGAGATCGCCCTGACACTGTGATAATCGGGTCAATATTGAGATTCCTGGAAATCACCATAAACTTAGTCTTGCCGACATTCATCCGAAGGCCAGCCCTTTCACTACACTCATTAACTCTGTCGACGATCACCTGCAAATCTGCTGCTGTAGATGCAATAAGAACTGTATCATCTGCGTATCTAATGTTATTGATAACACGCCCATTAATCCTAACTCCACAATCTAGGTCTTCAAGAGCTTCTGCTATAATCGTCTCCGAATACAAGTTGAACAAGGTAGGCGATAAAATGCAGCCTTGCCGCACTCCTCTCTTGATCTCAATCTGTTCAGTATACTCGCCATCAATGCGCACCGCTGCCTGCTGATTCCAGTACAAGTTTTGAACAATGCGTACGTCTTTACCGTCCAGTCCAATATCGTTTAAAATCACTATAAGGCGATCATGCAACACTCGATCAAACGCTTTTTCGTAATCCACGAAGCAAAGAAATACTTCCTGCTGCATGTCCATGCACTTTTGCACCAAAACCTGCACTGCAAACAGAGCCTCCCTCGTTCCAACCCCAGACCGAAATCCAAACTGGCTCTCACTCAGTTGTTCATCACATTTTCCTTTGATTCGCTCATGTATAATCGAGAGAAAGAGCTTCAAAACTTGACTCATTAAACTTATAGTTCGAAACTCCTCACACCTCTTGGCGTTTTTCTTTTTAGGAAGAGTCACAAAAGTCGATGTAAGCCAGTCTTGGGGCAGTTGACCAGAATCATAAATGCGGTTGAAAAGATCAACGATGACATCCAACTGTTCGTCACAAATTAGTTTAAGCACCTCAACATGAACTTCATCTGGCCCTGCTGATTTTCCGGTTTTGGCTCTCTCCAATGCTTTCCAGACTTCATTTTTTAGGATAGGAGGACCATCAATACTGGTATCGATAGAAGCAATGATAGAAGCACGCTTGTCATCAGCAAACATGGTCCCAATGTACTGCTCCCACATTAGCTTCTTTCTAGAAAGATCCAAAATGGGTAGCCCATTTTCATCCACGAGTTGAAACGAGGGCGTCTTGTGGCCAACCATGGCTTTTATTTCCCTATGCAAGTTAAACGCATCATGTTTGGCGTGGAGACTCTCAATATACTCACACTTGCGCCGATACCAAGAATCACGGGCAAACCTCACCTCTCTTCGAACTTCTTTGTCCAAGGCTTTATATTTACGTGTGTCTAACGTCTTATAGAGTCGCCTTTTTTCCATGAGTTGATAAATTGATTCCGTCATCCAAGCTTGCTTCGGTGCCCAATCACCAGGTTTTAAGTGTCTCACATTGATGTCGTGTACTTTCATTTTAAGTTGATGCCATGTCCCTTCTACAGACTTAATTGGTTCCTGCATTTTAGTGACAGCCCAACCATTGATCTCATTCGACACTTGAGGTTTTATATTCGGGTCATGTAACTTTCTTAAGTCGATCTTTGGTTGTCGCTTTTTCCTAATTTTCTTTAGGGTGCAGGCCAAAACAGCAATCACTGGATTGTGATCAGATCTTATGTCAGACCCTGGATAAGTCTTAGCACTTCTTATGCTGTTCTTGTAACGATTATTAACCATTATATAATCTATTTGATTCCGTATTATGTGCATAGAGGTATGTCTGGGTGAAGTCCAGGTGTACAATCTTCTTGGTGGTAATTCAAAGAAAGTATTCATGATCGTAAGATTATTTTCCTGGCAAAACTGTACCAGAGTATCTCCTCTCTCGTTTCGCTCCCCCAGCCCGAACTTGCCTACCACTCCCCGCACTTCCCGTTCACCGACCTTGGCATTCATATCACCCATCACTATGCCAATCTCATGATTCTTCGTTAGCTTCAGCAAGTCTTCTACTTCCCCATAGAAGCTCGCAACCTCCTCGTCTGGTCTATCAGTAGTAGGGGCATAAAGTTGTATTATGTCGATGTCCCTTGGCCTAGCTTTCAACCGCAGCATCATGGTACGATTGGATTTGGCAATGAAGGTTACTGATGCACCCACAGTCTTAGTATTAATAATTAAGTATTTTTAATAAAGACACTAAATTTCTTTTCAAATTCTTTAACATCTATAAAAATATAATTTATTTATGAATAATATTGTGGTATGGATATTAGGATAGGATACTGATATTCGTATCAATATCGATATTGAGACTGAATATCAATTAGATAACCATTACAAGAAATAACCATGCCAATAACGCACAGTACAGTGTGAGTATAATATGCTCTATCTTGAATGACCACACTTAAAACTCTTTATAAGTACCTATTTGTTTAACGACTCGTTTTACCTTTGTATCTATTAACCATATGTGCAGATCAAACGCTTTGATTTACACATAAAGATACCTATCAAAATCTCATCGTCAATCTATCATGCTACTAATAAGTCAGAGTTAGAAGATTTAAATATATCTTATGATACTGCATTGCAATTCAACGTTTTGTCTTAGTGAGTTACTAAGGATTTAAAGATTTAAAAAGAGTGATTTACATCTTCTGAGCATAAAGATCCAAAGAACTCGCAATTTACATAATACGGCGCACAAGTATGAATGACCTCTCCATCGGTACCGCAAAAAACTGGTTCAATGACCTAGTACGAGGCTGAGGACGGCGGTCATTGCATCTGTGCGAGCGAATACGCGATACTCACTTACGATATTTACACGGGAGTGACAGAGACAGGTAATAAGAGGTTAACGTACGAAATTAGCACCTTATGACTATTTTGTACAATTGAATTAGTGACAATATTTTCCTTGGAATGAAATATTTTATGGTGAAAATTTGACATACAATTTTTTTTGCAAAAATGGGTTCCTTAAATAATGTTTAGTGCGTAAAAAAATTTTTGACGGTTTTGTCAAAGTCACCTGTATATACGAAAGAAAACTTAGTCATTAAATTATCACTATAAATTCTAAGAACCTGGGGTGGCATATAGCATATTTTTAATTGTTAGTATTGCATTGTGTGTATAGCGGGCCTATATTTATTTTTTAATTCTGATGTACTGTCAGTGTCACTAGTTCTCGTTGTCACTGTTTACTCTTGAACTTATCAAAAATATCAAAATAATTCCATTTTCCTCCAAAGTTTACAATTTATTCTGGAATTATAACATCTAAAAATCCATAAGAATTATATTCTACATGCCGCAAGAGTAAGTAAATTGCGCAATATCATCTAAAATTCTAGTGCAAAGTCCAAACCGGTGCCACTTATTACGGAATTTCCTGTATATTGAACAATAACATTAAGTTCTGATTGAATAACTTTCTGTTACGATTGTAGGGGAAAGTTTTGATTTATCACCACTGAGTTTATGATAAGAAGAGGTGAACAAGAGCATCATGCATGATGTTGGAGGGTCTTGTGGCATGGGTTTTGAACAATTACCTTGGGAAGTATGTGGAGAATTTGAACACGGATCAGCTGAGCGTCGCTCTACTTTCCGGTGAGTATATTTTGATATGTTACGGGCTATTTATCTCAGCTGTTTCTCTTGGGCCTATCCAAGATATTATGTTATTGAGTTCAGCGAATTTTTTGTGTCGCTGCACTTCTTTTTTTTTTAATAAAAAGATTTAAGCTATTATGGGATATAGTTTAAATTTCGTATGAGTGTCATATGTCGTTAGGAGGTTACCCCTAGTACAAAAATTTGAAATCCTTTTTTAGTTGTTTCTTTCCTGATTGCTTCATAATGCTTGTTTTCCAATTACAGCTCTAGAGCGCATTAGGTGACATAATGCTCAACGTTGATGTTTCAACTACAGCAACGCTTCGCACAATCGAGCACTCTCAAAAGTGATGCTTGCAGAAAGTTAACAAGTGTTTTTCCTTTAAGTTGGCATTGATCGAAATTTTATTTATATATTATCGTTAGTAATATTGTTGAAAAAAATTTAAAACTCGAAAACAATCAAAGTTAATTCAAACTGTGTTAAAAAAATAAATATAGTATGGATTCACGTTCCAATCAACCATAAGCATGATTTGGCATTGTGCGCCACTGAGTCGCATTATGCTCTGTAATTGGAAAACTACCTGTTTCTAAGTTAATTTTCAAGTTCACTGAAAAATTCTTTTTGCTAAGGTTAATTATCTTTTCGATGTTGTCTTTTGGCCTAGGAATGAAACGAAACTTCTTTTGGGATGTATCTTACTGGTGGAGATATTAGTCATTAGAACATGAATATTATTTTATGAATTTACAAAAACATATACTTTCTTTTTCAATTTTGAATTGAGTCTGTTTTTAACAAAGGCTGTTATTGCATGCAACATACAAACATTAATATAATTAAAGCTTAATAAAGTGCTGTAAGTAAATGATTATAATATAGAATTATCCGAATGGCATAGAATACATTATGTGTACACAGTAAATTTCTTTTAATTTCTTTAATGAATGTGAAGAAGAGTTCAAGTATAGTGATAACTTTAATATATTGGTGTAATTACAAGGTAAATGCATTAGTACATAAATATATGTCATTAAGTTACTTTGTAATTATTACTTTGCATTTCTTTCTTAACAAGTCTGTGAAAAGAGGTTTTGAAACAATGCAAGTGAATGTTTTAATATTGGGTAATGGTAAAGGTGTGCTCCTAATTAGTTATCTTTACTTAAGCTTGAAAAATTTTAATTAATAGCAATAATAAAAAATGTTAATATTATTTTAAATTTTTCTGCCATATGAATTAAAAAAAAATACAGATGAATTGATAACCGCCTCCTTTTTTGAAGACAGTTAAAAAACAGTAGCATGAGCTAGCTGACATGAGTCCTTCTCCAATCTATACTGAAATTCGTCAAAATTGTTTCAGCGGTTTAGGTGTGAAAGCATAACAAATAAACTTACTTTTGCATTTATCATATTAGTTAGGATATAGTTTTTTGATAATAAAATTTTATTTAATACCACTTTTAATGTTCAAACAACCCGTATGGCTAAAAAAGTGGTGTCATATGCTTTTTTGAATTTAAATAAAGTTTTAATTATAAATTCTGTTCACTTTCTAAATATTTCATAAACATTAATAATAATCCAGAAACTTATTAAATTATGATGAAATATAAACAAATGTAATAAATTTCATGTTCTGGAAATTACCTTATGTATCCCTTCTAGAATATCAGGTAACATAAGTAACAACTTCTTCTAAAAAGACTGAAATTTATTTTAATATTTTATTGTAATATAGAAAGTAGTGTAATGGAGGGACACTGCCCTTAAAAGGTTGCATAATTTTTGCAATTTGGCAATATCCATGAAGTGCAAGCTTGTGATGCAACTGGGATGAAACACTGAGAAGAAAAATATACAAGGTCAGGAATATATTATTATTTATTTCAGGAAAAGTGGAACTAGAAAACCTTCCACTAAAGAAAGATGCTTTACGGCACCTGGGCCTCCCAGTGGAGGTCAAAGCAGGATTCATTGGGAAGGTGCAGCTGCAGGTGCCGGTTCGCCAAATTAGATCAGCCCCATGGCTGATATCTATAGAGAAATTGTACTTGGTGTCTGCGCCTGTCAATTTAGATGAAGTAAGCAGTATTATTTTACTTTAACTTTTTGTACTTTTTTACTTTAACTTAAAATCATTTACACAACAAGGTCCAATCTATCTTTGTACTAAAATTCATCAAAATTGGGTCAGCGGTTTAAACATCAAAATGTAACAAACAGAATTATTTTCACATTATAATACAGGGTTATTGGTAATTCGACTTTTCTCCTTAGATGATAATTTTAATCCCCATATAGATTAAGCAAAAGTGAACCATTTTTAAGTTATCATGTTTTTTAGCCATTTCAAATATATAGACTATTTTTAAATAACTTATAGAGGTTGCACTTTTGACTTTTTTGAAAAAAGCTAAAAAACATAACTCAAAAACGGTTCACTTTTGTATAATGTATATGGGGGTTAAAATTATTGCAAATAGCACCCTTATCACCTCCTAATGGAAATACATCGAAATTACCAATAACCCTGTATAACTATGGATTAACAAAAAGTATTGCGAAGAAGCATTCGTATTAAAAGGAGATCCTATTTATGACTACTAAACTTGTATAGCAATAAATAATGTTATTTTGCTGTTATTATTAAAGTTATAAGAAAGTGTGATAATATACTGTAAAGATATAACTGACATTAGAAAGCTTTATCTAATCAGTTTATCAATATGATGATGTGTAGTTAGAAATATTGTATAAGAATATTTCATTATCATTTATAATGATAAGCTATTTTCATAACTGGGATATGATAAAACCATGATTCAGACTAAATTAACGTGATTCAGAAACCTTGACATTGAGTTCAATTTGAAAGGTTTTTTTTATTTCACTATTTTTATAGTTATTATAAACCAAAGAATTAAATGTTTTTCACTAATGTTTCGCCCGAGTAGCATCTAAGGCTTTCTCTAGCATGGCTTCAGGTTCATTGTAAAGTTTTTTTGCTCCTATCTCACTTTTTTGTGCATAAGAATGATTAGATAGATGTGGCTAAATCAGTTTGTGAAGGGACGCGCCATCTGATATCCACTCTGAAGAGATAATTGAATGGTGCCTTGCAAATTGAAAGACACTAAGAATGAGTGGAGTGACCCTATTTTTTTTGACTGATCTTTTATATTCCTTCTCCTCCTGGAGGAGGAACAAGGATTATGTAGTCCTGATATATTAATTGGGCCACACCATTTCTTCCTTTTGATAAAAGTTAAGTAATTCATTCATTTACTAGCTCATAAGTAGCAAAATGAATAGTCCATTGGGTTATTGTTTTCTGATTGGAGAGTAAGATAGTATTGGCCCCTCAAGTAAATACCACATTTTGTCAAATCTAAGCCATCTATTCTGCCTAATATAACATCTTTCCCTCCATAACAATTATCAAAAAAATAAAGTAAACACAGGTTGAGAGACATACATATACTGAATTATGTCTTCTTCTTAGTCGAATTCTTCATTTTTGAAGACCGTGGCCTGTCATAAGCTGTTTCCACTTTGTCCGGTCCTCAGCTTCTCGAATAGCGGTTGCTATTGGGAGTCCAGTGAGGGTGGTTATCTGGTCACACCAGCGGCTAGGTAATCGGTCACGGGCTCGCTTTCCTTTCACCTTACCCGTCACGATCAGATTATCCAAGTTATCCGGTTGTCGTCGGGCAATGTGACCAAAGTACCCATGAATCTTCCGATAATAGATTGTTGAGAGCCTGACTAATGCGAAGCTGGCCCACAATAGATTTATTTGTTCTTTTGGCCGTTCAAGGTATACGAAGCATTTGTCTCCAACACCACATTTCGAGTGCATCTATTTTCTTGCGCTCTGATGCCCTAATTGTCCATGATTCTACTAAGAAGAGAAAAATTGAAAAGACCAATGTTTGGATTAGTCTCATTTTGGTCACGTTGGAGACTTTTCGATTTTGCCATATGCATGTCAGCTAGGTCATTGCAGCTTTGGCCATTTGTGCTCTTCTTTTGATCTTTGATATACTTCCTCCTTGGTCAGTCAATAGGGATCCGAGGTAAACAAACTTGCTGACAGAGAGTTCTCCAGTTCTAGAAAGTCGGCTGGATCTGTCCACAATCATGACTTTCGTTTTGGATTTATTAATAGAGAGTCCGATCAATCCACTCTCATATTCTACTCTGCGAAACAATTCAGCAAGTTCCTTCTTCGATGATGCGAAAAATGTGGTGTCGTCCGCATATCTCAGGTTACTAATTTTCATGCCCCCGACCGAGATGCCCACTTCCCAATCTTCCAAGGCTTTTCTCATTATATATTTATCATATACGTTAAAAAGAATGGGAGAAATAATACATCCCTGTCTTACTCCCTTTCCTGGCTTGAAGGATCCTGAGATGACGTTATTTGCCCTTACCATAGACTCGCCATCTTGATATAAGTTAGCGATCAGCGACACAAAGTGTTGAGGTACGCCCATTTCATGCAGGATGTCAGACAAACAATCCCATCGAACACAATCAAACGCTTTCGTATAGTCTATGAAGCACATGAGTATTGGCATGTTGAATTCGCGACTCTTCTCGATTATTTGCCTTACATTTACAATTTAAACTGCTTGTTCACTAGGTGTCTGCCACTGAATAAAGGTTTGTAGCCTGCCATTAATTACATGAAGCATTATCTTACTCACATGCGATATTAATGCCACTGTACGAAGTAGTAATGGTAAAGTAATGGTAGTTGCTACATGTCTTCGTCGACCCATTCTTGTGTACTACTTCTTGTAATTATGCACATTGGTAAACACCAATTAGTTAATATTATTAACAATGTCTTAACGATGATTTTTGTTGAACAGTGGGATAGTGAGGTGGAAGCTCACATAGCACACGAGCGCAAGGTAGCTCTTTTAGACGCCCTGGAGGCGCAATGGCGCGCGGAGCATGAGGCCAGTGACGCAGGCTACTATGCCACCTCTTATTCCTCATGGCTAAGCTATGGTACAGGGCTCCTGGCCAATATTGTAGAGAATTTACAGGTGAGTTTCTGCTTTTATTATATTTTTGGTGTCTTTTCGTAAATTTCTTTAATGTTAATAAAGTGTTGTGTAATATAAGACTAAAATCGTATTTTCATTTATATATTAAACATTACATTGGTAAAAATTTTAAAATGTGCAAATAAATTTTCTAGTAGAAGCACTACTAAAAGAAAAGGATAAATTTAAAATTTAATGAATTCACCAGATATCAAAGAACAGGAAAATGGTCTTTATTGCATGGCATTATATATTTTACATGTTTAAATATATTACTTCACAGTTAAAGTTAAAAGACGTGCACATACGTTACGAAGATGTGGTGACATGTGCGCCGGGGGCGTTTGCGTGCGGCCTCACCGTAGAGTCGCTGGCGGCGGAGTCTTGCGACAGCGAATGGAGGAGCGGCTTCACCTTGTCGGCAGACCCCAATGGGTGTTCCTTCAAGCTCATGGAGTTGCATAACTTGGCGATATACTGGGACAATATGCAGGCGCCAGGCGGAATGTTCGCGCATTGCAACATCAGTGAATTGACGGTATGTTTTCTTCTTTTAACATGCGTTTTATGCCTGATGCTCCCGAGTTACATTACCTCTCAATAGACCCCAACTACAATGTCACTCATACGCAAAATGAAAGCAAAATAATTCAGTAAAAATATAATATACAAAAGGAAAAGAAGATCAGTATAAAATCTTCTATAAAAATATCCCAGTATTGCTAAGATATAGATAGATAGATAGATAGATAATTATTTATTGTTCACCACACAATTTTACAGAAAAAAAGACATAAAAAGAAGTAAGTAATAGTACAACATAGTGAGCAAACGGCGGTCTTATCACTAAATAGCGATTTCTTCCAGATAACCTATCAGAAATATTTAAAGTAGTAGTACAAGGCGGTGCACAATAGACATAGAAATCAAGATAGTAAATATTATACAAAAAAAAAAAAAAAAAATTAATCTAACATACAATAGCAATACAATGAAGCATACACATGACGATGCAGTTTATGACTTTAGGTAATGGTCATTAACCAAGTTTTTAAAAATGGCAAGTGATTTTGCTTTTCTAATATCCAGAGGGAGGGAGTTCCAAATTTGGACAGCCTGTACTGCAAAGGAATTAGAAAAGAATGTCGAAGAGTGTACAGGGGTCTGTAAGATATAAGACATATTGTATATGAATCCTTTCTATTTTACTTCAGTGAAGTGAATATAATTGAGTTATTTTTGAAAGGAACGGATGTCTCAAACATGGAAGGGTACTCACCGATACATCCTGTCTCCGGCGTCAGCGTGGGCGCGTGTGCGCCGCGAACGCACGCAGCAGCCGCTACGCTCGCGCACACGCCCTCGCCTCAAGGCGCACCTGACTCTCGACCTTGTGCTTCTCAACCTCACCTCGGTGAGTCCAATCACCTTTTAATTCTCACCCATGTGTTATATATACTACTTAAACTTGGAATAGTTATAAATACAACAATATGGCTATTTTCATCATCATCATCATTTCAGCCGGAAGACGCCCACTGCTGGACAAAGGCCTCCCCCAAAGATCTCCACGATGATCGGTCCTGCGCTGCCCTCATCCAACCTATCCCGGCGATCTTGACCAGATCATCGGTCCATCTTGTGGGGGGCCTACCAACACTGCGTCTTCCGGTACGCGGTCGCCATTCGAGGACTTTTCTGCCCCAACGGCCATCAGTCCTTCGAGCTATGTGCCCAGCCCACTGCCACTTCAGTTTTGCAATCATCCGGGCTATGTCGGTTACTTTGGTTCTCCTAATGGCTATTTTACTAAATAATTATTCCAAAAATATCTTGATGAGAACTGATTCGCTGTGTACTAGCTAAATGAATGTTGATAAAAAAGTTATATAAATATGTGACTATAATTTATAATGATAAAATAAGAAGCTAGTTTTAAAAGTAGATATACTATGTTGCATACTCTCCGAATTTGGAATGAACTTCTGGTACGATATGAGGTTTTTCAAAAAAGGCATTATATAATTTCTTAGAGACCGGCAGCGCGTTGGTAATGCCTCTGGTGTTGCAAACGTCCACAGGTGACGGTGACTACTGTCTATTGGACGGGCCGGTTGCCTGTCTATTAAGCTCCAGATATAAAAAAGGTGTTTCAACCACAACTTATACCACTTCGTACAATATTCCTTCTATGCAAAAAATTATAAATCCAAAGAAGAACGAGTGCAAGAGAATAGATGTGCTTATCTAAAATTCGGATTCCAGCGTCAATATAATGAAGCGGTGGGTTGTGCTATCGGTCTGGAAAGGATAGCTCGTCTCAGGGAGTTTCGGACCCTCAGACCCGCAGTGCCTGTAAAGGGCCATGCCCGCGCCTGGTGGATATACGCCCTCTCATGTCATATGCCATGTCAACACTGTGAGTGCATTCCCTTTTAGATTTTTTTGTTTCAAAATATCTTCTAGTTTTCGGTTTCTATTTCCTATTCTATATATGATATTTATATGAGTTGTAAATTATAAAATAAGAAAGAAAGAAAACATAAAATAATTATTTTTATTTATTAAAAAAATGGGTAGTTTTTATTTGTGCAGGGGTGGAGAAAGAATACTGATATTTACGGCCGGAGTCGGCCTGTCGTAAAAGGCGACAAAACAACCCACCCTAGCTATGTGGTAGGGCCTCAAGCCCATCTGGATGGCGACCACCTTTGGTCTTAAGTATGCCGCCATAATAACCTTGTGTTGTGTTCCGGCATTAGTGACCCAAGTTCCTGTACCATTATGAGACAGCAGCGAGTTAGTGACGCCACTGGGGTTCAAACACCCATAGGTGACGATAACTGCTAAATTCTAAGTGGGCCCTCAGCCTGTCCGTTGTCCTACAGTAAAAAAATGTTTGTTAACTTTAAAATGGTCTTTAAGTTAGGTTTAAAACTTAGCGATAAAAATAGTACCTATTAGTTGTGTCATAATGAAAATAGGGACAGAGCCAAAGGCAACTTGGGAGTCGTGCGTCGAAAGTGCCAAACAGACTAGGCAGTACGTGGACATCTGTCTGATGATGTTGAGCAACCCAGCAGCCACTCTCCCTCCCGAGAAGAAGGCTGTCAAGGATGAGTTCGAGTGGCGGACGCCTTTACATGTCCTCAAACCATTGAGAGAGGTAATCATATATTTTTGTACATTGTGAATCTATTAATCATTATTGAAGCGTTTGGTCTCTTTTGTCTTGGAGTTTAAAATATGTATTATGAAACTTCTGATCAACTATGGAGTATTTAATTTGATTTTCATTGTTCACTAATATGGCACAAGAAAAAAAAGGCTACAGCTAAGGAGAACTCAAACGGCCATCTGTCTACTGTCTGTAAAAACTTGTAATAGTAGCACCCAGTTTTATATAAGAATAACTTAACTCAAAACTTTATTCAAGAGATCTCATAAGTCCAAGCACTTACCAAAAGAGATAAAACACGGCAGCCACCTGAACTGTCCTCAACCTCTTTGGAGGTGGGGGTTCTTAGTCGATTCGATCCTCGATTTCACCAGGGAAATGATGAGTTAACCTTGATCTTATATCTACATTTGTTTTAATTTTATTTATCTTTATTTTGGGAGCACAGGTTAATTTTGAGGTTAATCATTACAGAATGGATGTCTGTATCCAAGTGCATAAAGTAGGTTACAATTTTTTCTAATTATAATGCAATGTTACAAGTGTTATTACTTCATAATTGATCTAGCTTTATTATCTCCATTTTATTAACATCTACGACATTGGTTACTTTGCATTATATAGTTGTAGAAAAAATGTATATATTTATGTAAAATGTAGACACTAGAAAAAGTACATTTAAAGATATTGATTCAACTGATTATGAATCAGGTCGCGATGCGTAAAGTGCCGAAGGCAACCCCGATGACTACGCCGGACAAACCGGCCAGTTCTGGACGCAGCATGCTCGTCCACTGGTTCCCCCAGTGGTGGGGCTGGTACGGGTCTCCCCCTGCAGAGCCCCTGGACTCGCCTCCAGCTCCCCAGCCCCCGCCGGCGCCTCCCGCCCTCGAAGAGGAGATCTTGGACGTGATAGCAGATTCCTTAGACAATAACACGCTCCTGAAACGAGATACAGTGTTCGGGAAGTTCGAGTTCGTTTTGAACAAAGGTTCGCTCAACTTGTGCATGGACGAGGGCGACGCCGAAAGGTGTGTATACGATTCAAGGGATCTATTTACTAAAGCACATTTTCATACGAATACGTTGATTGTCCGTTTTTTGAGAGTTACTTATTGATATTGCTATATTTTTCTTAATTTTTATTATATAATTATTATATCACTTTCATAGGAATGAGCCCACACATGTTGAGGATCAACCGTCTAGTAGCGCAGCACTGGAACTGCAGTTCAGCGCGGTGCACGTGAGCATCGAGTCCCGGCCGCGCGCCTCCAGCCACGCCCTACACGTGTCCCTCGGCGCCCTGCACCTCACCGAGAGAATTACCCCGGATACCCTCTTCCCGATCCTGTGCGCGCCCCAGGTAACTGATGATAATACTGTTTACATGTTTCTTGATAGAAATAACTAAAATGCCTACACGTCTGGTGTAAATATTGTCTATTACCCCCTTTCTTATGTTACATTTAGCGCTGGTTTATAGTAAAAACCGATATTTTCTTCATATATCGAAATGCCATACCTGCTGATTAATTTCCTTCCTTATACTTGAAATTGCAAGTAAACTCCGTAAACGGCCTCCGTAGCGGAGCGGCTAACGCGCTTCGGTACGCTTGTGGAGGTTATGGGTTCGGTTCCCGTCTCGCGTCTGGATGTTTATGTATAATATGTATTTACAAAAAAAATAGTTTATCAGTTGTCTAGTAACCATAACACCAGTCCTATGCTACTTACTATGGCACTAGATGGCGTTGTGTGATATGTCCCAGCATATTTTTATTTATAAAACTTTTTTTTAAAGACATTTCTAATCACTACATGCAACTTGTATTGCATGTTTTTCTTTTGGAATAAACACACAATTAATCGACTTTATACTTTTTAATTAGGGTGTGATCCGCGAGGGGTTGAGCGCCATGAGCGCGACCGCGTCGGCGATGTCGTGGTACCGCGCGCATTCGCACACACCTCCGCTGCAGCAGCACTGCCCCCAAGAGCCCCTTTTCCAGCTCAGCTACGAGAAGAAACCTTTCGGACTCAACTGTGACTACAAGTATGAACTGTTGGATAGTCTATAGTTGTTCTCTAAAATTAAGACCTTTTTGGTCGTCAATCATGTTCCAGTTGCTTAGTACTGGTCTTAAAAACATACCTTATGTATCTCCTTTTGTTTAAATAATGTGTTCTATTAGATTGTGGGTGAAGTGCGCGGCGCTAGAGATGGTGTACTGCGCGGGAGTGGCGCGGTGGGTGCGCCAGTTTATGGTAGCTCCGTGGAGGCAGTGGGGGGCGCCGGTCGCGGCCCCCATGCACCACGTGCGCACAACCACCACCGCCACGCTCATCAACCACTGGGAGCACATCGTGCATGCCAACACGGTAATATTTACCATTCAGCATTACTATGTCATGTAATACTTCTACACATGGTCTCTTGTCAAATATTTGAATTTTAAATCAACTTAACAAGTATTTTCATAAATATTTAGAATATTTCTTTTTTAGCGCACAATGGTTAACGTTATTGAAGCTTAAAAGGGAATGTATTCATTTATGCGACGTGACCTATTTTTGTTAATAATCTACCCATTCCTCCCCCATCCCCTTGGTGGCTATCCGTAGTATATGAGAAGTCCTCCCCCCTATAGTTTTCATTAATATGGTTTTCAATCATTTTCTACAAACAAAAAGTTAAAAATACCATTTGGCTCATATTTGTCTGTATTAATACAGCGCTCGCCGTGTGACGCTAAAAGTACACGCATACTTAATAGTTACAATTAAACGCTGCACGCCATATTTAACTGGAAAAACGCGAGATTTCTTACACAGGTTATTGACTACGTGATAAGAACCTAAGCATCACTCTCTCCTGTCTGTGATCAAGCCGTGCAGAGGCGGAGAAAGAATACTAACTTCTGTGGCCGGGGTCGGCCTGTCGTAAAAGGCGACAAAACAACCCACCCTAGCTACGTGGTAGGGCCACAAGCCCGTCTGGATGGCGACCACCTTTGGTCTTAAGTATGCTGCCATAATAACCTTGTGTTGTGTTCCGGCATTAGTAACCAAAGTTCCTGTACCCTTATGATACAGCAGCGTGTTCGCGATGCCACTGGCATTGCAAACACCTATAGGCGACGGTAACTGCTAAATTCTAAGCGGGCTGTCAGCCTGTCTGCTGTTCTACGCAATAAAAAAAAAGCGTGGTAGTTTGAAGATCTCTCCCCCCTCCTCCCTTCCCCGAACTGGTCACGTATATGGGTACGGTCCCTGAGGACTTTTTTCCTATAACAATACATATAATGAATAATACTAGTGTTTCAAGTAGTCCTTGCTTCCACCAGGGTGACAGACGGTCGTGGCAGGTGGAACTGGACATATCCGCGCCGCAAATATTTTTCGTGGAGCAATTGTCCTCCCGCGATTCCGCCGTCCTGGTGGTCGACTTCGGGCGGCTGCGGGTGGCCAACGCGCACCTGCCGGACCAAGCGCCGCACACGCCCAAAGACGACGAAGGTAGCATTCTGCCTTGAACATTGTACATAAATAAATAGATTAGGACAATTCACATAGCTAGTCCCAAACTAACCGATATACTATACTTATTTACTTACTTTTGTTTGCTAAATAAATATATATTATACATAAATACGTCACCCCACAGGTGGTCCGACGTGTGTTAGCCGCTACGCCATGGAGAAACGTGTATATCTACTTCATGACCTCGCAATTCAATTTTTTTAATGTACGAGTATTTAAAGCGGAAATTAACTTTTGTAAAGTTTTTCATCAAAACCACGTTTGCCGAGTCAGTTATGTATAAATGTGTTTATGTTTTGTAACAGAACAATAGTTTTATAATGATTTTGTTCCAGAGATGTTTATGACGCCGTGTTCCACGCCGCCCGGAAGCCTGCTCTCCCCGGCCTCCCCCCCGCACCCGTTGCCCAAACAGAGCCAGCCGCTCTTGGATGCAGCCAACTTGCACAATATACTTTATGAGAGGTGGATTTTACTTTATATTTTACTATAGGATATAAAACTAGTACATAGCATATATACTGTGAAGACGATTTATATCATTTACAACAACATACCGGTTATATTGACCAACATGCTGTTTTTCTAAATATATATATATAAAAAAGTGTATGCGCCGGGAGTTGAGCATGCACCGGTCTTCTCCCTTCCGCTCCCGCACTCTGCTTCTACGTCCCGTTTACCGTATTATCCATCCCTTATCAATATACTCGCTATGAAAGGGACGGATACCATGCCTCTGGCGAGAAGCGCGACTGGCTCTCGCGGCGATCGTCCTTCCCGCGGATACAGTCCACTTCGAAACGCGCGTAGAGGCAACCGCTGCTCCCCTTTGACTTTGACCAAAATCAAAAAGGGGAGCAAGATCCTGCAGTACCCGCTTCCGATACGAATTATTTTCCCGCACAATTAATATGAAAGGTTTATAGAAGAATCACGGACCGTGAGTGCATCGTACAGGGATGAGTGAGAGGAGCATTGGTTAGAGATATCCGATGCTTTGCAGTGGGCAAAGAAACTCGCACTGACCTTGATTCCACCCCTTCCCGGATCGGTTCAGGTCCGCTCGCGGAGGAACTGTTGCACGCCATCAGCTAAATGTCAAAAACTAGACACTGAACACACAATGTTACGTTACACTGAACGCACAGGCTTCAGGAAGGTCGAACGTCGACCGCCCCGCGCGTTTAGAGGCTCACGCGATACTATCTGTATTACGACTACATTTGAGTAATCTTACATACATACATACATATAATCACGCCTCTCTCCCGTAGGGGTAGGCAGAGACCCACTTCTTTCCATTTGCTACGATCCTTACATACTTGTTTCGCTTCGTTCACTTTCATTATTCTCTTCATACATGCCCTACGGTTTAGGGTACTCTTGACCTGGCCTTTTTTCAAGACGTCCCTGTAGTAATCTTCCATGTCGTTATAATAAGAAAGCCGCACTCTTTTGTATTTACAGTGTGCGACACGATACGCACAAATCTTATATCTCGTTCGCACATTACATTCTATCGTATTGACATAGTATCTATTTATACACCATTTTTGTACATAAATAAGCGTATTTTTCTTGAATAAATAATGGAAATCTCGGAACTGATTTTTACTAAGTACTCAAGCAACAAGAAGACCTCCAAGCAAGAACTTTGCCTTCACTCGACTAGAAAATTAATGGAGTCCAGGCGCCTCCAAACACTTTTTCCACAAATTGCAGCAGATTTTATATTAACTTTGTCTTATATACAAATATTGTTAGATTTATCCCGTTGTTGGCTATTTATCCTCTTGATTCGAGTGCGTCGTTATTGTTCTAGGTACAAGATACAATTGAGCGACTTGCAGATCTTGGTGGGGCGCGTACGGGACAATTGGAAGTACGCTCACACCAAGAGCACCTCCTCGCTGCACCTGCTGGACCGATTCAGCATTTCCTTACAGGTTAGAAAGGACGACATACCATTTGCTTTCTAATGAATTTTGTGTTCATCTTCTACTTATTCCTGGGGAACAGCAGACGAGCTGACGGCCCATTTCATAGTAAGCCTTTCATCCGCTGGCCACTGCCATCCGCGTGGAGGAATAGCTGGTCATTCATGTCGGAACACAACAAAACAAGGTTATTATGGCGGCATATTTAGATACCAAGGGTGGTCGCCATCTAGAGGTATTTGAAACTCTACCTGTCTTGGGTTGTCTTGTCGCCTTTTACGACAAGACCACCCCGGCTGCTGGGCTCAATATTCATACTCTGCCCCTTGACGAGATTTGCTTTATTTATTCATGTGTTATGGACGCGGTGCGCGTGATCGTCACGAACACGCCAGTGTGCGGTGAAAGGACGAACGTGATAACGTGCCTGATGGTCGGAGCCGCCCGAACTGTGGTCCGGATCGGCTCGGGTTTCGTTTCATGTGCAGACGGTTGCTGCAATGCCGCCACAAAACTATATAAATACTCTGTTAACGCACTCATAGATATGAGTTACTGTTAGATAACAGTAAATGCAATAACGGTTAAACGCCGACAAGTTGCTAATTAATCAAATTTACTGATACAATTAGGCAGGGAGTAGCAATTGCTGCTAGCTATAAGGCAGGGGCCTTAAATATGAGCATGTATCAGACCATTCATAACAATATATATATAAATAACCAATACATGGACATATTGAACTGCTATTACGACGATAGGTAAAATCACGTAGTAGTAGTTTTCTTAAGTAGTAGTTGTTGAAATTAATCTTTTATATATATATATATATATATATATATATATATATATATATATATATATATATATATATATATATATATATATATATATATATATATATATAAGAGATTTCCACGTATATAGTCACTCATCACGATATCTCTGGAACCATTCGAGGATAGGTAAAATGCTATAATATATTCTCATTAGATCTGAAAATATTAAGGAAGGATGGAGAAGCTACCCTTACTCTTCTAATCTGTTTATTGACATTATTTTATTATTAAATTATTTTGGATGCGATGTGTGGGAGATTAGGCGGACTCGTCAGTGTGCGACGAGAAAGCGAACGTGAATGATGGTAGGAACCGCCTGAAGCCGCGGGTCGGAACAGAATCTATCGGCTCTCCCGCACATATGTCTCGTGTGCAGGCGTTCGCAGTAATCATAATCAATATACTTCATCTTAATAAATAAAGAGGGTAGTAGTAATATAGCGTTGAAACGCGAGCAGGCGGAGCGGCGCGTGGTGCACACGAGCGACCCGCAGTACCCGAACGCGGCGCTGTGCGGCTCGCTGCCGGCGCTCGTGGCGCACCTCAGCGAACACAAACTCACCGCGCTCTCCGCAGTACTCACTAATGCGCCCCTATTCAACTTGTAAGTATTTTTTTTATTGTTATCCTCACTTAAATTATTTTAAGGTTTTTTTTTTAATATTAATGAGTTCATTATAAATGTACTAGTAGAAAAAATGAAAGATTCGAAATATCCTAATTTTTTGCGATTTTTCGGATAGCTATATCTTCCTTAAAAAAGGTCGTATTGGAGTCGTTAAAAAAACAATTTGAAGCTTAACCCATTAAGTACCAACTTTTTCACCCATTATGTAAAAAATAATATAAAATATATTTAACCACTAGTAAAAAATTGCGTAGTAGTTAGCCTTCCGGAAGGTTGTTAGGAAAGGACAAAGAGTAATAAATAAATATTTGTGCTGACGTAAAGGTCGACTGAAAGCCCAAACGCAGAGCACACTTCGGAGGAGGAGGAGGAGGCGAGCGTCAGTTCCGAAACGGAACGATCTGAGCTATCTTCACATCACAACTCCACTCTTTTCATGCTACAGTTCGCCATAGACCAGTTGTCATTGGAGGTATGTACTGTGAGCTACACGATATATATGTTTTTGAATTTATATTTCTATTGGTGGGTTTGGAAAAAATTTTTACGATGCGCGTGCACACCGACAGCCATAAATAGACAGGATAAAGTTAGCTTATAACTGTCTCCTAAGTTTCTGTGAAAACTTGAGATTTGAGGTTAATTGTCGGTATGTATTGTTTTTATTTCATTAATTTAGCATTTCTTTTACAAACAGAGTTGTGGCATACGGTGTGGTACGATGAAATCTCTAACTATTCTGTTACGCCAAAGAAGTGTAACTTGTGCGTACATAAGTACACACACACGTTTTTTTATCTATACATCTATACAAATAAATAAAATTGGAGGGTCTGTTTGTAATATTAAAATAACAGCTTTTTACTTAATGCATTCGGACGTACACGGTACATATACCAAAACAACATTTTTTACAATCTTTGTCTGTCTGTCTGTCTGTTTGTTCCGGCTAATCTCTGAAATGGCTGCACCGATTTTGACGGAACTTTCACTGGCAGATAGCTGATGTAACAAGAAGTAACTTAGGCTATTTTTATTTTAGAAAAAAAAAACAGTTTTTGTTAAAAATGATAAATTTCGAAAATTTTATATGCCAATTTAAGTTGACCTCATATTTATATCAACAATCATATGAGATAGGGTTCAACTTAGGCTGGACTGTGTAGGTGCGAACGTACGTATTCCGGAGGCGCATGGCGTAACAGTTGCATTCGATAATACTGATACTGCATATTTCATTTATATTTTAGGGTTTATAGGGTTTATAATCCAAAATAAACCATAAGATATATCCAAAAAATTCTGCCCAAAGTCACTATTCCTTGTGGACGGAGTCGCGGGCACAGCTAGTTTTTATAATAATTAAAACAATAAATTTATCAAGTTTATGACGCTTGGAGTTAAAAAACGTTAATTGAACCCTCTTACGTGCCCGGGCCACGAGATCGGCAGGCCATATATCCGTGGGCCCGGGCGTAGGCTATAGGAGAACACCGCGGTTTTTTAGTGGGTAGTCGGATGGCCAAACATCTTTCCCGGAGTCCCACATATACCTCGGTCCCCCTGGGCCGGGGGAACCCGTCAAGAGAGGTTTTTCCCCAAGACCAAAACAAAACCCTCTTACGTACTTTTCGTGTCATTGAAGTTTCCTAAATTGATGAGTAAAGTAAGTAATATGGCAGGTACAATCTCGTGGACGTAGCATAGCCGAGGTGCAGGTTTGCGGGGTGAGAGCCGCCCTGACGGTGCGCCCCAAAGACGTGTCGCTGTCCCTCTCGGTGCACTCCTTGTTACTGGTGGATGCACTGCAGACGTACGGACCCGACTTTGAGCTGCTTGTCGCCAGTCATAAACATCTCGGGTAAGTATTTTAAATGTAATTTTATTCTTTGTATTATTTTTTTAATCTTTAAGGCATCATCTATCTACACTACTGAACTAACTTCTGAAAGTGGACATTACCGAGATTCTAATTTAAGAATCTACATACATACATATAATCACGCCTCTTTCCCGTAGGGGTAGGCAGAGACCACTTCTTTCCACTTGCTACGATCCTTACATGTTTCGCTTCGTCCACTTTCATTATTCCCTTCATACATGCCCTTCGGTTTAGGGTACTCTTGACCTGGCCCTTTTTCAAGACGTCCCTGATCTGGTCTCGAAACGTCCGCCTAGGTCTACCCCTTCCAACACTTCCATTCACACTTGCCTTATACACTTTTTTCGTCAATCGTTCTTCATTCATTCTTTCGACATGGCCAAGCCACCTCAGCATACCTTTCTCAATTTTTGTCACTACATTTTCTTTCAGACCACAACGTTTCCTTATCTTACTATTTCTTAACCTGTCACTCAGTTTAACTCCTATCATACTTCTTAACGCTCTCATCTCAACTGCATTTATTCTGCTTTCATGTTTCTTCTGCCATACCCAACTTTCACTTCCGTACATGAGTGTCGGAACCAACACCCCCTCATGCACAGACAGACGAGCCTTGTTAGACACCTTCCGACTGTTCATAAAGGAGTGCAAAGCTCCATTCACCATGTTTCCTGCATTCACTCTTCTTTCAATCTACACTAAAAATTATTTGCAATGGAATTTAAATGCGCACATTAAACCTGAAAAAGACGAAAGTAATTTAGATTAATAATTGGGGTATTTAGTTATTGTTCTTTCAAGCTGTTCGTCACAGTTCTATACGAAGGAGGCTGTTCATTATTTGCTAGAGCAACATTTTTGCGTGCTTTTTTGTGTTGGTTTTAGTGGTTTTATGAAAGATGCACAGAAAAATAGAGCCCTACACACCGCTGTGAGCACGCAAGCGATGGGGTGTGTAATTTGTAATGAGCTTGATGGGAATATTATCGTGTGTCGATTAAAGACTTTACGTTTATTCCAGTATGGACACCACATCAGGTAGCATCCTGGACTCGGAGCCGACGTCCCCCACGTCTCCTACCTCGCCCTCTTCCCCCGACGCCAGATCAGCGCCACACCCGCACGCGCTGCACCAGGCGCTCTACTCTTTGCATCAATACGGGACTTCCAAAAGTAACAATTCTATATCTTAATCGTATCTTTTTAACGATCTCTTCCTTTTTTATTGCTGTAGGACAGCAGACAGGCTGACGGCCCGCTTAGGATTTAGCAATTACCGTCGCCTATAGGTGTTTGCAACGCCAGTGGCATCGCGAACACTCTGCTGTCCTATAAGGGTATAGGAATTTGAGTCACCAATGCCGGAACACAACACAAAGTTATTATGGCGGCATCCTTAACACCATCCAGACGGGCTTGGGGCCCTACCACGTAGCTAGGGTGGGTTGTTTAAAAGGCGACACTTTTACGACAGGCCGACCCCGGCCGCAGAGGTCAGTATTCTTTCTCCGCCCCGGCACGGATAATATATACAACGCCCCTTTTTGTACAAAATAATTGTTTCGCACTTATTTTTTAAGTTATTTAATGTAATCATGGGATATAGCAACTTTCCTATATTAAAATGTGCTTGATTAAAATGAGCATTGGCCTATTGTTTTGCTCCAAACCAAAATACATTTCATTAGGAAAGTACATTGTTGTATCTTACACTATGCAATAAAATCAACAGGCATTCAAGAGCCAGAACGTGACAGAATAAGTCCAGCCCCGAGTTTGTCCCACGGCGCTTGGAATGGCCCTAGTTTTCACAATGGTTCATCCGCATGGGGCAATGGAGGTCCGTTGGGAAATGGAGGGATTTGGGGTCACACATCCGGAGGTACCCATTGGGGGGCAGCGGGACTTGTAGACTCGGAGGCCTTGATCGCTGTGGAGTTGTGCCTAGTCAAGGGTGAAGGTGACACAGAAGATCTAAGGATAGCAAACATATTGTTCAATAATTTGGATATTATCGGTGAGTTGTTGTGAGATTGTTTCTTTTGAGCATTTTGTGAGCACAAATACTATTCAGCGTTTAATATATAACAAGCTGCCTTAAAATATTTGTTTCTCTTTAGTGGGAATTAATTGTGGAAAATTAGGAATCGTTTGTTCCTCTTTGTTTTATTTTTAAAAATAAAAATTTAACTTGTAGAAACTCAAACGTTTGATCTTTATTTTATATTTTGATATTAAACAATGGTTTAATATCTATAGCTAATCAAGAAACAATAGTGGAGCTGATTGGCTTCACCCAACGCGTCATCGGGGCTCGTTCTGGGACGAAGCCCACTCCCACTCCCGATACACAGCAAGCCACGCCAGCCACCGTGAGCCACTCCTGTGCCAACGAAGACGATGAGATTAAGGTAATAGTCATATAAGTAATAATCTAATATTCATGTTGATATTTTAAACAACAACGTCCATATACTTGTTATTGAAATTAGCATAAGTGAATTAGTTACCACAATGAGAGCTTTCAACGCAGTATAATTAATATATATCTTGTAATAGAGTTACATACGTTTTGTGGACAGGTTCATTTCGAATTATGTTCTTTCAATGTTCTATAAATCCTTGAGCGTAAAGTGGGCCATTTTTATTCCGGCTACCCCTTCTCCTGGCTTATTTTGTTTTTTTTTCTTCCTAGCCTTTTCTATTATAGGAATCGGTAGTACTTACACACTTTAGTGTTACTACAATACAAAAAAAAAAACAAGGCAGTTTTAATACACATTATTTCCAGTTTCAATAATATTATGGTCCTTCGAGCCGGAGAAAAAGTTTAGATTGGGTCCTTTTAACATAATAAATATGATACTTAACATTGTAACTTCTCATTAATTTATGCAATTGTTTAATACAGAAAGAGGTTAGAACTGAAATAACATTTGATTTCCACCGTTTGGGCGTGCTGCTGCTCCGCGCCGCCGTCCACGAGGGCAACGTTGTGGCCAGGAAAATTGCAACTGCCACGATCAGCGAGGCCAAGATACAAGCCACTGTTGGTAAGATCAAATACCTCTTATAGTTATTATGTTCGGCTTTAAATTACATGATTTCTAATATTTTGATTTAAATTTTCTAACCAAACCTGTGCATCTTGCAGTACAGACTAATGTGTTGATATATCATAACAAAATAGCCTTTAAGTTTAGCGAATTCACTAGAGTTATTAATTTAGATCAAAACAAAGAATAACTCTTGGTATCAATCTAGATGGGTCTCGAGTGGAAGTGGGTGGTTCGTTGGGCGGGGTTCAAGTGGTCTCGCTGTGCGAAGGCGGCGGCATTCACTCGCGTGTACTGCACGCCGGAAGAGCGGCGCCCGCACAGCCGCTCCTACATGCGTTACCTACCGAAGAAGAGAAAGCGCTGCTTTTCACCATACACAGGAAGGTGGTGCCAGGGGATGATGGCGAAGCACCAGGTATATATCTCTTCAGATTATACACATTTATATATTTAAGAACTTGAAAGCTGATTTAGTTATTATTTTCAAGAGTACTATTATCTATAATATTCAAAAAGCCAAATATGAAAGTGAGGCCAGGTGGTTCACATATATCTTATCCCGCAATTTTTTTTAAATCATAATATAGTTTAGAGAAATTGGACGTCTCATAAGGCCGATATTATATCTTAATCAACTAAATAAATCGTACAAGATTTACTTAGCTGACTGCTTGATTAACTGATAACATTGAACTATTTTGATTGGATTGTACGTAAACCCTCAAGACACAATATTAATTAATATTGTTCGTATTTATTAAGAAATTGTGTTGAATGTAGTCGTGGAAGCCTGCGTGTCGATGCACGTGGCGAGCGTGTGGTACACCCATTCGGGGCCTCTGCTGCGGGAACTACGCTCGTGTCTTACCGAGTTCAAACAATACTTGGCCAACTTGGCCAGGTCCATACGGGCCGCGGCTGCCGACATGGCCATCGGACTCGTCCACCCTAGGCAAGTCTATTTTATTGGATTATAGTCACATTATCCGTGCAGTCGGCCTGTTGTAAAAGGCGACAAAACAACCCACCTTAGCTACGTGGTAGAGCCTCAAGCCCGTCTGGATGGCGACCACCTTTGGTCTTAAGTATGCCGCCATGATAACTTTGTGTCAAAGCGCCTACTCAAAGTAGCACCGTCCGGGCACCTACAAATATTATTTGCTCATAACATTCCTAAAGGGACACAATTTAAATTATTATTGTTCATTGAGAATTTATAACTAAAATGACGGTATTTTCTTTTTACTTTTCTTCCTAACTAAGATTAGCACGGTTAGTTGCTGCTTACTGTAATAAATTAGAAATGATACAAAATCACAAAAGTACATTGAGTTTCACTAAAGAAATTCCATTCTTGTGCCTAAACACTTTGTGTTGTGTTCCGGCATTAGTGACTCAAGTTCCTGTACCTTTATGGGACAGCAGCGTGTTGGCGATGCCACTGGCGTTGCAAACACCTATAGGCGACGGTAACTGCTAAATTCTAAGCGGGCCGTCAGCCTGTCTGCTGTCCTACAGCAATAAAAAAAGCTGTATCCCAAACTGATTCAAAAGCCCGGGTGTGCTGATGATTATTGTCATAGGGCAAAACTACAGTGCCTGATTTTGTGTCTGTCTTCTAGACCATAGAGGTACGAGAAAAGGTAACTAACTATGCCCTCTACTAGTCTGTGAACTAGTAATCGATTTGTCGCTTTATACGACTTGCTAGAACAGTGGTATACCAACTCTGTTCTTATTTGTGCCCGAGAACAAGTCTGTCGTTGCGATTTGGTCTTATTATGTTTTAATATTACTTCAATTACTTTTATTTATTCACTTAGATTTTTTTTTATATCAAATATATGAAAATATTATGTACTTTTATGAGTCGTAGTTCATGAAACAAATCAATCAAGAAGTTTCTTTATCCTCAAATGTCATTTAATATATTTAGTGAGAGTTTAAGAGATCGCTTTCATACAGGGGTGAAACATTGTACTCGAACCCGAAGTTGTGCACATCGACGGAGGGCGTGTCACCTCGGAGACGCACCACCAGCCTTGGAAACTCCCTCGACGACCCGGCGGACCTCAAATCGGAAAATGTACTGCTCAGGTACGATTATCTCCTACTAAAATTCTAATAATGTAACGAATGTATGTATGAGGTAACTAAGTTATAGGTTGATTATGAACAATATAATTTATTACTCCTTAACAATAAAAATATTTAATGTTGTATTGAAAACAGTAACATTATACAAGTGCTTGATGCGATATGTAACATGCAATGGACAGACTCACGTCGATACTAACTTTTACAGTACTTTAACTGTTTTACAAGACTGAAAATGCGTTTTAACTTATAATTGCTACTTACTAACTTGTAAGTATTTCTGATAGGTGGCAGGGGTCTCAATCCCGTCTGGATGGTCAGACCCCTGGTCTTTAAGTCTTCTTCTTTCTCCTGCCTTTATCCCACAAGCTGTGTTTTTATTGCTATAGGTCAGCAGACAGGCTAACGGCCCGCTTAGAATTTAGTAGTTACCGTCGCCTATGGGTGTTTGCAACGCCAGTGGCATCGCGAACTCGCTGCTGTCCCATAAGGGTACAGGAACTTGGGACACTAATGCCGGAACACAACACAAGGTTATTATGGCGGCATACTTAAGACCAAAGGTGGTCGCCATCCAGACGTGCTTGAGGCCCTACCACGTACCTAGGGTGGGTGGTTTTGTCGCCTTTTACGACAGGCTGACCCCAGCCACAGAGGTTAGTATTGTTTCTCCGCCCCTGCACGGATGTTGTGGCTTAGTTTTTATAACCGGCCGCCTGCCTGACGTTAACCCCTTTTTGGGGAAAACTCTGTCATCCCTTTTATTTAAATAATTTTTTTAGTTTCACATTGAAAGAAGGCACGAAATTTCGTTATCAATCATCTAATATATACTCAAGCGACTCTTTTATTGGTTTCTTGGCTCTTGAGTAAGCAACAACCAACAACATCAATGGTTTGGGTGTGTAGGGTGGCACTTTTGCCGGGTCACCGACTTTTACGGGGTTCGTGCACAATTCACATTCTTCTAAATAGGAAATTCGCAATGCCATTTTATTTAGATTTTATTTTAAGTATGCCGCGATAGAAGCCTTTGTGTTGCCTTTGTAAGGCAAAATAGAGGGGAAAAGGCCCAGAGTACGGTCACCAACCCGATGGTCGGATCAAATTAAGACTATCACAGGGCTCACTTTGCCTGCAGCTCTGAAACAGGCCGAGGACAGAGTGGTGTGGAGGCAGTTCATCAGCGTCTCCGTAAAGGCTTATCAAGACGGGCACGACCTTCAGGAATGAAGAACACGACGAAGAAGAAGAAGTTGCCTTTGTGTACTAGTGACCCAGGTTCCAGTATCTCTATACGGATAGCAGCGTGTTAGCGGTGCCCTTGTCGTCGCAAACATCCATAGGCGGCGGTAACTTCTTACTATTAAGTGGTCCGTTAAGTTAAAACTCTGTAAAAACCATAAACAAGTTGATGAAAATCGAATTGTGATCGATTGTATATTTTTAGAATGCCTTTTACCTTTTCTATTTCTTTTTGTAGCGTGAGCATCGAACTGGAGTCTCCGGTGGTGGTGGTGCCGCGGCACGCGCAGAGCACGCAGGTGTTCGTGGCGCACCTGGGCCGGATGAGTCTCCACAACCGTCCAGGGCCCCCCCAGCACACGTTGTACAACATACGCGTCAGGGATATATCACTTGCCACGGTAAGCCTCGGTAGTAAGTAAAGTATGATTTAGTTGCACTTGTCTTGATAATCAACCTCAAAGTCTGCCATCTGTTCAATTGTATATCTGAGTTTTGTTGAAATATATATATTTTATTTATGTTAATACCAAACTTTGACGGGCTTGAACTTTGTTTGCTACATACTTCAGCCACGATGGTATGCTCTACTGGACAAGTCATGAAAATGTGTGATGACGTGTTTAAATACTTACTATAAAGAAATGTAAAACATGAAAAAATAATTATTGTACGTAAAATAGTTTCTAAAGTATAAATTTGAGGTTACCATGATTCTGTGATCTTTAGTTTCCAATAAAATTCATCTACTTTATTATTTATACACTTCTCATCAAAAAAATCGAAACACCCCTGAAGTTTATTTTTTACATTTAACCAAAAATATAAATAATGCCAGTTAATTGTGGATCTTACAAGGTAACATATAACGAATATTAATGTTTCAAATTAAAATTAAATTTCTTTCGCTATTGAGTTTTGTTCAACAGGTATGTTTTATCCTTTAAGAAGAAATCGTTAAATGTTAGAAACAAAAATATAAAACAGAAAAATGTTAAAAAAAGTTTATTCAGTATCTTGTATTTCGTCGCCGGGCTCTTATCACTGCTTCTATGCGGTTCCTCATGGAACGGATAAGCGTCACAATCTTGTGTTATGGAATGTTATCCCACTCTTCCTGTGTAACTGGTTTAAGCTGGCCAAGTGTCTCCGGAGCAGGATCCCTCGCTCTGACTCGTCTCTTCAACTCATCCCATAGGTGTTCTATGGGATTCGTATTCGGGCTTCTTGCTGGCCAGCCCATAACCGCAATACCGACTTTGCTCAGGTATTAATTTACAATGCTTGCGCTATGAGCCTTGGCATTGTCCTGCATAAAAATGAAGTCTTCGCCAATAAAATGTGCGTATGGTACCACATGAGGCTCCAGATACTCTTCGTTATAACGTGACCTATTTAATGACGGTAACCGAGGTCCAGATACAAACCCAAGTTCGATTTTTCTATCGGCGCTTATGCCTCCCCAAACCGTTAATGAACCGCCACCGTAACCGAATGTTTCTTCAATGCAGCATTGTGCAAAACGCTCGTCTCGTCTACCAGATCCTGGACGGCGAGTAAACATACCAATCTCCCGATAACACTGATACACTCTATTGACAGCAGAGAAGCTTAGATGTAATCGTGCAGCCACAACACGCTGACTATGCTCTGCATCCAGCTACGCCACGACTTGGGCGGCCTCTGTGGGCAAGGTGTCCATATTTTTAGGGAAAAGTCTGTTTGGTAGGATGTCACAAAGCTTAGTTAACAATCACGTTCAGCTCAGCTGAGAGCTCAGTTAAAAAAACGATAATTTGTGCAAAAAATAAATGTGATTAAGTGAAGAAATTCCGACGGAATACACATTGAAAACAATCTCTACATTCATTTATTGGGTGAAAATTCGAAAATTTTAATCCAAATTTGCCTTACTTTAATTTTTTGCTTTAATTACTTTGCGTCACAGATTTACACCCACCATAAAGTTTATGTTAGAGATTTAATTCAAAATTAATAAAGGCATTCGTTAAAGCTGGACGTGGCCGAGAAGTTGAAGACCCACCAGCTGTCTGCGGAGAACATGTGCGAGATCTACGACGTGGCCGTCGGGAAGCCCGTTCTGCACAACACGGCGTTGCAACTCGCCATCAATTACTGCGACGGCGACGTCGACGCCGATGCCACCTATCAGGTGACGCAAATTAGTACTCTCACTAACCTCCTGTCATTCGGTCATTATTCCTTTGAATACGTTTAATTTTCTCGTCAGACGAAGCCCAACCCCTAACTAACTGTGGTATAACTGAAGACATAGTTATATCCGTGCAGGGGCGGAGAAAGAATCGGCCTGTCGTAAAAGGCGACAAAACAACCCACCCTAGCTTCGTGGTACGGCATCAAGCCCGTCTGGATGGCGACCACCTTTGGTATTAAGTATGCCGCCATAATAATTTTATGTTCGGCATTAGTAACCCAAGTACCTGTACCCCATAGGCGACGGTAACTGCTAAATTACAAGTGGGCCGTCAGCCTGTCTGCGTTCCTACAGCAATAAAAAAGTGTACTTGTTAGGTTCCCTAACTTAAGGGGATGTGTCCAACTGCTGATGTAAGGAAGCATTTAATAAACAGTTTTAGATTAATTGAAATGAATATAGGGGTGCTAGATTCTGAGTTGTCAGAACCCAACTGGGTAGGCGCAAAGAAGTTGTTTTTAAAATTAAGTCTCATTTTGACAAGAAAATAGAAAATAGGTAGTAGCTACAATAAAGTAGCTGACATGTTTAAAAAAACCCTAAAAAAGAGAAAATATGGTCGAAATTTGATCATATTATTTTCTTCTCAGTTTGACCACAGATTTTAACCATAAACAAAATAAATAAATATTCCATTTGTGTATGTGTTTGTCAAACGGATAGTAGTGTGTCGAATGTGCTTTTTAATTTTGTATAAATTGAATATAAATATAAATTGAAACTATGCAAAATGTTATACTCCGTCTTCGTAATTTTCGTATGAAAAGGGGTACAGAGTTCTTAATTAACAAATTATTAATATTTTTGAAAACAGTGCGAAATTAGCGGCAAGATAGTTGGCGGTCTGCACGTGACCGCCCACCGGGAGCAATACGAGCAGCTGCTGGAGACGTTGACCTGGATCAGCACGTCGTCGGGCCCCGCCACCGCCAGCCATGACGTCACAGACAGTGTTCAGCCGCAGGCGCAGGTAGGAAACCATTTTAATTTCGGTTAATTAATATATTCACTTTGCGTACAAAGTGTGGCAATAATCGTCAACTGTAACTAAATTCTGTCAAATTATTTTTAAATAATGTGTATTTGTTAATATAAACATAAGGGTAAATAAATAACAAGGGTAATCCCTTGATTAGTATTTGTGTATATCCCTTTCAACAATAGTATACATTTGTTTGATATGTTTATACGATTGTGTTGGGTGGTCATCAGGGCAGCGTGATGGTGGAGCCGGCTGTGCCGACCTTGAAATTGGATCCAGCGGTGCGTGCAGCTGTGTTGGCGGTGCCGCCCCCTGCTGCCGCTCGGATCGCCGCGCCGTCTCAGCCGGCGAGGGCACCTCTCATTGGTAAATAATTAATACAGTCTACATGTTTTCTTAGTAACTTTTTATTTCTCGTTTGTGGATTCAATTACATTATTAAAATTCAAAAAGAACTGCTAATTTTCCAGTTAGAGAATAATTATTATTGAACTAAATGTAGCAGTTTTGAAAATCCAGTAAGCTTTCACTTAAATTTAAGATATAATTATTATATTTTTCGATAATTCTACAGTTTCATATTAAATTAAAAATATTTATTTTACGTAAACGATAAATAAAACTTCAAAAGTAACTAAAGCATACAACTTTTTCACAGTGAATTTCGAACTGCCGATGTTCAGCGTGGAGCTTCGCGCGGACCTGGGAGAGGGCGAGCGCAGCCTGGTCGAGCTCACCTTCCGCGAATTCACCGTCAACTACAAGAAAACTCACGAATATGAAACCTCGTTGCAGGTATTCCCTAAATTACTGAGTAACTACCTACTTTGGTTTAAGCCCCTATAGGAAACATCGAATTAAATATCTTGTAATTTTCAACAGGTGTCACTGCACTCGATAACTATGGAAGACCTGACCAAGGAGCGCGATTCCAAGCACCGATTTCTAATGGTGTCGCACACGCCCCAAGTGCCCCCCAAGGCTGTGTTCGTATCCAAGTCGTGCCCCAATTTCCTCACCGAATACCCGCTAGTGGACGCTTCGACCAGCATTGGCTCGCTCCAGTGCATGAAGGGCAGTTCGCCGTCTCTGCCGTCGCTGCTCAATGTTATTGCAAAACAAGTATGACTTGTGATCTTTTATGAAAGTTGGCTTTATTCTGCTTAAATTTTGTCAATATTGTATCTAAATACAAAAAGTTTGCCGTTTTATTCATAAAACGGCCATTTTGAATCCACATCAGCTCTATTATATATCTCTCTTTAAACATATTCTAATATCAATATTTTTACGGAAAGTATAAAACGGGGACAACACTAATTGTTCTTATTTATTAATGTTAAGTGCTTGTTTAATAATTTTAGTTAGTGACCCTATAAATTTTTTTCCTTCTTGCTGTGGAACAGTCCGAAAGGCTGACGGCCCACTTAATGTAAGCAATTACGATGTATGTGGATGTTTGCGACGCCAGGTGCACCGCTACAACAGTATATCGACATACTTATAGACCAGGAGTGGTTGTAATCCAAAGGGGCTTGGAACTACCTCCTAGCTGGGGATTTTTTTGCCGCCTTTTACGACAGACCGGTCCCAGTCGCAGGGGTCAGTATTCTTATCCGCCCCTGTACGTAGATAAATATTTTTGTTATGACGTATATGTGGCATAGCACTACATACATACTGAGTATACATGTATTGATTCAACAACGGTCATGACAGTTAGGACCCCACTTACAATAAAAAATATTAGATCTTTATGACAGATCGGAATAGAAAATATAATCGGATTTTGATTTTTGGTTTTGTAAAAAGTATTGGTTATAATAGTCGTAAAAAATCTTTGTTTCATTAATTTATCAACCCGTTGAGGGTACACAGCGCCCCACATATATACACATATATATGTATTAATTAAAGTCATGAAATTTAAAAATAAATTATTTGTTTGCCATTTGCCAAGTTATTATTAATTTTTGGATTGGGTCGATTGTGTTATTTGTTAGATATTATTCCAAAATAACAAAAGCAAGTGTCAATCAAATTGATGCACGAGCGTGGAAAATTATTAAGACTATATCTACTAAGAGATTCCTTGAGCATGCTCATCTATGTACAGAATAGAGAACTAAGGGACAAACGGGATAGCAAGTGTGGCGTGACGCCCCCCTGCTCGCCCGAATGCGGGGCAACGGCGGGCAGGGCGGAGGGGGAACAAGAGGAGTCTCTCTCTGGAGACGATAACTTGGTCTGGCTCTCGGTTCACACCAGAGACCCTCGACATGCACATTTCGAAGAGAAATACAATAAGGTTAGCTTTATTCAAGTAATCCTTCTAATTTCATTTTTATTTTCAATAGAATAAATATTTTGTTATTATGATTTTTAGATATGCATATAGAATCAGCACGAAAAGGTTTTGTTCCGTAAACATTTAATCTTAACATTTTCCAGTTTAATCGTGATCAATTATTTAAACGGTAAATCAGACTTGCACTTGTCTGTGGTTACTTAGAAAATCAATTTTATACAGGTTTCAAAACTGACAAAAGTGGAGTTCAATTCCTTGAACTTGGTGGTGAGCATCGACAGTTGGGTGGCAGTGCTCGACTTCTTCGGAGTCGCCGGAGATGATCTGCCCGAAGAGCAGCAACCTGAGCATCACCGCGAAGGTATTATCCGCTATAATTAACATGGGAGAACAATTCAGAATATTTTTTTAAAGTGATACTTGTTATAAACAGTAGGCTCTCATGGTTAATGATCTCATTATTATATACAGCGCCACACACATCTGTGCAAGACAGCGGCCTCACCCAAACAGAGATGTCGATTCGCTCTCTTTCGGTGCTGGTGGTCGCCGGTAGGGGAGAATCCTGCCGAGCCCTCGTGTCCAGGGTTCTCGTGGTGGCCAGAGCAGATCCTCATGCGCATACAAGGCACATTGAGGGCAGGCTGGGAGGACTGCTTCTGACGGATCTGACACCTCATTCGCCTCTGTGGAGAGATAGGTTTCGGACTCATGGAGACCAAGCCTTGACATTCGAGTATCGAAGGTATGCCAGAGTAACTTTTGTTTATAAATTCGTCTGACGCGTCAATTCTCCGATAAATACGTAGTCGGACGTCTTTTCTTCTAAGGCTTTTACTGCTTGAAGAATCGAAGAGCATTTACGAGTGTTTCTCATTCGACATTTGAGGTGTCGTAAAAGTTGTGATGCTTGACAATGGATTCCTTATGAGGGACGCGGAAGACCAGTCGTTTATGTATCTCTCGATAATGTCCATCTGTAGTGCTCACCAGTAATAAGTACTAATAGTCTGTAATGGTGTTGCAAAGGCTGAGCAGCGCGGAAGCATCATCGGCCGGTCACGAGACGAGCCTGAGCATCGAGATGGGCCCCGTGAGCTACGTGCACACGAAGCGATTCGTGCTCGAGCTGCAGGCCTTCGCCAGGGAGTTCAGCCTGCTCAGGAGAGTCATCATGCAAGCTAGGCTCAAGGTAAGACCTACCAATTTAATTTACTGACATATATTTAAAACTAGATACATTATCTATTAAATGATACTGATTCCATTAAAGAGTTACTAAAGGCAAGTAAAAAAGGAAAATGTTTTTAGGAAACCTGAGTACAGAGTGCGTACGGAGCAGCGTGGTCGTTATATTGTCAGTTTCCCCATGGGGGGGGGAAGGAGTTTTGCAGTGGAACGTTCGCTATTATATAACCGATTTGTTAACATTATTGAAAATCATTTTTATTCCGCCGAGAAAATTGCCCCCAGGTTTACCGTATTAATACTTGAAATATTGTGTTATAGGTATCGGTCGGTGTGGGTGAGGGCGTTGGTGCGGAGGGCGAGGGGGGCTCCCGGGGCAATCGCATGCGCCTGCGCGTGCTTTGCTCTACTCCTGTAATCGTGCTGCCTATCTCGGGGCGAGCACGACTCGCATTGACCGCACATTTGGACAGGCTCCAACTCGACAACTGCTTCAAATTAGCCGGAGATGACGGCACCGTCAGCACTCTCGCCGATCCAAATGCGAGTAAGGATTTTTTTATAGTTCATCATTTTTGATTTTATTTCTTTGAGATCTTCTATTGTGATAGAAGAAAAAATGATATAATATTTTTAAGAATATCAAAATCCGTTTAAAGATCCTACTGTAAATTATATATAATAAATCAAATGCAAAATATATAGGTAAGCAACAAAAAGAGAAATTCATCATGTGTGACAAACCATAAAGCCGGGAGGACTGTAGCGAGCCTCTTATTATTGGCCAACAACTTAAAATTTTCATCTTTAATGTTGTACCTAGTCAGGTCATAAATTCTGTCACATGTTTAATGTAAAATAATTGTAACAAGTTTATTCATTATGTAACCATTCATATACCAAAATGAACTTAACAAAACATAGATTCTTATGACATTAAAGTTTATTCAAAATGACCTCCGTGATTTTGAATACAGGCCTTCAATCTGCGCGGCCAGTCGTCTATCGCAGCACGAACGAGGTCCATGTCAATATCGGCGGCTGCCTTAATCAAGGATGTCTTGAGTGACTCCAAATTGGGATGAGGCTTTGAGCACGCCTTTTCCTCCAAGTGTTGCCATATCTTGTAATCTAACGGATTCAAATCTGGACTGGAGGAGGGCCAGTCTTCGTGCCGGATGAAGTCGATTTCACGCGCCGCCAGCCAGTCTTGTGTGCTCTTCGCCCTATGAGCTGGCGCCGAATCTTGTTGGAATACCCAGTGCCTGTTATTGAACATGGTATGAGAAACAGGTTCCACAAGGTTCGTCAGGACTGTATTTTGATATACAACAGCATTCGTTTTTACACCTTTCTCACAAAAATGTACCTCTGTTAAGCCCCAATAAGAAACTCCCAACCATACCATGAGCGAGGATGGAAAATGACCTCGTTGGACACGCGGAATACGGTTGCTCGCTTCTTCATTACTGTGTGCGTACACCTTATCATTTTGTTTGTTGTAGCTCTCTTCTACGGTAAACATTTTTTCATCCGAAAAAAGAATTTCCCGATATTTTTTTCCCGCGTACCGCTTCAACAAAGCGCGGCATCTCTTCAGTCTCAGGTCCATTAGACGAGCATTCAAACGATGTCCTGTTTTTCTTCGATATGCCCGAAGCCCTAAGTCTTCATTTAACACCCTTTTCACCGTGGTTCTGCTTAACCCCATCTGAAGGGCCAACAGTTTCTGCTTACGTTTGGGATTTCTTTGAATTCGTGCCTTCACAGCTTTTATCACTGCTGGAGTCCTAACAGACCGAGGGCGACCACTTCTTGACCTGTCATCTACACTAGAGTCTTCATTGTATCGTTTGATGGTACGATAAACGAATCTTTTGGTTATATTCAAATTTTTCAGTATGTTAAAAATTTGAATTGGCGCGTAACTGCAACGATGCAATGCAATAACTGCAACACGGTCTTCTTTAAGCGGCCACTCCATATTTAAAAAATGAGTAAAATTCTAAAAGTATACATTTTTATTTTCATGAACAATTCGAAATTCGAATTCAATAAACTTTTTTGTGGCCAGCATTCTAAAAGAAAAGTTTTTACTGTGGGACAATACTTATGACCTGACTAGGTATATTTTGGTTTTCGTACAACTTGTTTTTCGTTTAGGTTATATTTAATTAATGTATTTTATTGGTGAAAGGTGTGCGCGAGACGCTAGACGTGCGACTGGTGCAGCTAGAGGGGCTGTCGCTGTGGATGGCGCGGGGGCGTGGCGCCGGCGGCAACGGGGAATTGCGCGTGCGCCGGCTTGGTCCGCCGCTGCTGCACGCGCCCGCCCACCTCACGCTGCACGTCGAACACAACTTGAGCGCCACGCACAATGGTATACACATAATTATGAATTTCACTATGTCAAAGTGTGGCTTTCGTTTTTATATTGTTATTTATGTCTTAATCAATTTCATAAATCTCATAATTTCGCGGTAAGCTAACCTTAAAGGGACTTTCCGTGAAGGTACATTTGATAATTTATTAATGAAATATTGTTATACCTATTGTTGTCTATTTAAGAAATTTATTATATATTTAGTTATTTTTAACTGTACTATCACATCTACACGGTAAATGTTACGAGTCATTTTGTATCTATCTATTATAAAAAAAAAACAGTATATGCTTTCAGTGCAAATATAAATGAGTAAAACTATGTATGATATAAAAATTAGATATACGTTTGTGACGCGATCACTGTTGGAACTTAATTATGTTTGACAGTGGCTGACATGACGATCCAGGGTACTTTGACGACGCTGCAGTGCACGCTGGACCCCGCGCAGTACCGGCTGGTGCGCGGCGTACTGGCGCACAATTTGGCTGAGTCCGTTGACGATCTGCTGCCGCAGGAGCCCCAGCCCCAACCGCAGCCACACTCCAATTCTGATCAGGTACTGTATAACAATTGGCCAAAGATGGATGGATGATATTGAATGCTTAAAATACTTTCAGATTGCATATAATGGCTAAGTTTAGATAAGATTAAATATTATATTGTCATGTGGCGTTATAAAGCTCGAATGATCAGATACTCTACTTTCTTCTTTTCAATTCTATTAACACTTTTAATACTTCGAAGGAGCCTGATAAAAGCCCCGTGAAATATCTTTTAAGTTCATAATTAGCCAAATTAAGCGGGAAAGGGAGCGCAGCAGTAGGCCCTCTGCCTGTTGGTATGGGCAGCCTCTCCCTCTGCGCGAGACCAGCGGCAGCCCGGGTAAGTCGAATAGATTCTTTGGTTGACGACAGGAGAGGATGGCCTGCGTCACCTCCGCCTGGGTAATCAACCATTAGAGGAACAAAGTTTTCTTGTACCGTTTGTAGGTTTGGACGACAATGTCGCTGAAGTTGGACCTGCACGACGTGACTGTGAAGCTGGAGCCAGAGCACGGCGTGTCCTCGCTGGCCTGCATCAACTTCATCAAGTCGCGGCTGCTGGCCGAGACCTACTCCGACCTCAGCCAAGACATCGACCTTGTCTCTCAGGTGAATCCTATTAGTGAGTCTAAGGAGTAGAACGAGAATGTATTGTTGTCTTAATTAACGTCAGTTGTAATTCGATAGGAGATACTGGTGAGCGACACCCGCTACGCGTCGGAGCCGGCCAACCGCAGGGGCAACGTCTTCAGCAGCATCGTGCAGCCCATGCGCGAGCACAGGCACAGCGTGCAGGCGGAGGTGCACGCCAGGTAAGCCGCGCTTCACATTGTTGCTCAGCATCACCCCACCCCACACATTCACTGCACCATTTATTCTATAGAAAGAAAACTCCTGCCCTTTTCACTTGATCGACGTTTACGAGTAGGGATCACAAATGAAGCCAGCTCTGCTCAATGAGGCCACCCGGTCGAAATATGGCTCCTGACGTCGAGTGCTGGCTGCCTAGGACAAACATAGGAGTTTTGTTAGTTAGATAGATACTTTCTACTGACCTCTCATAACCATGTCGTTGAATCTGATCCCGCTATCGATGTGTTAAGGAAACGTCGCGACTCGTCGGCGTACACGATCCTGGTGAACAATATGCGCCTGATGGCGGTGCTGGACTGGTGGGAGGCCGCCAACCAGTTCATCATGCAGCCGCCCCCCTCGCCCGCAGACCCCGACCACCACCACTTGTGAGTTCGCTACTTTGTTCAAAGTTTAAAACTCGTAAATCAAAAAGGAGATTCATAGACATTGTGAACTGTTGGTACTTTTATTGTTATTTTATGAAACTGAAACATATCAAGTTGAGAATGTATTCCATTATCCATATGGTGGTGCAGCTAGAGGGTTGGTACTTACAACAAGCTCATGAACACTAGAGTAAAAAAAATATATAGATAGTATATACATATGTATATACTATCTATATATTTTTTTTACTCTAGTGTTCATGCTTGTATATATATACATACCAGATCAGGGACGTCTTGAAAAAAGGCCAGGTCAAGAGTAGCCTAAATCGAAGGGCATGTATGAAGGGAATAATGAAAGTGGACGAAGCGAAACAAGTATGTAAGGATCGTAGCAAGTGGAAAGAAGTGGTCTCTGCCTACCCCTACGAGAAAGAGGCCTGATTATATATTATGTATTTATGTATATACATACATGCATAGTGTTAATTGGAGTATTTAAAACATTTAGCAAATCGTGATTCTATGAAATTGTATATAAAACTAAAAAGTCTGCCAATAAATTAATTAATTTGTAGTTACGATTCATTGTTACAAATGAAGTAATTATACGGAATATTGCCAGAGAGGAGGTGTTGTCGATGTCGCGGAATGTGACCAGCCCCCACACCATTGTCCCTCCCCAGGAGGAGGCCTCTATGGAACTCAAGCTGAACATCACAGACTCGCAGCTGGTGCTTGTAGAAGATCCATCGGTGTGGGACACCAACGCTGTCATACTCAGGGTATGAAGAAAGGTTTATATATTTAAAAAAAAAATCCATTAAAATAAGTTTTATGCATTCTCGTTTACAGTGAATCAGTAGAGAGCTTTGTTTGAAACGTCTACAAAGAGAACTATCAGGTTATTCTTATCAAAACCAAGAGTTCTTATGACAGATGCTCATGAAAAAAAAAAACTAAATGCAACTATTTAATGTTCTTGAAAATAGTATAATAAGTATATATAATAATACATATCTTCTCCATATATTTTAAGTTTAAATACATAAATACATATTCTAATTAGTAGAAAAAAGTTTGGAATTTGTTAGAAAGATGTCATTAAGAATTTCCATAAAAGTTTATTCGTCTTAATCTGACGCGACCTAATCACATGCAATTTCAAATTGTAGGCTTTCCTTGTCTACACCTCATATCACAATGAATTTTTTATTGCTGTAGGACAGCAGACAGGCTGACGGCCCACTGAAAATTTAGCAGTTATCGTCGCTTATGGGTGTTAGCAACGCCAGTGACATCGCGTACACGCTGCTGTCCCATAAGGGCACAAAAACTTGGGTCACAAACGCCGGAACACAACACAAAGTTATTATGGCGGTCGCCATCCAGACGGGCTTGGGGCCGTACCACGTAGGGTGGGTTGTTTTGTCGCCTTTTACGAGAGGCCGATTATTTCTCCGCCCCTGCACGGATAAAAAGCTTTCTCCATGAAAACACAAACACAATAATTAAAGACATGATTTTTAGAGCACGACGGTGATTACGTACCGGTGCTCGGACGCGCAGAAGCCGGTGTCGTGCGAGCTCAACGAGCTGGAGGTGTTCTCGTGCGTGCTGGGGCTCGAGGAGGAGACGGCGCTGTCCATCGTGGACCCCGCCGCCCTCCACGTCTCTCTCGACGCACACAATGTGCTCCACGTGAGTTCCCTGTTCCCCGTCTTTATAACTCCTTTCTTTCATTTTGTCCATTTATCTGATCTTATTTAAGTTTGACGAGCCTGGTGCGATTTTATTTTAAATTCTTCTCATTCCTTTTATTAAAATTTATATTATTGTCAAATACATAAAATATTAAATTAAGTAATAAAATCGTTATTTTTTTCTACATTTAATAAATTATTATTAATATTGGTAATACATAAAAATAAATTCTAAATTTTCACATAAAGCTCTAATATCATGTTCTAATTATAGTATCGGTATTTTTTATCTCTCTTCCGTTTTTTTTATATTCAAAATATATATGTTTTACTGTCTACGGACGCACGTTTCTATTACAAATGAAACAAATATTAAAAACTCATCATCACTCATCAAACTGTTAAGTTTTGAATATTTACTTCATTTCAGTAAGCCAGTGAAACCTGCCTTTTTTGCGTATTTTCGAAGTTGATTTATATATCGCTCCCTTAGTAATGTAAAGGCCTATTTCAAAAACACAAACTTTTGGGAAAACGCGTTTAAAGATTCGGGATTTTTGATATTTCTACTCTATCATTCATAAAATATCGTAATTTAAAGTGCTATAGCCCTGAATTTTTTTTATATAGACTATGATAAACGTACTACAGTATTAATAGCTGAAACATTACAAAAAAAATTGATTCAAATACGTACTGGAGCCTTACTAGTTGAGGCTTGAGCCTCTCTAGGAGGAAGAGGCGCGCGCGAGAGTGTGCTGTGAAAGGGACACAATTACAGCATTCATTAAAAAAAAATAGCTTTTTTCAGTTTTTGTGAAAACCAAGTGGTAGAACAGTTGATATTGAGTTTATATAACGCAAAAAGTCAAAACCTCAAAATTTCGGGTTGTGCCCATATATTAAGGGAGCGATATAACAAAAAAAAACTTCAGAAAAGTGGATTAAATTTAAAAGCCCGAACAAAGAGGACACGAAACTTATAGGAAATACTATACTTGTATTCTCTATCTCTGAATGTTTGTCTCTTTTTATCAAATTAAATCGGCGCTAAAGAAATTTCACTTCAATAAACAACATAGTATTTACTGAATGTGTAGCGTAGCGTCAATTGCATGTTCAAGTATATAATTTTTATTTTGTGACATGTGTCATACACTTTAGAAATTAATTTTAGGTGGCCATGGGCACCCTGAACCTGAGGCTGTCCTATCACGACATGCGCATGTTCGCGTCGATGCTGCAGTCGCTGCCGGTGCAGGCGCGAGCGGCGCTTTCCGGTAACATTATTACAATATATATTTTCTAACTTTTAAGTCATTCTTTCAGCTATATTATTATTCAATTAATGTCATACGCGATCAGGTTTATCAGACAAGCATTGGCTATCTATACAAATAAATAAAATTGAAATGTCTGTTTGTAATATTAAAATAACCGCTGGACCGATTTTGACGCGATTTTCACTGGCAGATAGCTGATGTAACAAGGAGTAACTTAGGCTACTTTTATTTTAGAAAAAAAGTTTTAGTTAAAAATCATCAGTTTCGATTTTTTTTAAACCAATTTAAGTTGACCTTTTTTTTATTGCTAGGACAGCAGATAGGCTGACGGCCCGCTTAGGATTTAGCAGTTACCGTCGCCTATAGGTGTATGCAACGTCAGTGACATTGCAAACACGCTGCTGTCCCATAAGGGTACAGGAACTTGGGTCACTAATGCCGGAACACAACACAAGATTATTATGGCGGCATACTTAAGACCAAAGGTGGTCGCCATCCAGACGGGCTTGAGGCCCTACCACGTAGCTAGGGTGGGTTGTTTTGTCGCCTTTTACGACAGGCCAACCCCGGCCACAGAGGTTAGTATTCTTTCTCCGCCCCTGCACGGATAAAAACCTTAGACCTGACCTTAGATTTATATCATCAATCATCATATAAAATAGGGTTTAGCTTAGACTGGACTTTGTAGGTTCGAACGTACGTATTCCGGAGGTGCATGGCGTAACAGTTGCATTCGATTACACTGATTGTTTGTATATTTCATTTATTTATATTTTAGGGTTTATAGGGTTTGTAATCCAAAATAAACCATAAGATATATCCAAAAAATGCTGCCCAAAGTCACCATTTCACGCGGACGGAGTCGCGGGCTCAGCTAGTTTATGATATAACTAAAGGAAACAGTCCACTTTTGTAATATACTATGGGATACGAACGAAAGAGAAAGACGTATCAGTTTCTCCAAAGCCATTTGGGACGATTGGTGCTGACTCGTTGACCGATTAAGTACAAACTTTTCTACGTTGTTACAATGAGAAAGTTGTTCCCGAAAATGAAAGAGGCAAAAGTGAAATATTAGTTAATGCTTCGTGTGACACAGACAACGCTTTACGGGGTGTTGCCGGATAAATGTTAATAACTTAAGTTTGGTTCTTTAATGGTCACACTTTGTTTGTCAGGCAAAACCATATTATCAGAGACGGCCGACGACGCGCCGGCGAACAGCGTCCACGTGCGCCCACACATTCCAAACACTATAACGAACCCCCAACCGAGCACCAGCGCTAACGCGGTAGCCAACCCGGGCTGGATGTATACCCCCAAGTGGATGAGAAGCCAACCCAAAGAGCCGCCAACACCGCCGCCCCCGCAGACCAAGTCGATATGGCCATTGAAAGCTGTGCAGGTATTGAAAGAGCAAAACACCCAACGACACTATGAAATCCTTTTACTCAAACAACAATAATTTTGCTTATTTGATATTTCCACCTTTAACATTTTATAATACTGTTCTTAACTAGGGTGTATTACTGGCATTTTCGTTCATTCCATTTCAGCTATGACACGCTGTAACTATTCTTTGCCAGTTTGTGATTAAATTAAATTTAAAAATCTATAACGCGTTGTTTTAATGATGGTTTACATTGTTCTGTAGGTGAACGCCGAGTGCATCACCTTGTGCGTGATCGACGACTGCCTCGACTCGGACGTGCCCCTCCTGGAGGTGTCGCTCAGCGACCTGCAGGTCGAACAGGTGCGTCGCACGGCTCCTTGTGCACTTGACAGTTTCATCATCAGAACACTCACCATACACAATGACAATGTCTTCTGCCCCTCTCTTCTCGACTTAGACTAAAACTTTATAACATTTGGACCAGGATTTGCGCAAAGTAGAAGAATCTCTAGAAGATCCGGTACTGGTATGCACTCCGGCTAGCGCAACCCCGTCGTCCATGGGATCGTCCACCAAAAAGGCGAGTGCTGGTGGGGGGCGTCTGGCCGGGATGCTCACTATAGACTACTACAACAGGATACTCTCAGGATGGGAACCCGTAGTGGAGCCTTGGAGGTATGTTATTGTACGCAATAATAAAGTATGGTGGAAATAGGTGTGGAATCATGAATAGTCGATCAAGTTAATCGTCACCCAATAGATTCGAGTCAAGTTGGGAGTACACCCTGACGAGCGAGCTGTCGTTGGGCAGGGTGCAGTTGGAGGTCTCCTCGGCGGAGGTGCTCAACACCAACGTCACCTCTACGCTCATCGAGCTGTGCCAGCTCGTCAAGGCCAACTGGGCCGCGGACTACTATGCGCCCCAGCAGGTATATTCACTTCAATTTTGCTAAAAATGTTTAATCTTTAAAACTTTTTACAGTCGTTTTCTTATATTCGCATTTAAAATACGAATTTGTGGTTATTGTAGTCCGGTGCGGCGGTGGAGCAATCGCCGAAGGGCAGCCCCGCGGGGCACCGGCGGCGCTCGCCCTTTGTGCCCTACGCCCTGAGGAACCACACTGGCCACAGATTGTGGTTCACCACTCTCCTCACCACATCAGACGTGTAAGTGGAATCTACTTTAATCGGTTTCAGAGTTAAAAAAAAATAAACCTAACGAAATAGATTTCTTATAAGCTACACAGAGGAAGTCTTTTTAAAAATCCACTGCTGCTTCCTTTTATTCTAGTCACACTTTTTAGGGGTATATTCGCAATTGTCCAATCGTTTAGGCTGCGCGAACAAACTGCATGGTCGAGTCCAGATGACTCGTGGATGGTGGTGCGTGCGGGGGAGACGGAACCATTCTCCTTCGGGGGACGCCGGGGCAGAACTAGGGGGCGGGGCAGAGGGGGCCACGCCGCCATTCTTCATCAGCTTGCGCTGCGAATGGACGGCTGGGCGCCTCCCGATCCCGTCTGTGTTGACCGCGTCGGGGTCTTCTTCCGGCATCTCACGCATGCGGTGAGCAAGTTTTTTATTTCAATTAGGACTCATTTGACTCGACTTACAGCTCGATTTTTAATAATATTTTTTGTAACAGACACCTAAAAGTAGAACATGAACTGTTCGGTGCTTGCATAGGGGTATTTGAAATGCCGCCACCTGATTTTTGTTATCTACCCTCACTCTAGGTGAGGTAATAATGGTGAAAGCGAGGGTGGGACGAAAAATTGTGTGCTCTTGTGTCAACGTTTGATATGAGATAACCGCCTTTTGCACCGTGTGCAATATTTATTAATTCTAACGAAAAACCACTAGACTGGCAGGACGGTCGACGTTCGACCTCGCTAGTTACTCCAAACTCTAATTGGCCGTGCCATTAAATGTGTGTTCAGTGTTGTGACTTTAGCTGGTGCCGTGCAACAGTTCCTCAGCGACCTGAACCGAACCTGGAAGGGGTGTAATCAAGGTCAGTGCGAATTTCTTTGCCCGTTGCAAGACATCGCATATCTCTCTTGCCACCGCTCCTATCCCATCCTCTATCATACAGTCTACTGCTCTCGAGCAATCCTTCTTATTCCCGTACGGTGCAATCTCGGCCCGTGACCGGCATCGTACAAACTTTGCCTTCTACTCGGAGCTCTTTGTTTTTATCCTGTTCTTAAATACGAAGCTGGATATCGTCTATGGTTCAAAGCTATGTATTCTTAATGCTTCTAGGAAAATGTTTAATATGTTAATTTGTAAAATAGAAAACTGGCGAGGAAGCACGCCTCGTGTTTGAGGTGTCTTTGGAGGGATCCGCGCGCAAATTGGTGACGGTGCGGTCCGCTTTGCAAGTTTTCAACAAACTGCCACACCCTGTCGAAGTCAGAGTGGATCAAGCGCCATCTGCTGGTAAATAAATTTTGTAATTCTTTAGCTAAAAAGTATCGCATTTGACAAATAACCGAATATATTTAATATTTTAAAACAAGCTCATGAAAACACCTCTTATTTAGATTTTAAAAATCACCGAATGAAAGTAGAAAATGAGTTTATTTTACATTTAGTGAGCGATGAAATTCATTGTGTAATGCAGTACACAGCGCAGCCAGGTTACGGGTAAAGCGACCCGCCTCTTCAGCACCGCGCGCGTGTCGTACACAACGTAAGCTGCCCTGTCGGTGAGTCGAGAAGCTTGAAATAGCCGAGGGAAACTGAATTTAACTGCCAACTAGAAGGCAATAATGTCACAAAATTGCCCTTAATCTGGCTGTACTGCAATTACATCCTTATTGAAGTGTGGAAGTCTTTCGATGACATTAAGGTAGTTTTATCTTTCAATGAAAAATCTTGATATAAAAATCGGATAACGCATAGTACAGACATACATACATACATACATACATATAATCACGCCTCTTTCCCGTAGGGGTAGGCAGAGACCACTTCTTTCCACTTGCTACGATCCTTACATACTTGTTTCGCTTCGTCCACTTTCATTATTCCCTTCATATATGGCCTTCGGTTTAGGGTACTCTTGACCTGGCCCTTTTTCAAGACGTCCCTGATCTGGTCTCGAAACGTCCGCCTAGGTCTACCCCTTTCGACACTTCCATTCACACTCGCCTTATACACTTTTTTCGTCAATCGTTCTTCATTCATTCTTTCGACATGGCCAAACCATCTCAGCATACCTTTCTCAATTTTTGTCACTACATCTTCTTTCAGACCACAACGTTTCCTTATCTCACTATTTCTTATCCTGTCACTCAGTTAACTCCTATCATACTTCTTAACGCTCTCATCTCAACTGCATTTATTCTGCTTTCATGTTTCTTCTGCCATACCCAACTTTCACTTCCGTACATGAGTGTCGGAACCAACACCCCCTCATACACAGCCAGACGAGCCTTGTTAGACACCTCCGACTGTTCATAAAGGAGTGTAAATAGTACAAACAGTTTTATAAATTTCGTTCATCCGGTTGATATCTCATAAATTATCCTATTATATGGCGCAGTGAGTTTCGCGGCCGCGTCGCTCGTGGGCGAGGTGCGCGCGCGCTGCGTGGGCCTCCGGCGGGCCTCTGCTCGCCTCTGCGGCGTTCCTGCGCCACTTTACCCTAACCCAGATTCTTCAGTCCGCCTCCTTCATCCGCTACATTCCTTATTTGCCAATTGCGGTACTTTAGATTTGAATTATTGTTTCGTAGTTTGATATTTCTTTAAAGTATTAATACTTAATAGTAATTAAGTGCATAGATATAGACTAATATAATTATATCTCACAGAAGTAATTTTTGTTAAAATTAATTGATTTTCTAGTAATTTAATATATTTACTTGATGAATATTCGATTACTTAGAGTAGTTGATAGTTGTAATGTTATGAAAAATGAGTCGTGTTTAAAATCTTCTTGTTTTCTCTGTCGTCATTTGTATATGCTTTTCCTTTCTAACCCCATCACAAATTCCGTTATTTGTGTTCTTTGTATTTATTAACCAGGTACCGGAAAGTCATTACCGGTTTTTCGAACAGATGTCGCCAGGCTTAAATATGGAATGTTATGATTTGACACATTTATGGCATTTCATTCTACTGACATCAAGCTTCAAAGTATACATGTTATATTTTGTGAAAATAACACCGTCATAGATTTATTATTCATTTTATACCTCTTTGAAAATGTCAAGTTTCGTGCCTGAAAACGTGCATTTGCGGCACGCATTACTTTTCTTGTTTTATCAAAAGAAAAATGCCACTAAAAGCCTTCGTTTGCTGGTAGAAACTTACGGTGATTATGCTCTAACCTTGAAAACATGTGAGATGTGGTTTCGTAAAGTCAATAGTGGTGATCCCTGGAAGGTCAATAAAACACGGCGTACTGAGCTGACTGATTTATTGGGTTACTGCAAGTACCAATATAATGAATAAAAAATATGCAGCTAAACCACACTACAATCCCGACGTGCAATACAATGAACCTTCTGGTAGAACGAAAAAGTTTGAAGATGCGAAACTGCAGGAGTTATTTGATGAAGACCCAGCCCAAATTCAAAAACAATTGACATAAGCGTTAAATGTGGCCTTAGATAAATGATTAGCGACCGATTACAAGCAATGGGAAAAATCCAAAAGATGGGTGCCACATCAATTGAATGTCAGGCAAATGAAAAATCGAAAAATCATCTGTGAAATGCTGCTTCAAATTTATGATCAGAATTCTGTATGTAAGAAGAAGTATGTTTGTGCATCGAATAGTGACAGTGAAGGTTGATGAAAAGTGGATTTATTTTGAAAACCCTAAGCGCATAAAATCATGGTTGTCACCTGGCAAAGCCGGCCCATCGACTCCATGGTGTTGCCGACAGATTTAGTCTTAAGACAATGCTCTGTGTTTGGTGAGACCAGAGTGGCGTGGTGTATTATGAACTGTTACGAACAGTTAATAGTGATCGCTACCGACAACAAATGATAATTTGAACCATCCATTGATCGAAAAACGTCCAGAACGGGCCCGAAGACCCTGTAAAGTGATTTTACAGCACGGCAACACGCAGTCTCATAAAGAAAAACCGGTCAAGGAAGCCTTGAAAGCACTTGGATGGGACATATTATCGCACCCGCCGGACTCTCCAGACTTTGCCCCGTACTGTTGTCTTGTTGCCTAGAGATTAATAGGGCTGGCTCCAACGTGCTACTAACTACGAGAGTGGTCTGAAAAGTTTCCAACCTAACAAAGATACAAGACGTTTTTTCAGTTTTTTTTTATATTTCAACATAGTCTCCTTGTACTCTACACACTTCTCCCAGCGATGCTCCCATCTCTGTAACCTATCCAATAAGTACTCGGCGTTTTTCTCTGCAAAATAATTGTTCACGAAGGTGATTGCCTCTTCATTTGACGAAAATCTCTGTCCTTCGAGTGCAATTTTTAGATGAGGGGACAAAAAGAAGTGGCTTGCGGCTAGATCTGGTGAGTAAGGCGGATGGTCAAGCAGTTCAACCGTAATTCGTGGATTTTCGCCATGGCAACCGCTGAGGTGTGGATTTTCATTTTCTGCAAATGTGGCCGTTTTCCGCAAGTTCTGCCTTCAGCTTGTCAAGTAATGATGCGTAGTATGCTCCTGTAATGGTTTTTCCTTTTTAAAGATAATCGATTAAAATAACTCCATGACTATCCCAAAAAACAGTCGCCATCACTTTCCCAGACAGAAAACAGTTTTTGCTTTTTTGGAGCCGGTTCCCCCTTTGCAGTCCACTGTTTGGACTGTATTTTTGTTTCGGGCATATAATGGTCTATCCAAGTTTCATCTACAGTAATTAATTGGTGCCAAAACTTGGATTTATTGCGCGTAAACTGCGCCAACAGAGCGTTGAAAATGTTCATTCGAACACGTTTTTGATCTAACGTGAGCGAACGCGGCACCCAACGCGCGGACAGCTTTCTCATGGTTGAATATTGATTTATATGTGACAAACATGTCCTTTTGACATGTTCATAACCTCTGCTATCTCTCTCACTTTAATTCGGCGGTCGTCTAGCACCATTTGGTGTACTTTGGCGATGTTTTCGTCGGTAGTTGCAGTTTTTGGACGTCCCGAACGTTCATCGTCTCCCAAGCTCTTGCGGCCATGTTTAAATTCAGCTGTCCAAAATTTCACTGTAGGAAATGATGGCGCAGTCCCCATACACAGAATCCAACTCATCTTTGATTTGCGTAGGCGTATTGCCTTTCAAAAACAAATATTTAATGACAGCTCGATACTCGATTTTGTCCATTTTCATACTCAAACGACTGTAACATAACAACTGCGCATCCAAAATGGCTGAAACTTTTGTGGGTAACTGTCAACAGATGACCAACGAAATTCACTAGGTTTTACTTACCAATGCTGTTATCTTCATGTTAAGGTCGGAAACTTTTAAGATCACCCTCGTAGATATTAGACTGCTTTCATTTTGTACTACGAAATGCTAACGACTTTGTGGTTGTTGCAATTGCAGTGCAATGGAGTGGTAGTGCAGTCAGATCGGCGGTGGTGGCTGCCGGGGGGTGGTGGTCGGCGCCGGTGAGCGCGCACGCCAGCGCTGTGCGCGCCCGCCCCCTACTACGTACATCCCCTCCACCCGCCCCGCAGCATGTCCCCGCGCCTATCGATTGGCGGACTGCGCCCACGCCTTGTGCCTTGCAGCATTACGAGTGCAGAGCGCCTCCTGACCACGTTTACAGGTCATCTTTATTTCATTTTACTTTTATATTTCATGACTAAGCAGTATTAGTACGCGCAAAACTACCACAGGCCAATTTTGAAATATGATTTTTCTGATGTAACTTTAACACCGACGACATCTCTGGTTAATTGATTAGAGTCAGTACGTTGTAGTAGAGTATTATTTGTTATATATTTTGTATTATTTTCTAATAAATAAATTTGAAACACTGTCGACAGTCGTTTCTGTGATATATATTTTTTTCATATATAACCTAGAAAAGAGAGACATTCAGTCATCACTGTAAATTCTGACAAGTGAAGAGTACTGGTCTTTGGTATAATAGAATAGTTAAGCAATTCAGGAGATTCTGAAACTTGAGGGCAAATAATATTTTTTTAAACATTACTAATTCCAGGTTTTGTTGCGTCATCGTACGGGAACGTTTCCCCCCGGACCGGGGGTCCGTGATCGCTGGCCACACATTGACACTTATACCTGCGTTAAGGCTGGAGAATCTGCTACCCCTCGAGCTGCAATACAGAGCAGCGCCAGCTAACGGGGTCGTGTGTGCGGCCGGCACTGTTTCGCCTGGAGACACCATGCCATTCCATGAGGTATTGACCTTAAGTTTTCATTTGGTAGATTGTCAGCGGGTAGACAGTCTAAATTTAATATATTCAAGCAGAAAGTACCATTTATCATTATGTGACTTTGAAGGTGAATGTGGAAGAAGGAGTCGAGATAAGCGTAAAACTAGAAGGGTTCGCATGGTCGACGGCGCTGTGCGTGGGTGGCGCCGGAGGGGCTGGCTCTTTCTCCGCCCGGCTCAAGCTCAGGGATACCCGCAGCAGGCGGCTGTACCTCAATGCCAGGGTCACCTTCAAGAAGACAGATGGAGTCAAGGTTCGAATCAAATCTAATAGTTTACTATAAAAATTTTAGAGGATCATTAAAATTATCCGCTTACTTGTTACAATAGCGCGCATAATTGACATGTACACATTTCCACTGGTTAAGAGTCCCGAACTTCCAGGTCTCGATCTCGGCAGCTTACTGGCTGGTGAACCGTACGGGGCTGCCTTTGGTGTTCCGCGCGGAAGGGGGCGCCACGGAGGCGGCGGGTCAGTTCGAGGAGCACGAGGTGGCGCGCATGGTGGCGCCGCTGCTGTTCTCTTTCGCCGAGGCTGACGGTGGTCCCACCATCTCCGCCAGGCTAGGACGCGACCTGCCAGGACATCCCGAGGTTCGATATACTTTACATGAACCAGTGTTTTTCTGTGATATGCTGTTGCTGCCAGAAATATCAATAGGTCATCCCTAGTATAAGGTGATGATCTCTTTTAAGTTTTTAGCTATTTTAAACAGTACATATGTAAAAGGGACTCGGGCAACAGGCAAACAACTCATATAGATGGCATGGGCACCGCCGCACGCGAACATATTTAATGACACCTTTTTAAAAACCACATATTCTATTGCAGTGGGAAAGCCTCAGCGTTAACTGATTCCATATCAAGAGAGTTCGCAACATGTCCGTTCTTGAATACCGTTTCGTCCAAAAAGAGGCTCCAGGAAATGGAGATGAACGCCCAGCCCACGGCGGGCAGTGCGGTGGTAGAAATACGACGAGGGCACTATTCTAACTAAACAGCTCCTCAGAACCGTTGTCAAACGGTAAAATACACAAATAGAGTTACGATACTACAAAGTATAGCATTTCGATGCTTTTTGGTTTGAAAATGAATGTAATCAAACTGGTTCTTTTACATAAGAGCAGCGGATATATTATGGTATCAACACTTATTTAGATGTATACAGATGTATACATTTAGATGTTTACCTATATCTACCAAGTTATAATATAACTTGGTAGATATAGGTATTCTCGCTGAGGGGTGTTAGTCCTAACTCTTGAATAACAAGTAGGTGACACTTCGCGTTTGGGGCCCTCTATTAGTCCTAATAGATGTATTCAACCTGTTAAACCATTGATGTTGTGTTCAGTGGTGTTCCCCGTTCGGTTTGGGTCCGGGAGTGGGCGTGAAAAAGCTGGAGGTGCGAGGGGGCGGGGACGTCGGTGACAGTGGCGGGGAACGCGTGTACGCGGTGGGCGTGCGCGTGCGCACTGGCCGCGCCCGCTACCGGCACACCAACATCGTCACGTTCACCCCCAGATACCAGTTGCACAATAACACGTCGCACCATCTCCAGTTTTCACAAAAGTGCACCGCTACCACATTGGTGAGTGAATACAAAATATAATAATTGTACTGTGACTATTGGACACAGCACCATCTGGTATCAAAGGAAGCAGCATGGCGCTTAGGTTAGGGATGCTAGATAACTGGTATACTTCTTTTATCAATAAATACCCTGACTGAGCATTGGTATCGAAAGCCGTTGCGACACGGAGGTAGTCAAAATTTCATGGATAGGTCTGCAAAAAAGCAGTTAAAAACGGTTATAATTATAATGTTTTTAGTCAGTTGCCTAAATTTAAAAATATAGGGGAAGAGAGTACACACACAGAAGAAGATAGAGAGAGACGGTTTTGTTCTTTCGGGGTTAAGTGAGAATACTCGGCAGTGCGACAGCATGGTAAGGTTTTGACTTGTCATAAATTAATTTTTTCGATAAGGTTTAGTGCTACCAGGGTTTAATTTATTAAATTTGTTTTTTTTTTAGAACGACCCGGGTGCCGTAGCAACCCACGTGTCTGCCGTGTCGGGATGCTATCTCCCGTGGCACTGGGCCAGGTGGGAGCGTGAGCACCTTCTTTGTGTTCGGGTGCTGGCCTCAGAACAAGGAAGGTCTGGGCGGGGTTCGAGTGGGGTGCAAGCCCTCACAGCCTGGTCCGGCGGCTTCAGGGTGGATACGGCCAGGACGTTACACCTAGCATGCAGGTAAGTGAGATTGTAATTTTAAAATATTTGGTTTAACAAAGTAATTTGTACTAGAAAAAATTGTTAGAATTTGATTAATAAAATATTAATAATGTTGATATAATAGAGAACCCAGTGGCGCATACAAGTTTCTCCGCGTGGAGGTGGTTTGTCAGGGGGCCACCATGTTCGTGGTCCTTACCGACGGGGAGTCGGCCCCCCCGCCGCTTAGGATCGACAACTACTCTCCCGTCTCTATCATGTTTCATCAAGTAAGTTCGATAATATTACTGATTTAAATTGTTATAAGAAGAAGGGTAGACGCCGTTGCGTTTTAGAATTTAGTAAACCTTAAATATGGATAATGAATACTCACCTTGTAAAGCTGAAGTTTTGCCATATGTATTTCATAAAATTTTGGTGATTGCACGAAAATAAATAATTTATGTAGCGGTAATGGTCAGCACCATACTTTATACGCCGAAGTTAGGGCTTTCGATTGCAATTGCGTTTATATTCTAGATGTAAAAAGAAATTTGTCACGCTATATATTTTAACACTAAGTCGCATATATGTTAATCAAATTGTGTGTATTTTAAGCGAAGTGAATAATTTGAATGTACTTTCAGTTTTTAAAGTGTATGAAGAAAAAAAAATGCTTTCAAATGGGACCCATGACAACGAGTGTATTGATTTAAGGTGGGTTGCGGAGAGGAGTCGGTGGTGGGTGCGCACGGCAGGGTGATCTGGGCGCTACCCGAGCCGGAGCTGGCTCAGGTGCTATCGCTGCGCGCGCCGGGAGGCCCTCGCTCCACAATGCCCCTAGATGTACTTCCGGCTACCCATCATCTTCTCTATCAAAATTTCATCTATGTCGCCTTCACTCATACTCAAAATAGGTATCACCATGTTTTATGTACACACATGTAGCTAAATTCAACAAGTAAAGGTTCTGTTTATAGTTATAGTGTTGGGGTGCCTATGGGTGCCTCACTTGTTCACCATCTTGACAGTGACAGTGACATCTTGACATATGTCTACACACGGGACACAGTGTAGATATACTGTAAATGCATACCATATACTTAATCGCATTCACTACAATAGGTAAAGTGTGGAATAATATTTTGAAGAGTTTCAAAACTAGTTAGCCCTCTATTATTCTGAAATTATGACTGTTGTTTATGATAAGGTTAGTTGTTCCTTAATGGACTTGATAATTTTTTTAGTTAACCATTTCTGTGACAAAACTGTGTTCTTAGCTGAAATATTGCGTTAATAACTAAACTATATTCTCGTACGTTTTCCGGTTATCAATAAAACTAATATTTTTTTTCTGAAATTGACGTGAATAAGTGATAATTAATGTGAAAATTAAGTTACAGGTATAAATGTATTTTTTTTTTCTTACCAGAGATGTAAATTTAACAAACACTGGCAAGCAGTCCTCGGCATCCAATGATGACAATGTTCTGGTCCTTGAAGTCCCATTGGGATCCACTCGAGTGGTACTGGGGAGGAAGAGATACGGAGACAGGGCCCAGCTGTGGCGGAGGGGGCCCAACGATCAGCTAATTCACGAAGGCAGTTCTCCCCCACAACCGACGGACATATTGCTCTCCGATGATTCGCCTTTATCACCACACTCCATGGTGAGTTTGTACCCATATTCAATTACTTATTGATACTTCTGTATGTTGTTCTTTTATTGCTGGAGTTCAGCAAACAGGCAAACGGTCCACCCGATACCAGGTGGTACCAATGCGTTGCCGGCCTCTAAAGAATTCTATAACCGCTTATTTTTAAAACTCCATGTCATATTACGGTGGAAAAATCTCGTCCGACAGTTAATTTCAAATCCGAAGAATACACAACATGAACGTTCTTAAGAACAGTTTAGTACAGGAAAGAAGTGGCTTCAGGAGATGGGGATGAACGCGTGGCCGGTGGCGGGAAGTGTGGTGGTAGAAACACGACGCAGGCATTCTAAATAGTTCCTCAGAACATTGTTATTTGTTTCTTATAGTTGTAGTTATTTTTCAAAACACATTTAAATCCAGTCGAGTCGATTTACAGCCTTACTTTGTCCGGCATACTTTGTCAGCCATACTTTGTCCGGCAGTTGTGTATAAGAAATCTTTGTATTAGTAGTTTTCAGATAGCGTTGGAAACTATCTATTGTATTATAATTTATGTCAATTCTAATTCTTTAGAATACTTACTGTCCATGTATTCGGTTAGGTGTTGGATATAGAAGACGCGGCGCCGCGGCCGGGGCGCGCCTCAGCGCTGGTGCTGCGCCGCGCAGACGGACGGCGCGCGTCCACGCAGGCGTGGCGGCTGGTGGGGGGTCGCATGTGCTGCGCGCACGCTAACCTCTGCGTACAACCGCAGGGGATGACTCTCATGGCCCTCACTCCAGGTACTCCAATACCCCCTTCGCATTTAAAGATTGAACATATGTACCTAGTCAGGTCATAAGTATTGTCACACAGTAAAAACTTTTCTTTTAGAATGCTGGCCACAAAAAAGTTTATTGAATTCGAATTTCGAATTGTTCATGAAAATAAAAATGTATAACTTTTAGAATTTTACTCATTTTTAAATATGGAGTGGACGCTTAAAGAAGACCGTGTTGCAGTTATTGCGTTGCATCGTTACAGTTACGCGCCAATTCAAATTTTTAACATACTGAAAAATTTGAATATAACCAAAAGATTCGTTTATCGTACCATCAAACGATACAATGAAGACTCTAGTGTAGATGACAGGTCAAGAAGTGGTCGCCCTCGGTCTGTTAGGACTCCAGCAGTGATAAAAGCTGTGAAGGCACGAATTCAAAGAAATCCCAAACGTAAGCAGAAACTGTTGGCCCTTCAGATGGGGTTAAGCAGAACCACGGTGAAAAGGGTGTTAAATGAAGACTTAGGGCTTCGGGCATATCGAAGAAAAACAGGACATCGTTTGAATGCTCGTCTAATGGACCTGAGACTGAAGAGATGCCGCGCTTTGTTGAAGCGGTACGCGGGAAAAAAATATCGGGAAATTCTTTTTTCAGATGAAAAAATGTTTACCGTAGAAGAGAGCTACAACAAACAAAATGATAAGGTGTACGCACACAGTAGTGAAGAAGCGAGCAACCGTATTCCGCGTGTCCAACGAGGTCATTTTCCATCCTCGCTCATGGTATGGTTGGGAGTTTCTTATTGGGGCTTAACAGAGGTACATTTTTGTGAGAAAGGTGTAAAAACGTATGCTGTTGTGTATCAAAATACAGTCCTGACGAACCTTGTGGAACCTGTTTCTCATACCATGTTCAATAACAGGCACTGGGTATTCCAACAAGATTCGGCGCCAGCTCATAGAGCGAAGAGCACACAAGACTGGCTGGCGGCGCGTGAAATCGACTTCATCCGGCACGAAGACTGGCCCTCCTCCAGTCCAGATTTGAATCCGTTAGATTACAAGATATGGCAACACTTGGAGGAAAAGGCGTGCTCAAAGCCTCATCCCAATTTGGAGTCACTCAAGACATCCTTGATTAAGGCAGCCGCCGATATTGACATGGACCTCGTTCGTGCTGCGATAGACAACTGGCCGCGCAGATTGAAGGCTTGTATTCAAAATCACGGAGGTCATTTTGAATAAACTTTAATGCATAAGAATCTATGTTTTGTTAAGTTCATTTTGGTATATGAATGGTTACATAATTAATAAACTTGTTACAATTATTTTACATTAAACATGTGACAGAATTTATGACCTGACTAGGTAAATAACTTTAACTGTCGATAGTGTAACTGTTAAATTTTTTACTAAATATGCTTAGTCTTAACATAATATTAATCGATATTATATTGAACCAGGCACTCGCGTAGTCCTGGGCCTACCAGCGTCAGGTCGTTCGGGTCGGTGCCTAAATGGGGAAGTGCCAGGCGAACAGGCTGTGACCTGGCATACCCTGCGCCCTGGTTCCGGCCGGTTGCAAGTGACGCTATGTGCGGATGGACCCACCAGGCTCATCAGGATACACGACATTAAAGCACCTGTGAGTACAAAGTACAAGAATTTGATGATGTCGATTTATTTTCACTTTATTATTGAAATGGAACTATTATAATTTTTACTTAATAGGAATCAGGATGGATAGAAGGAGGTGAAGAAGAAGATGAATCGGAGGGTCTGGAGAAGCGTGGAAGTCGCGAGTGGGGTATTCGGATAGGACTGGCGGGCCTGTCGGTATCGCTAGTGGCCAGAGCTCCGCCGGCGGAGTTGGTGCACGCACTGTTCTCCAATGTTCACCTGGAAGTGGCATTCTCTAAGCCCAACAGGAGCACAGCGCTCGCCCTCGCGCTCGCCGTCCAGCATATGCAGTGGGACAACCAGGTGCTTCTTCATACAATCTTGTATCCAAGTTTTTTAACACTTTTAAATAGCTTATAACGTGTAACTATAGGTAAACTATAACATTGTATAGTTCCTCGAGGGACCAATATTTAAAAAAAATGTTAGTTAAAATTACAGCAGAAAGATGAAGGCCCACTTAAAATAGAATAGCAACGTCAGGAGCATTGCTAATACGCTGTCGTCCGCGTAGTGTCTCACTTATACACAACACAAAGTTATGGTGGCATATTAAGAGCCTAAGGGTTATCGCCATCTAATCGAGCGAGCCCTACCACCTAGCTGGGGTTGTTTTTCCTCCTTTTATGACAGGCCGCAAGGGTCAGTAGTATACTTAATCCCTGCACGGACAAAAATAATATCATCAAGTATGTTTTGTTTTCAAATCTATAAGTAAATAATATTTTTTTACCTATCCTCTTAGCTTTTGGGCACTCCAAGCCCGGTACTGCTGTACTGCCTGCCCGACCGCGCGGGTTCCATCAGTGGGCAGCCGCTGCCCGCGCTGCACGCCGCTGTCGAGTTGCAGCTGTCTCCCACCAAGAGGTACAACGCGTACCTGTTCCGGCACCTCGTCGTGGCTCTGAGACCGCTCGCCGTCCGGCTCGAAGAGAGGCAAGTCTATGTGCCATGCTATAAGTTGCAAAGCTTTGAAGGAATATTAAAGATTCTGTTGTAGAATTATAAAAAATAACGGACTAATATCGACTTGTTCATCCGTTTTAAAATTATTAGCTTTGAAGTTTTGGAGCGAGTTAAGTGTTTTCTATAGAACATTGATAACAGGCCTCAAGGTGTCATCAACCACTCACTGCATGGTTCCAAGGGAAAGAACAGCGCCAGTTATAGTTAGCCGGCACATTGGTGAGCTTGGATCCAAGTTTGGGACCTACTGATTATATTATCAACTTAACGTATATAGGTATAACCCTGGTGTTTTAGTTGGGATAACTGTGTGCTTGTCTTTGCGCAGGCTGATCCTAAAGTTATGGGCGTGGGCGTGGCGCGAGGGGGAGGGCGAGGGCGAGGACGGGGGCCGCGAGGAGCCCGATGAGGTGGACTTCGAAGCGCGCCGTATGCTCGACGAGCTCACTGCGCTGCACGCCACCAGATACTACTTCGCCCTTATCAAGATCATTCCTAGTCAGGTAGAACTCTAATAATATTTCCTCTAATATAATTTATTATCTAAAAAAGAACTTGCAAATAGCATAAAAATTTTCAAACTTCACAGCAAAGATAAATTCTTCCGCAATTCTTAAGTATTATTGCGAAAGTATATAACTTAAATGAATTTTTTTAACATTAACAACGAATCTAGTTTAAATTATATTTTAAACAAATTGTTTCTTTTTTTATAATGCGTTCAGGTCATTAGAAACAGGAAGGTTAGACCAGGAGTTATTAATCGATCCCAATATGTTTTCTGTTGAATCGTTGTGTTCGTCTTATAACGTAGTATTATAATTATATCTTTTGACATAATAGTTTAAATATTTTAGAAGAATTTTAGCTAGTATATTTTGTTTGAATGTACTTTTCCATACTTCTCATGTTCTTTTCATGGTATAAATAAATATAATAAGCGTAGTTAGCTCAACCGCGCTATTCATTCTGTTTCACAAATCTGGTGTGGATTTTTTTTGTATCTCATTTTAATTGTGCAACTGTGTCTATCACATGAGCATCGTGCAGCTGTATAGTGACATTCTGAAAGAAAATTCTAGCTATGAAATAGTTAAATGTTTTTGAAATGTGCGTTTCTTGTTAGAGCTTAGATTTAATCTCATGTATAAATCCATACTAATATTATAAATGCGAAAGTAACTCTGTCTGTCTGTCTGTCTGTTCCTCTTTCACGCCTAAACGGCTGAACGGATTTTGATGAAATTTGGTATGGTGATAGATGATAACCTAGAAATGGTCATAGGCTATAAATAATCACGCCATCGTTCTTAGGGGGTAGGCAGATAACTAAATTGAGTTAGTGATTTTTTGTGCTTATCCGGTATCTATGAGAATCGGCCAACATCTATTTTTCATCCCCCTAAATGTTAGGCGTGACCCACCCCCAAAAATTTTTTTTAATTTTTTGACATTTTATTATTTATATGGCAGAACAACGTTTGCCGGGTCAGCTAGTATTAAATAAATAAAATACTAAGACAATAACGCCATTATTTAACCTTGTAGTGAGTAGTATAGCACTTCTATTTTCGATGCCAGTTAGTTAATATACTATGTACTTTATTATAAATAAATACAAACATAATATACATAGACTACGGATAGGAATCGAAATCCTGAACTCCGCGGACGTAGTTATTCAAAACTATTTTAAATTTCGCAATGTATAGATCCGCCTGTCGATGTGCACCACGAACAAGTTGGAGGCGTCGCTGGGCGTGGTGAAGCGCCGCCTCGGCCTCACCCTGATCAAGTTCGAGGACGCCGCCGTGGAGCTGGAGCCGTTCGTGCGTGCGCACGTCTTCGACACCGCCTCCTACTTGGCGAGGCAGATGCTCGCGCACTTCAAGGACGTGAGTTCTCTCTCTCTTGGTGATTGTATCAATTGTGGTTATTGGATCAAATGCAACTGACTCCAATATCGCCGCTCGTCCAAGTTAATAAATAATAGTAGTTAATAATAAGCGGTTACCGTCGTCTATGGTAGTTTGCGACGTCAGGAGCACCGTCAACAAGCTGCTGTCCGCGTAGAGTCACTGAAACCTGGTTTATTAATACAAGAACACACACACACACAAGATAATTATAATAAATATTATAATATGGGTGGTTGCCTCGCCTTTTACGTCAGGTCTTTTACTGTACGAGTCAGTATTCTTAATGTGCCCCTATAAACAAGAGCTGTTAAAATGTCCGACGTTCAAGTTGAAGTTCAAGAAACTGGTTTGAGCATATTCTAGCACTTAAATGACTAAAATATAACGCAATATTGTGAAAAATAAAATTATGTTCTTCTTGAAGAACACACACACGCACACACACAAAACATGAAAATTGCCCGTCATTTTTATATTGTGTCTCTTTTTATGTTTAATAGGAATTGAAATGGCAAGCAGCGAAGATACTGGGCTCAGTGGATTTCCTGGGTAACCCGTTGGGATTCGTGGCAGACGTGTCCGAGGGCGTGACCGGTCTGCTGCTGGAGGGGAATGTGGGCGCCCTGCTCAAGAACGTCACGCACGGCATATCCAATTCAGCTGCTAAAGTCACAGGCATGTAGTCGCTGTTTTCCGAATACCAAGTCGAACCTTTGGTCTTAAGTATGCCGCCATAATAACCTTGTGTTGTGTTCCGGCATTAGTGACCAAAGTACTCTTATGGGACAACTGCGTGTACGCGATGCCACTGGCGTTGCAAACACCCATAGGCGATGGTAACTGCTAAATTCTAAGCGGGCCGTCAGCCTGTCTGCTGTCCCACAGCAATGAAAAAAAAACTTGTATGACGTGTGGCGGATTTGTTTTAAATAATTTGATTTTAAAATTTATCAAAGCATACCATGAATATCACAAAACCTACTTCAAGACATTTCTGACACCAATAAAAAATTAAAAATCAATAAAATTTTTAGGAATACTTACCACATATTAGGAATCACCATTCTGTCAATCATGTCTGGATTCGAAGCCAAAGTTTCGTTCGTAATGCGAATGCCTAAGATTCTTATTGTTAAACTAGCTGTGCCCGCGACTCCGTCCGCGTGGAATAGTGACTGGGCAGAATTTTTTGGATATATATTATGGTTTATTTTGGATTACAAACCCTATAAACCCTAAAATATTAATAAAATATGCAAACAGTCAGTATTATCGAATGCAACTGTTACGCCATGCGCCTCCGGAATACGTACGTTCGAACCTACAAAGTCCAGCCTAAGCTGAACCCTATTTCATATGATTGATGATGATATAAATCTGAGGTCAACTTAAATTGGAAATAAAATTTCCGAAACTTATCATTTTTAACAAAAACTATTTTTTTTTTCTAAAATAAAAATAGCCTAAGTTATTCCTTGATACATCAGCTATCTGTCAGTGAAAGTCCCGTCAAAATTGGTGCAGCCATTTCAGAGATTAGCCGGAACAGACAGACAGACAGACAAAAAATTGTAAAAAAATTTGTTTTGATATATGTACCGTGTATACGTCCGAATGCACTTAGTAAAAAGCGGTTATTTTAATATTACAAACAGACCCTCCAATTTTATTTATTTGTATAGAGTATAGATAATTATATTGTACGTAAACACACTCAGACTGGCCCCGCAAGTTACGAAGTGCGAGAAGCTGTTGCGCAACGGAGTTGGTCAATTTGAAATGAATAATAATATTAATAATTATATGTTGCGGTGTTTCAGAATCTTTGGGCGACGGACTGGAGCGTGTCGTGGGAGACGAGGCCCACGAAGAGACGCGCCGGCGGATCAGGAGTGCCGCGGCGGGGGCGCACCTCGCGGCCGGCTTCAGGGGGCTCGGCCTCGGCATACTTGGTCAGAGTTTTACTTGTGCATTTCTTGGAATATTTCCATGTTATTTTGTGTCACTCATTCATAATCATTCATGTTTTGTAATTAATTTGAAGACATTCGTACGGTAAAAAGCGATCTACAGAAGAAGTGATTTATTCGATAACAGCACACTAACGCATTTTACATTCCCAAACAAAGAAAATAATGCTTTAAGGCTCGGGTCGATTGTTAATAAATAAATGTTTCATATTTTTGGGAGATATATTATGTGATGTTGTGACAGGGGGCATGACGTCGCTGGTGAAACACTCTTACGAGGGCGCCACGCAGGAGGGGCTGGGCGGGTTTCTGGCTGGTGTGGGCAAAGGGCTGGTGGGCACCGTCACCAAGCCCGTCATCGGCGTGCTCGACCTCGCCGCTGAGACTGCTTCCGCACTTCGGGATACTAGCAGAAGGTATTTACCTATCTTTTATATAGGTACCTTTATTCATGTCTTATTCTTTTTTAAAATTCAACTCTGTTCAAATGGAGATGAATTTGTGTATCTAAATATTGTTCGCTAACCTAATGTTCTATTGTATAACTCAAATTCATGAATATCCACGTGAAAATCTTTCAGTGTCGTTAATTACTGTCAAAAGTTGAAATTAGTACGCCTGGTTAGCGAGTAGCGTCCATTTGTAATAAATCTTTGTTTATGCCAATATATTCATATTGATAGCAATGGTATTAAAAATGTTTTGAATACAGGTCTGACAAGTGGATCCCTAGCCGGGTGCGGGGCCCGCGCTGCTGCTCCGGCCCCGGTGGGCTGCTGCCCCGCTACTGCGCTGCGCAGGCGCAGGGCGCTAGCCTCTTGTACGCGCTGAACGGGCACGACTACAGCGAACGGTTCCTCGCGTACCGCCTGATCCGCGACACCCCGCACGACATCCGCGCGCTGCTCTCCGACACCTACCTGCGGATATTCACTTGCAAGCACACCTCGCCGCAGCTCGTCATGGAGACGCATCTCAGGTCAATTATCTATTCTATCTGAAAAGTATTATTTTTAATATTTTACATTTTTTAATTACCTGTCATAAAAGCAGTAATTATAATTTTTTTCTTTTTAAATAAATTAATACGACAAATGAAAAACACAAATTCTGGAAAAGTGGCGATTTGTTACTGGACATAATTCCTTTGAGTTCGACACACTTGACCCAGCGATGCTCCAACTTTTTTAACCCGTTTGAAAAATACGTACGCAAAGTAGACCGACTTAAATTTCTGCCCGGCGAGTGACTTTTTCAGATTTGGAAACCAAAAGAAGTCGCGTGGGGCCAAATCCGGAACGCACGGTGTATTGGGCGGCAGTTCGTAGCCTAATTCTACCAATTTGGCCGTGGCGATGGCGGAGGTGTGAGCCGGTGCGTTGTCATGATGGAGGAGCGCTTTGTTCTTCGCCCTGCAATTCGGCATCGAATCGGCCCAATAATTCGGCATAGCAGAGCCCTGTGACCGTTTTGCCTTTCTGCAGGAAGTCGATGTAGATCACACCTTTTGAATGCCAGAAAACAGGTCACCTTTCCGGCTGAGAGGACAGTTTTCGCTTTTTTGGAGCACATTCGCTAGGTGAAATCCACTGTTGCGACTGTTCCTTGGTATTTGATGTGTACCAGTGTATCCATGTTTCGTTGACGGTCACGGGACGCCCAGAAACGTCTTTGGATTGCGCTTAAACATCGTCAAACACTGGTCTCACGGTTGCGTTTGTTGTCCGGAGTGAACAAACACGGCACCCATCGCGCCGACAGCTTTCTCATGCCCATCATACTTCATGCAGCATATGACCCCCGCGGTCTTTTGAGATGCCTACTGTCTCAACTATCTCACGCACCTTCAGTCGGCGGTCTGCCAATACGAGATCGTGGATTTTCGTCACGTTATCTTCCATGGTAGCCGTTTTCAGGGCACCTGGTTGTGGCTCATAAAAACCGACGTTCAACCACGTTGAAACTGGTTAAGCAAATTTTTAACGTTCGGCATCAAATGAGAAGAGTCACCGGCGGTCTTTGATTTCGCTGCGTGATTTCCCTTCTAAAGACAAGAATCGAATCACTTACCGATATATGCTCTTTTTCAATTTTTCTCACATCCGCGGTCACGTTCGCTTCCACACGTGGTCAAAACAAATATACGCGTTCGTTTCAGCTAAAAATTTTAAATTAGTTGTCTATGAGAATGTACTACGCAAAAAAATTGCTCTTGCGATAGTAGTGCTATCAGGCGGTGAGGCTAAGTACTTAACGGACCGCCCTTGTATACATTATAGATAAATATCATACCCTTATGGGACAGCAGTAGCTGTTAATTCTAAGTAAACCGTCAGCCTCTCTGCTGTCCTACAGCAATAAAAAAATATAATTATCATGTCTAAATATATAGATAAAGCTTGCTGACCGTAGTTAAAATTTGCAAGCAACTGTGATGCAAGGATAATGTAATGACGAAGGTGGTTTATTTTTAGCAATCTGATATCATGCCTCGTGGTGCAATCTGACGGGGCCCACTACGTGGAGCTGGGCGTCAGGGGTGGTGCGGGCGGTGGGGGTGGAGGCGGCTCCTCAGAGGGGGTGCGCCGTCCCCGCGTGCAGTGCGACACCGAGGAGCTGGCGGCGTGGGTGGCCAGGCACGCCGCCTACGCCAGGCAGCTGTATCACGAACACACTCACACTCTGGTGCCACACGCTGATTTATGAGTGGGAATTGTTTCAATTAATCGTTTTTAAGCACAGTTCACCGCTAAGGAGACCACATCACAATTAGTTCCTTCGAACCAAAACAAACTTAGCATGTTAAATGTCATCCGAATACAAAAGAAATACAAAAATATATCAAGAGTTAGCTATATTGTATTTAAAATACCTAGAACAAAATAACCGAAGTTAGTAAAATTAATTTAAATACAAAGAAAGATCTCCAGTGTAATTAATATTGTTTATAAAACGAAGTAAACCTAAAGTATTCCAGCATAATAAATGCGGTTTATAACTAGACCAACGGCACATTCCAAGTACAATATAACAGAAGAATCGCGTATAAGTCCACCTGGAATAAAGAAAAGGAGGAGAAAGAAGGTTGAGGATAAATAATTCTTGGCAGCGTGGACGCGGTCGATATGGCGTGTAACGAAAGTCAAACGATGTGCGGGTTTATCATTTCGAATCCTAAACGAACTGTCATATATATTTTTCATTTTCACGCGTCCATTTTGTTTTAGTAGAACTTTTTTAATACCCCCGTTGCAAATCCATTGTAAATTTTTAGTTTTATAAATTGATGACATCATAGGCAGCATACGTTTGTTTACTGTTTATGATTTAAACGAGTTGTGTTCTGAAAATAAAGTTTCATAATAATTTTCTATTTAATTTGTGATAAACAAAAATAAATTTAAATTACATCAGATAATATAAAGGAACTATTTAAAGATAATGTGCGTTTTATCGATAGATCTAATGAAAAATAAATAATATGTCATCTGGTGAATGATTACGAGAAGAGCACAAATATGATAAAAGACATTAGGTAATATTAATTAGGCTTGCTGCATATTTGGATAAAAATTCTAAAACATTTCCATACACGATTCCAAAGTATTCTGTGTTTAATATTTATTTTATCGCGTAATCAATAGATTTTGGCTTTGTTCGTTTAAGCTATAGTCATAGACAATATCAATGGCAGAAAGCGAAAATGGTGTATCTCGCAATAACCAATTGGATTAATTTTTCGACTCTGGTGTCCAATTGGCTATTTCGAAATACGACATTTTCGTTTTCAGCCGTCGATATGTTTGTTGTTTATGGTGAATGCTTGTGGACCATTTGTTGAAAAATAGCATTTTAAACGTGTTGTTAGTTTTCTAAGTAATTTTGTTGGAATGGTTATAGGTACAATTGTCGCGAAAATATTCAATTAATATTAAATAAAAAATAAGCGTACTGTATGCGTGTTTGTGGAAATCCAATTTTTGTATACCATATAGATTGTTAATTAATTAAAATTAGTTTCAAAATTCGCCAATTATCGATGTGAGTATTTCGAACATATAGAAATAAAGCCTAATAAAATTTTAAGTTTTACAGCTTAATATATACTTTAAATTTAATCCTAGCTTTTTATCTTATTTATGTTTATGTGAAATACGAGAATAAAAACGTATGTATACGTATTTAAAAGTTTGCTTCAATCGCTATCTATTAGTAATTAATGTTGAATCCACTAAGTACAAAATGCACACTGCTTACCTAAACTTATGATGAAACCGAGCAGTATATTGAATCATTAATATAACATCATAACAATATATAAGGGACATCCATTAATTATGTGAGCTATTTTTCGATCAGTTTAGACCCCCCCCCCCCCTTTAGGTGAGATTTGCCTGGACCCCCCCACCCCTTACGTGAGATTGGTGCTAAAATATTTTAAACTAAAATTTATTTTACTATTCGGGAAAATAATAAACCTTTCAGGTATACTATAGTTTATATTACTATAATTTATTTAAATTAAATAAAATTCAAAGTAAAACACAGATAAAAACATATTTTTTAATATCTGTAATATTTTATATTTTTTGAAGGTGACGTGAGATTTTTGATTATCCCCCCCCTCGATTTAAATGAGATTTGGTGAGATTTCATTGGACCCCCCCCCCCATTCTGAGCTTACGTAATTAATGGATGTCCCCTAATTACTCCCATACACAATCACACACACACACATACACACACAATCGAACATAGATATGTAAAATAATGTGGAGCTAATTAATGATATTTGTATGTTTCGTTGCATTATTTGTAGGATTTAAATGGCCGTCGTTGCTTAACACAGGCTATAAGCTGGCTTGTTTAGAGACGACGAATATTGCAGTTGAAGTGTATTGTTATTGTAAAATTGAATAAAGATTATTATTATTATTAAAATGTGCTTAGTTGTTAGTGATTAAAATGTGTATTTTAGTAAAATCCGGGCTGTGATTGTACGGAATGCCGACGCGTGGGTCGTGTGAGGCGAAGGGTTGTGTAGTGTATTTATTAAATCGCAAAGCGATTATTGTTTCACGCCAGGGCTATGGGATATGACGTGAGATCGCGACAAAGAGCGCCATCGTCGTGTTTCTAGTTGTAGAACTAACACACCTCTTGATTCATGTAAGGCATGAGAACAGACAGGCATGTCTCGAATATAATTTCTATTTTATGCTGGAAGGCCACTCTCATTTGAAAGAGGGATCAGGTTTGTATAGACAAATTATTGTATTTTCATACAGGTTTCATTGAGATGTTTTCCTTTATTAAGATCTAATTAAATCAAAGCCTAAGAGTTGCTCACTACTGGTGGCCTAATTCATATTTTTGGATACCCAAGCAATATTTTTTTTATTGTGTTTTAGGCTTAGATTTAGATGTAAGGTCCAATCTACTATAAAATGGATTTGAATGAGTTAGATGAATATAGTCATGAATATAATGATTGATAAAGGGTTTTTCTGTAGGAAGCTGCTCTAGTCTTGTGCGGGCCTCTGTCTTAACGGTTGTGTCACTAAATATGGCTTCGCAACTTATAACTATTTATCTGTTTTTCAATGAACAAGTTTTTTATTTTTTTCGTTTTTTATTATTAATTAGATTTAATTTTACTAATGTTTGCCTAGCAAACGATTTACTAGCTACTAGATGTAAGTGACACTACCTCCCAGATCTGGTCTCCACTTTAGTTTGTCCTCTTCGCCGACGTTTATTTATTCTTAAATATTCTAGGACGGAAAAGAAGAATGCTTGCTTCGGTGTGGATGCGTATTTGCAATATTATTTGTATGAGCCGAAGAGCGCTTCGTTTTATTTAATTTATTAGTTACATCATTTTAATTTATTGAAACAGTTGTTGATAGTTTTAAGTTGAATTTCTGCAATAAATTTATATCTTCGAAAATATTTTTTATTATGCAAAGAAAGTCACTTCTATAATAACAGCCAACAATGTCTCATTGCTATACTTTGGTTTTTACGGTTTATCTGCCGTCATTGCCCATGATGTCGCATTGGTGGTTTGTACATGCCGGCGACTTCGTTGGCCAAGTTTCCCGAAGATGCGATAGTTTATTTTACCGACAGCACTTAGCAAGAATGCATATTAGGAGAAAAAAAAATTGCTTAGGGATCGTTCAAGTATTACGTAATGCAATTTTTAGAGATTTTAGACCCCCCACCTCTCCCCATGTAACGCGCAGTAACGTTTTTCTGAACTCCAGGTAAAACATTACGTAACCAATAAGTAACCATTTTTATCTAAAAGTCACAATTATGTGGCGTAAAGTACGGGAAAGTCGCTAAAATACCTTTGTTATTGTTTTAATCGCGTTAATATTATTTATTAACATTTGAAATGTCTTGTTTTTAAAAGCAAGAGATTTCTAATGTTTTTTTTCTTGTTATGTAACGCGTAGTTCCAACCCCCCTCCCTCCCCTATAACGCATCGTAACGTTTTACAAGAGCCCCCTGCCCCCAAATTCGTTACGTAATACTTGAACCCTCTTAAAAGCTACATGAATCGAACTGTTCTCGGGGTTGGGCTTCGAATTCAGCTATCACACACTAATGATATCGTTTAGCTATCCCACACAAACTTTGCTAAGGCATAATTTTGTTCTGTATTTTAAAATTATATTGAAAAATTAAATAATTGTTGCAATCAAACTTTTATATTTATTTAAAAGAGTTTCACACCAATTTTAGGACTTTTTAACCCCTCCCCCGTCCTTGTCACATTTTTTGAACCCTCTCCCCCCTGATGTGACGTCACACAATTTTATGCATGTGAAATAAAAATGAAAACTTTTTCTTTTGATTATTTTATTTTTATTAAATAATCTTTAATAAAATCAACAGTTATTTCACTAAAAGACTCAATTTGTTTCGTGTTCCGAAGCACATTCTGTGTCAATAATTTGATAATTATTGCTGTCGAATAAATTTGGAAATTGTCTACATATTGATACTATTTCCGACAGTTTACCTTTTTTCGTATTTTCCGGAGAGACGGCTTCCAAATCTTTTGCTAAAGTATTAATAATAAATATAGATCCAGTTCGTAAGTTTTTAATTCGCATATAAATTTTGCGTTTTAGTATTTTAAATCTTAACATGTAACGTCTTAAAGCTTTTGACCCCCAAACTTGTCATACAATGTCACATTCCGGTGATAATCCCCCCCCCTTCCCCTTAAAGTGTGACGTAATTTATGGATGACCCCTTTGCATTTATTTATAGTAATAGTTTTAGTACTATTAAACGTAGTAACCAATTCTTAGGTAGTAATTGAAATATTCAATTAAATGAATCCTAAAAAAGTGTCAGCATAATAATTGAATATCAATCCCGTAACATTGACAAATTAACACAACAAACTTGAAAATAAACACGGAGATAATAGTCGCATAACAGGCGTAGTGGCACTCGCGAACTGCCTTCAGTTTGCTCAGTCGCAGTCACGGCGCGGCAGCAACAGAGCAGTTGAAAGGTCAAACTAGGTCATTTAATCGAAGAAAAACAAGAAGATCCCAGTTGTGAGGCCACAACTCAATATAACGTACGTATATTTATCAAATTACAATAATGTGGTTATTTTGTTTCCTCGTCAACACGACGTGGGTCGTGCTCGTACGAGCAGCAGCCTTGAAACCGTAAGTAACAGTACCTGTACGAGTATGTAGTACAACTGTATTGGCGGTGGTTTTGAATTGGGATCACTTACAGTCTCTAAACCTTTGTAAATGGCTTATTAATATAATAATGTAACTTTTTTAGTATTCACGACAATGCGAAACGAATAACAAATTCATTTAACATAGCTATAAATTAATAGATCTGTTGATAGCAATGTCAAACTTTATTTAATCTTGGTTTTGTTCTTTGTGTCATCCAGCATGGCGTCAATAGATTACTCCGAAGTGCCTGTCCAAGAAAAGAGCCTTTATACTCCGCCGCTGGAAGAAGTAGTTGCAGGTAGTTTGTTAAATTTTGAAAAGCGTTTTAAATCTTTGTTTGAACCGAACCCATTCAATATTTTGTTAGGTACTTAAATACTAATTTTCACATTAGTATTATGTATATTCTCCGTGCAGGGATGGAGTAAGAATACTAACCCCTGCGGCCGGGGTCGGCCTGTCGTAAAACGCGACAAAACAATCCACCCAAGCCCATCTGGACGGTAACCACCCCTGGTGATACCGCCATGATAACCTTGTATTGTGTTCCGACATTAGTGACCCAGATTCCTCTACGCTTGGTTATTTTCTTATATATTTCCTTGTGTATATAATATGGTATTGTTTCTTAATTTATTTATTATAATTAATATTTAGATAATAATAATTTTTTAACGTTCACTGTCATCCTATTAGCTGCAGTATCATCCATGCCTTGTACAATTTTGGATCGTTTTAATGTAGTAAAACTGGGGGTTGGCACTGAAAACCAGCGCTGTGTCGGAATAATTTCGATGCAGCAAAATGCTGAGTGGCCGACCTCGTTTGTCAGGATTGCGGCATTGGTTTTATATTAAGAGTGTTATGTAATAGTGTACTTGAGTAGTGTCGTTTTCTTTGACAAATAAATGTTTTGCTTTCTTTCTTTCTTCTTTCTTTCTCTACACTTATTGCGTTGCAAACATCCATAGGCGACGGTAACTGCTTACTGTCAAGTGGGCCGTCAGCCTGCTGTGCCACGGCAATAAAAAAAACCTTTAATCCCGGTAGTGTCGGACTCGCTGCTGAGTACAATCACAGATCTAAACTTTGTGACCTTTTGCAAAAAGGGACAAAACATTTTAATAATAATTAGTAGTAATCTATGATTTTTATGGCGTGATTGTTATCTAACTAATAAATCCCAAAATGGTGCCATTTCTGTTGTGCTGTGTGCTATTATCAGTTAATTTATCCTTTCAAGAATGAGATGAGTAGGCCGGTGCTTGTAAGTTGGGAAAGCTCGGTGAATTTTACTTTTATATTGAAATAATGTATTTTAGTTCTATCCGCGGGACTCCCAGCTAATTTTGAGCAAGTAGAGGTGGCAGTTGTCGACAGTCCCGACTTCACGAAGCCACCTTTTCATTTGACATCACCAGGTAAGTATTTTGCCGACGTAAGCGTCTACCGTAAGTAAATATTAATACATGAATAACACGAAAATGATTTTTCGTTACTTATACAGCAAAATAGTTCACAACAATCGGCATTGCTAGTTCATATTTTGAATATCGATTATATAACTCATCACAATCTGCGTAACATTTCGTAATAAATGTGATATCATTTAATAAACAATGATGATAATACAACAGTAGCTGTTTTATTCTCGTTTATCAAACAATAAAAAGACGCAAGATGAGATTATTATTTATCTAAAATTTTATAATATCTCCAGTTTCATTAAGAATTTTAATCACAAAAGTTAGAATTATGACACTCGCCAACCGTAAAAATAAGGTTAGCTAACACAAAAGTATCTGGACCTCGTGAGTATTTTCTGCAACCAGCACAATGTCGTTGGCAGAGCTTACACCAAGGGGTGCTTCATTCTGTGTTCCTGATGTTATGCCACCAAGAGAAACAGGGCTAAGGGCGGATCCTTTTTTTTAATGCTGTAGAATAGCAGACAGGCTGACGGCCCGCTTAGAATTTAGTAGTTACCGTCGCCTATAGGTGTTTGCAACGCTAGTGGCATCGCGAACACGCTGCTGTCCCATAAGGGTACAGGAACTTGGGTACCTAATGCCGGAACACAACACAAAGTTATTATGGCGGCATACTTAAGACCAAAGGTGGTCGCCATCCAGACGGGCTTGAGGCCCTACCACGTAGCTAGGGTGGGTTGTTTTGTCGCCTTTTACGACAGGCTGACCCCGGCCGCAGAGGTTAGTATACTTTCTCCGCCTCTGCACGGATAGAAATCCTTGGTGTAAACTCATTATTCATAAGTGCACATTTATTAATAATGCTAATAAATGTGCCCTTTTCTTTTCTTCATGAGTTCTGTCAATTTCTCGGTTGAAAAAAAGAGTGGTTAAATTAGTATAGATTACTTTGAAACGAGACATCTCGCACTAAGCACTAAAATACTTTGAAATTTGCGTTACGGCAGTTTCAGGATCGTTTTTTACCTGCAAACAATTAGATGACTAATAAGTTTAATTGTGAGGAGAATTGATATCCAAATCACAGAAGACGATATAATTGTCACGTATTTTTTAAATTAGAGCTACGAGTATATGCCACTTTTTATTAGCAGTTACATGAAATACTCATATACACGAGTAGATGCGCTGTGAGATATCTACTATGAGTATTTTAGTAGCTATGGGGAGTAATAATAATAATAATAGTAATAATGTCCAATATAACAATGGCCTGAGGATCAGTGGCGGATTAAGGGTCCAGAACGCCCTAGGCAATCACTTTATCGGCGCCCCTGTACCGGCCACGTACGTGTACGCTGTACCATAAGGACTTCAGCACGTCTGCTGTTCCTTATTATCGGCCAGTATGGCAATGGCGACTGACTTGCGACGAAAGTTTCTTGTCAGTCGCTGATGCAACATGGGCTCCTGTCGTGCTGACCATCAGGCAGAGTGGGGCCAAAATACTTGGCCACAATAAAAAAAAAAACAATCAAAATCTTTCCTCTATAAAATATTAGTGTAGATGTAGAAGTGTAGATGTAGATATAGATTATGTAAAAGCTTAAATAATTTATTATTATTAATAAATTAAAAAAAAATAGTATTGAATTATTTATTGAAAAAATTATAAGTAAGTAGTAAGAGAATAACAAACACAATTTAAATAACATCGTCGTAGTTTAAAGACAGGAATAAGGTAGATTCAATGTTTAGTATTGCTAACGAATTTAATCTCTTATCTGTCATGGTTGAGCGAAGATAGTTTTTCACTCTCTTTAGGCAGGAAAAACTCCGCTCCCCACTGCAATTACTGACTACCGTCGATAGGCACATTCTTAAGGCTAAGTCAATGTTGGGGTAAATTGTTTCAAGCTCTTTATTTCTCAGAACCTGTAATACCGCGTTTGTTGTTCGGGGAAGTTCTCCGTCTCGAGCTATCGTTGTTAAATAAGAACGTAGATGGATACATTCGTCAACACAGCATTTTTCTAAATCATTAAAATACATTGTTACCAACGTACTTGCTCTATTTTGAACTTCTTCAGTGTTTAAATTTTTTTTTTTTATTGCTGTAGGACTGTAAACAGGCTGACGGTCCGCTTAGTATTTAGCAGTTACCGTCGCCTATGGGTGTTTGCAACGCCAGTGGCATTTTGAACACGCTGCTGTCCCATAAGGGTACAGGAACTTGGGTCACTAATGCCGGAACACAACACAAGGTTATTTGGCGGCATACTTAAGACCAAAGGTGGTCACCATCCAGACGGGCTTGAGGCCCTACCACGTAGCTAGGGTGGGTTGTTTTGTCGCCTTTTACGACAGGCCGACCCTGGCCACAGAGGTTAGTATTCTTTCTCCGCCCCTGCACGGATAGAAATTTGTCAAATTGCATAAAAATGAAAATTTATTGCAAAAAATATTGTACGCTTTTCGTCTCTTTTCAAGTTCAACGACAATTCGGTCTATAATTCCTAGATATACTGTTACTCGGAATGTTTCCCGACCCGATAATGAAGAAGTTGTATCTTCAGCAGATTCATCTGCTTTGAGCTTTCTCTTCCGTATCCTCTTTGTGTCCTTTTCATGTTCGGTTACTAATGACAGTTCCAAGGCTTGCTGTTCATATTTATCAAAATTTCCCCTTTCTGTAGAAATTAAGTGAATTATACCTACTGTTATACAATTGATTTTGTTCATGTGAACCCAAATAAAACTCCAAAACGCGGCCATGAAGGCAGTTTCTAGCCGTTCTAATTTGAACCTTATACCTTTAGTTTCACATATAGTAGAACGTTTTTGCGCAGGATTGCTTTCGATAGCAATCAAAGCATCGTGAATTTCTGAAAATGACTCTTTTAAGCTTTTACAAGCATCTGCTCGAGCTGACCAGCTTGTGTCAGATGGATTTTTGACAGTAGGTTTATTTTTCTTATCATTACCTAGACGTATTTGTGATTGTAGAGTATAATGTGTAGAGTGTAATAATAAACAAAACACTTAAATAAATAGCTCCATTCATACTAAACATAAAAACATAACACATATTGGTGTTACAAAAACAACTTGAGGCAAAATTAATAGTTTTGTAATAGGGACCCCTCCCGCGGAAGATAAACAATTGTGTAAATAATGGATGGGGCAAAATAGGGTGAAAAATAACGGTCATTGTGCAATTGGCGCAAGCCAGCGGATATTGCATAATACGAGTATATCGATGCTTGTGCAATATAATCTATTATAGATTTAGATTATAGATCAACATTTAGTTCTTAATCGACGATATGTTATTTTCTTTATTTATTTAAAAATTCTGAGCTCGCGCGCCCCTAGGCACGTGCCTAGTTTGCCTTACGGATAATCCGCCTCTGCTGAGGATGCTGTTGGGGCTTCCGTCGAGGCATAGTGCGTCCGGCATGTTTGCTGAAGCTCAGATAGATGGTTTCGCTGCAATTATCCGCAAAAGATGCGCTTCTCTACTGGCACCGGTTCGCGATATCACCAACACAATCCTCAGAGTATTCTCTGATAAATGGGACTCTCCACTGCTGGGTAAATGGGTTCAGTGTCACATTCTTCAAAAATAAAAATTTGATATCTTAACTAAACTTACTGAAACCGAACCAATTTAAATTTAAATTCAAAAATTTTTTTACCCAAGCGCATTTTATCCGGTTTATTATCTATATTTATTATATTTTATATAATGTTTCTTTTATTTTCTGGTTTATTATTACTTTAAAATTAATATTGTTATTATTGTTACTGCATGGAATCATTATATTCATTTTATTTAATTTCGTTATTTAGTTTAGTTATTTAAATTAATGATTTTGTGACTATGTATGGAACCTGGTTTCCGAAATAAATGATTATTATTATTAATGTAAAGTGTAAATTAATTAACAGTGTAAAGGCGGCTATAGAGCGTAACAAGGGCTCTAAAGTATTCGCACGAGACTTGTCTATTGGGCAGAGCCAACTGACGAAGCTGAAGACCGACGACGGCAGGGTCGTTTCGTCTAAACCCGAACTTTTGAGGGAAGTCGAGAAGTTCTACGGACAGCTATACACGACCACACGGGCACCTGTTAACAACAAGGCTAAAGACCCAAGAGCCAAATTAACCCGACACTACACCGTAGATATCCCAGACGTCAGTCTGTACGAGATTAGTGTGGCCCTTAAACAGCTTAAAAACAACAAGGCGCCGGGTGATGATGGAATTACAGCCGAGCTTCTGAGAGCTGGTGGTACTCCTGTGCTTAAAATCCTCCAGAAGCTATTTAATTCCGTCATCCTCGATGGCAAAACGCCGCAGGCCTGGCACGGAAGTATAGTGGTGCTGTTCTTCAAAAAGGGCGACAAAACCCTTTTGAAGAACTTTAGACCGATATCACTTCTGAGCCATGTTTACAAGCTGTTTTCAAGGGTCATCACGAATCGTCTCGCGCGCAGATTTGACGACTTCCAGCCTCCCGAACAAGCCGGATTCCGAAAAGGTTTTAGCACCATAGACCACATACATACGCTGCGGCAGGTTATACAGAAGACGGAGGAGTATAACCAGCCACTATGCTTGGCGTTCGTGGACTATGAGAAAGCCTTTGATTCGATCGAGACCTGGGCGGTGCTTCAGTCTCTCCAGAGGTGCTACATTGATTATCGATACATCAAAGCGTTGAAGTGTTTGTATGAAAACGCCACCATGTCAGTCCGTCTGCAGGATCAGAACTCGAAGCCTATCCGACTGCAGCGGGGAGTCAGACAAGGCGATGTCATATCGCCGATGCTGTTCACCGCTGCGTTGGAAGATGTCTTCAAGCTTCTGGACTGGAACGGACTGGGCATCAACATTAACGGTGAGTACATCACTCACCTTAGATTCGCAGATGATATCGTAATCATGGCTGAAACCATGGAAGACTTAAGCCATATGCTTGATAGCCTCAATACAGCTTCCCAAGGAGTAGGTCTCAAAATGAACATGGACAAGACGAAGATCATGTCTAATGTCCATGTCGCACCTACCCCCGTAACAGTTGGGAACTGTACTCTCGAAATTGTTGACGAATACGTCTACTTGGGTCAAACGATCCAGTTAGGCAGGTCCAATTTCGCGAAAGAGGTCACTCGTCGAATCCAACTCGGATGGGCAGCGTTCGGGAAGCTCCGTAAAATCTTTTCGTCCCAAATACCGCAGTGTCTCAAGACGAAGGTTTTTAACCAATGTGTGTTGCCAGTGATGACATACGGAACGCAGACGTGGTCGCTAACTATGGGCCTTATGAGAAAGCTCATGGTCGCTCAGAGGGCAATGGAGAGGGCTATGCTCGGAGTTTCCCTGCGAGATCGAATCAGAAATGAGGAGATTCGCAGGAGAACCAAAGTAACCGACATAGCCCGGATGATTGCAAAACTGAAGTGGCAGTGGGCTGGGCACATAGCTCGAAGGACTGATGGCCGTTGGGGCAGAAAAGTCCTCGAATGGCGACCGCGTACCGGAAGACGCAGTGTTGGTAGGCCCCCCACAAGATGGACCGATGATCTGGTCAAGATCGCCGGAATAGGTTGGATGAGGGCAGCGCAGGACCGATCATCGTGGAGATCTTTGGGGGAGGCCTTTGTCCAGCAGTGGGCGTCTTCCGGCTGAAATGATGATGATGATTATTAATCAGAGGTTGAAAGAATAAGTCTTTAGAAAACCTCTTATACCTACCATACTAATATTTAGGGGGCGTGTTTTTACCATCTTATGTTTTCAGGAATATCTGGCTCTTCAAAACTTATAGAAGTAGGCGGGGTGCCGTATTTAATGCCTTTGGTCAACCGAGATAAAATATATGACTTAGCGAAGCTCATGAAGTATCTGGAGAGAGATCCTGGGTTCCTGATAGGCGCGGGAGCCGGTCCCTGGCCATACATAGGGGTTAATTGCGAGGTATTTTAATATTTATTCATATAATAAAACATATTTAATAAATAAAAAAAAAAACAAGAAAAGGAACATACACATCTATTTGCCAACTTTCTCAACCCTGATACTCTTGGTTCCTGTTTAAGTTAGTACCTGTACCAGTAATAATAGGGATTCTATCTAAACGTGTACTTAAATGTAAACTTTAAACTTAATCCAGGGTATGGTAAACTTGAGCGTAGAGAATGGAACAGTGGAGCAGGGAACGAGGGTTGCTTCGGTGGAACCTATCGGCGCCCTCAAGGGACAAAGCGGATACCGGCTTCAGAGGCTGCCCAACACGGAGACGAACTCCGCGCTTTTAGGAAACTATTTACTTAGCAGCGGCAGTTCTGGAAAGGTAAACTCAAAATCCGTATATTTAAAATATAACAGTTCATAGGTGATGATAGACATAAATTATTTTAATATTTCTCTATTTCACAATGATGATTGTCATTTTTGTCAGTTGGTGAAATTAACTCCTGAAAGTATCTGCAATCTTCAAGACAGCAATTATAAAAATATACACGCTCTTTATTTCTGTAAAAAGTAGTTTTCATGATGCATATGCCTTGACAATATAAGGAAGCAGTGTGTAAGTCATTCATTAATGTGACCGATAATCCTTATTATTTATAATTGACTTGACGAAAATAACTCGACCTTATTTATATAATTTTGCATCTGCAAGAAAATGCAAATTAACCATTGAAAATATATTTATTAACTTCGACGTGGATTTTCAAAACAGACAAGTTGCTTCCATTTTTGTGTTATTGAAACCTGCTCTTCGAACATTGTGCAGCGCTGACTTAAGATGTACGAGTATGAGCCAGAAACATAAAATTCCACTAATTTAGTGTATAATGCCCTGGGCCTTCAAAATTCATGTCCATACCTCCATAGGTCGCCGGTTCAAATACGGCTCGAAGGATCAAAAATATATTTGGTTTCGGGAATGTAATTTTAACAACACAAATGCACAACTATCTATTTCGCTCTTCGTGCTGTTGGGTCGGATTTCGATTATGGCTGTTGGAGGCACTGGCACGAACTACTTTCAATGGAGCTAATTGGTTTTTTGAAATATTTGAATAGAACAACGGAAATCGAGGAATTCGATGCGACATGTATGTAGCGTATTTTTTGAATAAAAGAATCGCGAGAGGGTAGTGTCGTCGTAGAATAGGGATGACAATGCATTTGATCAAATTGTTGGATTATCCTCCGTGCAGGCATGATGGTTCCAAATAACATGAATTTCTTCATAGAAATTCCATGCAACTTGTAATCACAGATTATATTTTACGTTGATCGCTCGATTCGAACTCTTTGAAGTGAATCGAATAGGCTGATTTGTAGCTGAGTAGAACGGCAGGTCAGGGTGAGATGAAAAGTGGGGGGCGGGGACCTACGTGAATGGATTCTGAGTTCAATTTTATTGACGTTAACTGTGGTAATTTGATTATTTTGTTTCATGAACTCAAGGTTTCATTTAAGGTCTAGATTTGTTAATTATTTAGATGGTGGCCGGAGTACGGCTCGCGACGCGATATGTTTTGGTATTATATTTAATCATCCAATATGGCGGACGGTCTTGGCTCAATCTGCCGAATAAACCAAGTTAATTGAGAGGGCGACTAATGCAAACAAAGATAAAGTTTTGTATCATATTAGTAATAGTTACTTTCGTACAATAAGTATACGAATGAGAATAGTGGTGTACAAATAAGTGAATATATTTCTGATGAACATAATAATGCTTTGTGAATGATTCCATAATTTTATGTTAAAACTTTGTACATATAATACTATATATGAATGCAATAAATCTTATTATGCAAAAATTGCAGGATTCAAATTATTTTCATATTTCTACTATTTGATTTGAGAACCTCCTCCGTTTTTTTCGTCGGTTTATAAATAACAGTGCTGTCTAGGGACTGACCGTCCGAAAGAAGCGAAGCTTTATAGTATTAAAGCGTATGAACTAAGCGTAAAAAAATTAATAAAAAAAGCCGTGAGGGAAAAACTTGTTTCAATTAAATTTCGTTTTTGTAGGTGATCAAAATCGTGGCGAAAAAACGCATTGGAGAGGCAAACTTCATCACTGCTATTAGAGAAACCTTGAAGGAGCATTATGGCGACAATGTGGTCGGTCAGTAAACATAACTCACAGCACAAGTAACAAATTTCATAAATTATCGTCTACCTTTATTTTTATTCGATTGATGACGGTTCAAATAAAATGTTTACCTGCTCTCACAATAACTAGCAATTAAGATTGGTTTTCAGATTCAGATTATTTGTTTGAACAATAGTAAACTACAGACGTTACATAAAAATGCGAACATCCTTTTCCTGTTCCTGTTCTGTCCAAAATGCGCGTAAATATTTTTCAAATAATCATAATCAATCATCAGTCAAGAATTTAAAATTAAATAAATGTCCAGTCACATTACCAACAAATACAAATAATAACAATAATAATCAAATAAAAACAACAATAAAAGCTTGATTCATCACTTTAAACTTAAATACAATATTAGTAACAAAGACAACATGTAAGCATTTTTATAATGCTAATAATATAACCTATAAAGTGTTCTGGTATTTTATTATAAATTCGAGGTGCCTTGCATACACTAACTACACTGCATCAACTTAGTATTAGCCGTGTGCACATAAAGGATCATTAAATCGTCGATTTCTTTCTTTGACGTCTGATATACTTGGAAATAGCTGTCTATTACTTTTAACACATAGGTACTGTCAATTCAATTATGTATAGGCATGGAAGTGTCAAAATATTATTCTTCATAAAATAATTAAGTACAACTATTTGTTACTTTTAATCTAAACTGAGCGTTCGATGTGAAACTTGTTTATTCCCCTTAATATATTATTCTATGCCTCAATGTTTAGATTAAGCACAGAATAACTTTAGGGTATTCCAGGTCTGGGAGGCACTTTCCTGCTGCGCCAAGGCCGCGGCAAATTCCACGTGATGCCCGCTTTCTCGACCACTCCCCTTTGCACGGATTCTGATGTAGATAACTGGCTACATTATTTCGAGATGAAGGCCCCTATGAACATCGTCGGCACTCTTATTACTGGAGACCTTGTGAGTAGTTTTGTCATATTTTAAAATTTTGGAGCAGATTCGTTTTTTAGACAAGAAAAATAAACATCAAAGGTCTATTTTTTATTTATTAGCTAGCTATTCTTCACACGACGATAAACCAAAATGAAAACTAGTTAAAGTCAGTGTAAATTATATTTACCAAAATTGGCAGCAATGAGATTTCACAAAAAACAATCACTGAATTAATATAACTACCCTATTATTGACCCTAGGTATAAAAGTAAGACAATGGAAATTCCTCCACTATTTGGAATTCATATTTTAGATTTTCATAATTTAACTTAAATCCCCTGAAGGGCTTGGACCTACGCGTGCAGCACTTCCACGGGTGGGGCGAGCACGGCGACGGCGGGCACTACCACTACGACACCACTCCGGACACAGTTGAGTACGAGGGGTACTTCGCCCTCGCGGAAGCCATCGTCAGGGTGGATGCGCCGGAAGTGACGCACACCGTTGGACGGGACTAGGTGGGTGTTGGTTGGCTGATTGCAGTTCCAAAATTACATGTAACTAATAAATAAAATCGAGCTGTAGACTAGTTATGTTAGTCTAGTTTATGGATAAGTCATAGACAAAGATGTTTGTCTTAGTTCCGTTTATTATATTTTACTTATAAATGGTGGTTATCAGTAAAGTTTTGCCTGTGTCCACGGTACACGGCACTGTTTATACAAGACAGTCACCGCGCCGCCGCCGCTTGATTTCACCATACGAATAGTCGACGGTTGATAGTATTGCTAGGCACGAAGATCACACGTGTCGCATTGACATGTCCAGTTTAACGAAAAAAAGTTAGTGTTAGCTTATTATTTGTATAGAAAATGGCAAAATGACGTCGTAAGACTATTAAAAAGTCGTGGGTACATCCTATTCAGATGCGACGGGAGTAATATGGTAAATTTCAATCTAGTATAACCAAGCTTTTAACTTTTCCGCTTGTCTTTACAAACTTCTAAACTTTTGTCCCATAGCATTTCTTTGTCCTCTACTAAACAATAAACGTTTCGTTATCAAAAAATTCCATGATAGTTTACTAAAAAAGTAAAATTTTGTAAGCACGTGCACATTTGTACGCAGCTGGTAATGGAATAAAAATACTGCAGTGGGGTGGCGGGGCCGCGGCGGCGACAGGCTTTACGAGTCTCGTATAAACACCATACACACCTTCCTATCCTAATTATCGGATGAAATCGGACAATGTATTGTGCAACAGATCCTAAATTTATTATTACAAAATCGGATGATCCGGCTATCCTTTTCTTAAAATAGGATCCCAAATCGGAAGGTGTATGGAACATTCAACATTCGTTCGATTAGACGTCAGTCACACACGATCAGCGTCCTAGTCTAGACGTGTAAATACTTGCGCGCTTTGAAATGTCGGACGAGGAAAGCGATTTGGTGTCAGACCGCGACTATTTTGTATTATTTTTAGAGTGTTACTAAGAATGTAGGTGCTTATGGGACACTTCGGCACCAGATTACTCGAACAGAGATTTGAGAAATAAGTCCTATGAGACTTTTAAAAATCTAAAAAAAGGTTTGCAAAAATGCAACATTAGATAAGATGAAAAAAAAAATCCTCAGTCCATCAGCTTCTCTTTTTCCTCTGTTTTCGTGTATCCACAACGATACTTGATATTGCTACTCCTATCTTGTAGTTTAGACAACGTAGGAGCCATGTGAAACACGTCTGCACTGAGGCAAAGTCTGTAGAAAATGTATCCGATTTAGGATATCCGACAAATCGGATAGGATAGGAAGGTGTGTATCGTGTTATACACAGCGCAGAGGCAGCGCCGTGTACACGAGTGCTAATAGTAATTCTTGCATTTGTTTTTGTATCTCAATCCAATGTTTGCTATGATAAATTTCTTAGAGGCATATAAATAGTACTGGAGGAATCTTTTATCTTTAAGAATTTAAATAAAAATTACAAATTATTAATTTCATTTTGTTTTCAGGTCGAGAGTGAGCTGGATAACTTGTTAATAAAACCATCCAAAAAAAAATTCAATTATTTATTTCAAATACTTTCCGTTTACATTTATGATTTCATGTCATAAAATATTGTCATGAATATATGGCGCACTATTTTACATCGATTAAATTCATTAAATGTACGACACGAAAAAAATATGAGATTTGTTCTAAATATTCATAAAAGACTGCCGCGTGGAATACAAAATGTCGTGTAAAATTATATGGAGCGTGGCGTGGCCCGAGACCCTTTGGAATGCATTCTGAATGGTCACAGCTCGATACAATACAAATTATATTAATTCCATATGACACGTTAAATTAATTATAGCCAGGTTTCGGTTGATATTTGGTATTTTCGTAGAGGCGGCACACCGCGACACAAGAATAATTGTTTAGTAGCAGTAGAGAGTAGATTATTTGAAAAATTATGGATGAAATAACCTAAACTATTTGAATACAAAAATAGGTGAAAACATATCATTTTTAATTCATTTAGAATGTCTAATATAAATTATAATCTATGCTAACAAAACTTATCGCACATTTATAAAAAAAACAGGAACAATAAATATAGTATCTATATAAAATACAAAATAAGAGTGCAGTTTTGCCTAAAATTAATTTTTAAATATAGCCAAATTTAAAATATGTTGCTATGAAATTCCGATCAATTGTCAGCCATATAGTACCTCGAGTTAAATTGTTCCTATGATTATTTAAATTCAAATATATTTAGATGTTATATGATAAAAGCTTCAGATAGAGCTTTCGCGAGTACACGCAACCCACTTTAGTCATTATCTGAGTTTTCCAGTAAATCATCGCTTTCTCGTAGAGCAGGGCTTTCCAATAACATGAACTATATAGACAGAAGTCATGAAGGCATTAACTTGACGTGACAAGATCAGACCATATTATTTATTTTCGTTAAAATTTAGATGAGGCGGCACACATTTTGTATAAAAATTCTTATTACCCTCATATTTTTGCATAAGAATATAAAAAATAACACAAATCGATAATAAATTACACGCTACCTGAATAATCTTAAATTTACTATTATCTATAAGTGGCTCTATTTAATTATTTAAATTAAGGCAACAATAGAGTTGCTAAAGGTCTGTTCCAATACCAAGACCATGATGTTCCATAGTTGAAGAACTTTCCAAAATGTCCAAGTTTGAATTTAACCATTACTATTTGATGAAGCATTCTACACCAGTAGTAATTGCTATAGGACAAAACACAGATTTTTTTAAAATCTTAAAACTTAGTATCACAAATCGTTAAATATTTCAAAACTCCATTTAAACATAAACATATCACGAATCGAGTTTTGGAACAGACCGATATAAATGTATACGCGATAAATATTACATTATTTAATATTACACAGCCAATATTTGATACCATCTATAAAAAAAAAAACAATTTTATCAATATTATTTACAAAACACATTGGCCAATTTTAAAAAAATGAGGTGAGTCGGTTTTTAATTATTTCATAAACAAGATTTTGAGCATTTCTTTCGATTCTTGCAAGAGTACGGCAGTTGTATACCACACACAGGTCGGGAGAGTCAGTTATTCTTAATGAAAGAATTCAATTTTGAAAAGTTTATTAATATTTTTACTAACTTAATTTTCTATCCTCGACAGAAATGGAAATCAAAAAAATCTGTAAATTTCATATGTAGCTTAAAACTGCTGTTATTTTTACGTAATTTTGTTTGAAAGTGCGTGTAAAATTTTTCCGCAATATATGTGTGCTATACAATATCCGACGGGCAATGACTCCTGGCGCCAGCTGGACTGTGCAATCACGGTCCAGCCATACGAGGCACTAGTTTTGTATGGCCAATAAATCTTTAATAAGCAAATACGGGCGGTAATTCTACACTATTGTCCGGTGAGCTTATTGTTGTTTACGTCATTTTTTATTATTGCCGCGTTTAGTATATTTTTTCACGACGACCGTACTATCGCGATTAGTGGAAAAATTAATGTTTGCGACACTAGGGGCACCTCGAGCACGCTGCTATCCCATAGAGGTACATGAACCTGGGTCACTAATGCCAGAATACAACACGAGGTTATCATGGCGGTATACTTCAATAAACAGGTCAATACCACGGGTGGTTGCCATCCAGACGGGCTTGGGGCCTTGCCTTGTATTCTCACCCCCCCTCTGCATGGTGGAGAATGTAGTTGAATTGCTGCAGAAAATATTACTGTGTAATACTTATTATATCTGCACAATAAATGACAGCAATTGCAATAAAACGACCCACGCTTGGACAAGAAATTTCATCAAGAGTATATAAAAGAGAACTCGCTAAGTAGTAGAAGCACTAAGATCGCGACTTTTTTACCCATTGTATGTTCTCTCTCACAACTTTCCTATCACAGGTCGAAAAAGATTTCCTATGAAACGAAATATTTTAAAATGAATACAAATTTTTAGTTTACAATGCCTTTACAATTGTTTCATCAAACATTGTCTGCGTGTCAGGCATGATACTTGTACTTCCTAAATGTGTTGCAACCATTTTCGAGATGTGCAAAGTTTAAAGAGTGACCGATTAAGCGAATCGCCTTACGAACGGAAGAATCGGACGGCTCTCACGACGTACTGCCTGCAGATGGGGCACTCGGCCAGCTGCTTGGAGCACTTGGTGCACGCCGCAATGTGGCCGCACTCCAACAGTACGCATTCCAGCGGCGCTGCCATGCAGATCTTGCAGCATTCCTCTAGCGGCAGATTTTCCACATCTGGCAAACACAAGCAAGAATAAAGTGTACTGTAACTAATTGCATTCTCATCATCATCTTAGGCTAAATAAAGAAATTTCCAGACGCTTTTTCCCCTATGTAAATAGCCCATTTCCATACTACAAACGGCGTGTGATTAATCAGAAATTTCATGGACGGAAAGGTTGCTATGAATTATTGCGCGTCTTCCTAAAGCGATCCTGCGCATCAATCCATATATCCAATCCAATGAAGGATATTGAATATTGACCTGGGATTATCCCCTTGACAAGCAGTTCCTGTTTGTATCGCCCAGAACATTTCGCAGCCGCATAAAGGACAGGCCTAATGATGGTCTGTAGGATCTGTGGAGTTTAAGACCAAGTCTTCATATACTTTCCTTAAACGATCTTCATATACTTTCAACAGAGCTTATAGGACTATACAAAAAAGTGTTCATATGCGATAGAAGAGAAATCCTAAAAAAGAAAAACTCAGGACTCGAACTCAGGCGGATCCGATACCCAAAGACCAAGTATAAGAGCTAGAAACCGCTTGGATTTACCCGTTGAAATCATCCAAATTATTAAGTTTAATGTTTACAAAAGTTTCCAAAAATTTATTCTAAATTTAGTATATTATATTAAATTATTCCCCAAAGTAGATTCTTTATAAAGAAAAAAAAACTGTATTTCATTGTAATAAAGTCGCAATTCGAATAGATATCTATAAGTAATGCAATCATTTAAAAATTACATTATACAATAAGCCTTAAGCCATTAATAATAAGGTTGGTATTACTGGAGCAAAAAATACTGTGACTTTTTCCGTTTCATCCAGTTTCAGATCACAACGTTACTAAAGAAGTTTTCACTTTAAATTCTATTTAAAATATAATAAATACTACTTTTATACATTAGCACTATTCTTTTGGATCAGACAACAATTGTCTAAATAAAATAGAAAATGGAACTTAATTTACTATGTAACCACTTAATAGTGTTGAGCATTGAAATAATGCCATACCATTGGCATTGTTCTGGTGATCTCTCCAGAGCATCTTGGCTCTGGCGAGCAGGTCGGTCCGCTCGATGCACCCCCGGAACTCGACTCTGTTCCTCGCCAGCAGCTCCTTGATCTGCTTCACGTTCAGCCGGTCCAGGTCCGACTCTTGCTTGAACTGCTCTATACTGATATGTTGTGGTGTTTCTGCGCATAATACAAATTAAATGGAGATAGAATATTAGGAAATGGGAATACAGCTATCCCACCACTTTCCTATGAAACATGACATATACTATACTCCTATATTCCTTTTGCTAGGTGAAGCTTTTCTATTCAATGATTTTTAATCAGGATGAGGGAAACAAGTAAAAAACGTAATTTAGTGATATCTATACCACTACACATCTTGGGGTTGCAATGAAAATGAAATGAAATGAAAAAATCTTTTATTTATTATATATACCTAGTCAGGTCATAAGTATTGTCACACAGTAAAAACTTTTCTTTTAGAATGCTGGCCACAAAAAAGTTTATTGAATTCGAATCTCGAATTGTTCATGAAAATAAAAATGTATACTTTTAGAATTTTACTCATTTTTAAATATGGAGTGGACGCTTAAAGAAGACCGTGTTGCAGTTATTGCGTTGCATCGTTGCGGTTACGCGCCAATTCAAATTTTTAACATACTGAAAAATTTGAATATAACCAAAAGATTCATTTATCGTACCATCAAACGATACAATGAAGACTCTAGTGTAGATGACAGGTCAAGAAGTGGTCGCCCTCGGTCTGTTAGGACTCCAGCAGTGATAAAAGCTGTGAAGGCACGAATTCAAAGAAATCCCAAACGTAAGCAGAAACTGTTGGCCCTTCAGATGGGGTTAAGCAGAACCACGGTGAAAAGGGTGTTAAATGAAGACTTAGGGCTTCGGGCATATCGAAGAAAAACAGGACATCGTTTGAATGCTCGTCTAATGGACCTGAGACTGAAGAGATGCCGCGCTTTGTTGAAGCGGTACGCGGGAAAAAAATATCGGGAAATTCTTTTTTCGGATGAAAAAATGTTTACCGTAGAAGAGAGCTACAACAAACAAAATGATAAGGTGTACGCACACAGTAGTGAAGAAGCGAGCAACCGTATTCCGCGTGTCCAACGAGGTCATTTTCCATCCTCGCTCATGGTATGGTTGGGAGTTTCTTATTGGGGCTTAACAGAGGTACATTTTTGTGAGAAAGGTGTAAAAACGAATGCTGTTGTGTATCAAAATACAGTCCTGACGAACCTTGTGGAACCTGTTTCTCATACCATGTTCAATAACAGGCACTGGGTATTCCAACAAGATTCGGCGCCAGCTCATAGAGCGAAGAGCACACAAGACTGGCTGGCGGCGCGTGAAATCGACTTCATCCGGCACGAAGACTGGCCCTCCTCCAGTCCAGATTTGAATCCGTTAGATTACAAGATATGGCAACACTTGGAGGAAAAGGCGTGCTCAAAGCCTCATCCCAATTTGGAGTCACTCAAGACATCCTTGATTAAGGCAGCCGCCGATATTGACATGGACCTCGTTCGTGCTGCGATAGACGACTGGCCGCGCAGATTGAAGGCCTGTATTCAAAATCACGGAGGTCATTTTGAATAAACTTTAATGTCATAAGAATCTATGTTTTGTTAAGTTTATTTTGGTATATGAATGGTTACATAATGAATAAACTTGTTACAATTATTTTACATTAAACATGTGACAGAATTTATGACCTGACTAGGTATAATATAATTATATATACAATAGATATATATTATATATAGATATTAATATAACAGTGGGCAATGGGCTCCTAATGGAAAAGTTTAACTGTAACTAGGAAAAAATACTGAAAGAAGCAACAAAAGAATATTTATTCATAAAACTCATTATTTTTTCATTTTATTTTGAACTATAGCATACAGGATGTTACATTTTGTGTGATGTGCCCAATAGATTAAAAAAAAAACTGTACCTGTTTCATTATTCATTAGTGGCTCATCCTGAAGACTCGCAGTGTCTACATCTGGACTGGCTTCGGCGGGACTCCTCGGTAGCTCAAGTTCGGAAGCTGCTCTCTGAGGAGTTGAGAGCCTTGTTTCTAGGAACAACCAGTCGCGAACCCGGTCTCTCTCTCCATTTCTCCCGCCCACTCCTCCAGTTGTGCTCTCTTCTGTTCTCGCGCTTTCCTCCCTACTTTCCCGTGGGGGGGTGTCCCCAGTTACCGTCAGAAGCACCTCTGAATCTATAATAATGTATATTCTATATGTCCCAGATATTATACCTGATATCTATATAAATAAAATGATAGAGGTCTGCAATCGTACACGCATCACAACAAAACTAATGGATAGAGTTCAATTAAATTTTCTAAGTTTTATTTCTTAGATACTTGGCCCTTATCTAAAAAAATATTGCGATATCTTCATCTATAAAAATAAAAAAAAATTGGAGGGTCTGTTTGTAATATTAAAATAACCGCTTTCTACTAAGTGCATTCGAACGTATACACGGTACATATACCAAAACAACATTTTTTACAATTTTTGTCTGTGTCTGTTTGTTCTGGCTAATATCTCTGAAATGGCTGCGCCGATTTTGACGGGACTGGCAGATAACTGATGTAACAAGGAGTAACTTGGCTATTTTTATTTTGGAAAAAAAAATAGATTTTGTTAAAAATGATGTTTCGGAAATTTTATATTCCAATTTAAGTTGACCTCAGATTTATATCATCAATCATATGAAATAGGGTTCAGCTTAGGCTGGACAATGTAAGTTCGAAAGCACGTATTTCGGAGGCGCATGGCGTAGTTGCATTCGATAACACTGACTGTTTGCATATTTCATTTATTTATATTTTAGGGTTTGTAATCCAAAATAAACCATAAGATATATCCACAAAAAATGCTGCCCAAAGTCACTATTCCGCGGACGGAGTCGTGGTCACAGCTTAAAGTTATAAGAAACAACAATTTTTACGTTTTCATTGATGTATGTTTTCTTGCCACGGAGAAGTGCATGTAAGCGTTGTATCGCGCGTGTACCAGCGTAGTGGGCGGGACCGGCTAGTAAATACTATTTTTATATAATATATAAAAATAGTATAACTCTATATTATAGAGTTTCTAAAGTCTTCTCTCAGTATAACAATGATTAAAATTGGTTTAACATGAAATGTGGCATGAGACGCAATGATTTCGGCTCATACACAAATAATCAGTGATGTGAGAAGAAAAATACTGTGAATCAACTTCTTAATCCATAATAATCTTTATTTGTTATCTGATTGTATCTTCTGACATTTAGGTCATATCTTTGATTATTGTAAACCAGCTGGATGACCGAGCTTTGCTCGGTATTTTTTTTTATAAATTGTGTTTTTTGGAAATTAACAATTGATTTTCTTAGTCTAACCTCAAAGCGAACATTCACTGACTTCGTGTTACTTAACAACGCCATCTGCTGGAATAGCTTTAGTGCTGTTGTGTCGTTAAAGCAATTTAAAAAAAATAGTATTATTATTCGCCGACAAATGTCAGGAAGTGTCACCTTTTTGTTATTTTTCTACCAATAAAAAAAAGCGAATAAAATGACATTTTCTAGAAATGATTCCTAGCTAGATCGATTTATCGCCCCCGAAACCCCCCGTATACTAAATTTCATGAAAATTGTTGGAGCCGATTCAGAGATTCCAATTATATAAGTACATATACAAGAATTGCTCGTTTAAAGATATAGGATATTTAAATGAAAGTATTACAGTAGTACCAAGTCTTGTACAACCTCCATCTAAGGCTGACAAAACATATCCAATAATTTGACAAAATATTAGAAATGTGGTTAATGTTTTGTTCACTGTACAATGAATGTTTATCCCCGGGTTATGAGAGAGGGCTCAAATGCTCAGAGGTCATGTCCCACACCATGAAGCTCTTCGAGAGGGTTATCGACTCTCGGATTCGGCAGGAGTGCACTGTCTCGGAATGTCAATATGGGTTTCGCCCTGATCATGGGACCATGGACCCAGTTTTTGCCCTAAGGACTGTCGCGGAGAAATACAGGACGAAGAATACGCCTCTGCACTGCCTGTTTCTTGACTTGCAGAAGGCCTTCGACTGTATTCCTCGCGCGATAATCTGGTGGGCATTGAGATCTAAAAGGGTTCCAGAGGCCTATATTGACATCATCCAAGACATGTACCGTGACTCCGATTCCGTAGTTCGGACCGCTGTTGGCGACACAAAACCTTTCCCCATCACTGTCGGGGTACACCAAGGATCCGTCCTTAGTCCGTTTCTGTTTAGCGTGGTATTAGACGTACTGTCAGACAGCATCAGAAACTCACATGAGCAGCCCCCGTGGCTCCTAATGTATGCTGATGATATCGCGCTGGCAGATTCGGACAGGGGTAGGCTGGTGCGACGTGTGATGACGTGGAAGGAGTCGCTTGAGAACGGTGGTCTGAAGCTCAACGTGGCGAAGACCGAGTACTTGGCCTGTAACTCCACAGATCCTACACCCGTACGCATAGGCGGCGACACGGTCGAGCGCACGGACCAAGTGAAATACCTGGGATCTGTGTTTCACGCGTCTGGTGACATCGATTGCGACGTCAAGGCTCGCATTGCTGCCGCGTGGGCCAAATGGCGTGAGGTAACTGGTGTCATTTGTGACCCCAAGATGCCGGTAAAGTTGAAGGGACAGGTCTATAAGACCATCATTAGGCCTGTTCTTTTATACGGCTGTGAAGCGTGGCCGGTGTTGGAGCGACACAAGCAGGAGCTGCGTGTCACGGAGATGAACATGCTGCGGTGGATGTGTCGAGTGACGCGGAAGGACCGCGTTAGGAACTCCCGCATTCGCGGTAAGCTTCATGTCCGTGACATTGCGGATAAACTGCAGGAGTGTCGGCTCCGTTGGTACGGTCACGTTTTACGGCAACCGGATGCTTACGTGGGAAACAAATGTCTGGCCATGCCGCCTCCGCCGGGCCCCGGCAGGAGGGGTAGGCCCAAAAAGTGCTGGCTTGACGTCGTAAGGGGTGATATGCGTGCCAATGGGCTCACTACCAGGGATGCTGAAGACCGTGCGAAGTGGAGTAGAAAAAGTCGGAAAGCGGACCCCGGGCACCAAAACGCAAGTTTGGGTTGCAACCGGGAAGAACGCTGAGATGATGATGATGATGATGATGAGAGAGGGCTAAATGTTGGACACATCTAATTAATGTTATCGTAGACAAACCGAGGGTTATTAGTTTTGTTTAAATACAATTTGCATTACGAATAGCATTATCAGAATTAGCCATAAGTTGTGTCTACAACACAAGTATTTCTATGAAAGGAGGACACAGTTTTGATACACTATTTAATACATGTGCTGAACCGCACCCAGCGAACAAAAAAAGTAAATCGAAAAAAAAAATTAGAGAGGGTGCAAACAGTGAGAACCATCTACAAAAAATTCTATGTCAAATAGTCATAGTCCCATCCCAATGTGTTCAGTAGTTTTGAAGTGATGGTGCATCAGGTGATCCCTTTTTCCTTATATAGCTAAATAAAGCACACGCACACACTTTAAGTAAATTATCAATAAAATATGAATAGACAGTGAAGTACCATTGGGCAAGGGGTCAGCTGGCCTGAACGGCACAAACTCCCAAGAGTCCTCCAGATCCTCTATCTCGAAGCAGTCATCAGTGTCCCGGCGGCCACTGTCGCATGACGCGCTGCGCGACATACGCTCACTCTCGGCCTCCGGAACAGGTACGAAGATCTCCCGTTCCCCACCTAAGCACATTAGCCCATCACCTTTAAAGCCTTCGATGGTCTGTGTTGCTCCAATTTCACCTATCTTTTTCCATGGAACTATTCACAAATTTTAAAGCATTAAACCAAACATCAGTAAGGACTGAAAAATTACCTAATATTTTTTTTCTAATATGATAGAAAATTACATAGTTATCAGTCTTTGTTTGACGAATGCTTTATAGAGCCAACTGTCTTGCATTATCTTTAATACTCTGTCAATGTAACAGTGAATGAATTTGAAGTGGAGAAGAGAATTAATGAAGAGTGACAGAATACTATCATGCACAAAAAATTGCTTTTATTTGATATAATATACGTCATGAACATATTAATGAAACAAAATAATACTTGTTTACATATAATGGCAAAAGAGCTAGAGCAAGACAGTTATTCATAATTTTATGAAACAAAAAAGGATTTTTTTTCATTTTAAATTTCATGAAAAAATAAATTTTGACCGTATACTTTATGTACGTAGTACTCTCAATCCAGATCTTGGACCAAGACTAGAGGTAATCTTACAGTCCCGGTGATCTCCATTCAATTGGTTAATTGCCTTAAATGATACCAACTTGCTTTTGATCCATGACCCAATATGGAAATGTGGCCTTTAGCGTTTTTATATCTCCCACACTTATTACTTCCAATAAAGTATAATAAAATTAAATAGCTGCAAATGTAGCATTGCATTAAACAAAACAAAATGCACATTGATTACATCTAAGCCCTTCTGTAGTAGTATTGAACGCAAATCACCTGGTGTAGTGGTGAACCTCTCGGGTTGTGGCATCTGTTGTGGCGAAGGCCCAGCACTTGGTGGGGTGTCATGGGTGTGCGAGGAATTGTAGCAGTTCCCTGTAAGGGTAAGAATATGAAAACACCATGGAAAAATCATGTTTTAATCAGTCCTTTAGAAGTGAAACTTCTTTGGCACCAATGTGATTTGAAAATTTGATCAAACACCAAAAACTAGTCCGTTTTACCCTCACATATATAAACATACTACTTGAGCCGGAAAATGTTGTTCTGCCATATAAATTTTAAAAAAGCCTATGTCCTTCTCAATCAATGATTCCAATAGATTTTTTTTTTCAATTTTTTATTAAACTAAGATTTGCTAACACCAACAATAAACAACATAATGATAGTAAAATTTGGTACTTACGTGAAGGGGGTGGGGGTGCAGGTTGTGCTGTCCCTCGCAAGTCCAGTGCAGAACTAATGATTACATTAATATTGTCAGTGAAACCCTTGAGTGAACTGAAAGGGTTACTCCCTCTTGGCCCTCGACGCCGGTATGCATTGCTGTTCACATGTATCACACACAAGTTTAGTAGCTCCTCTTTTTCTGAAAATTTTAATAGTCAATACTTTAGACATTTGATTTATTTTAGATTTTCACTAGTGACAAAGACTATTTTTTTATATCTGGAGTTCAGTTCAGCAGACAGCAGGGTTTGGCAGTCTCCAAGGGATGTGCGTTACACCCGAGGGATTGCCATTGCACTGTTGGTCTCAAAGAAGTTCTATAACATCTTATTTTATAATTGGTAATAAAGGCATTTGATTCAATTCCATTTACTCAGAAATACATGTTCCAAGAAAAGTCTCTAAAACTTTGAATGTAACATTGTAACTCCTTATAATCATTACATCACATCATTTTAATCAGGATTTTTTAAAGAAATTAAAATATATTGATTTCCTATAACTCACCTTTGTTGTCTCGGGTCGAAATATTAATATACACAAAAAATTTAGTTCACTAATTTTCTAGATTTAAATATAAGTTATAATAAAAGTAAATATAACTTAAATGACAGTCAACATATCCAGTGTGTTTTAACACTATAAATCAGGATACAAAGGAGAATCTATCACCACCAATCATGTTTAGTAAATACATATTTACTTATTGCAAAATGTTGATAGGATAAAACAGTTAAATATATTATTACCAACACATCCTCGCGTGGAGACATTCTGCCGCTGTAGAAAGCACTGCAAGTCTCGAACTTTCAAGTGTGCTATGCTCTGTTTGGTCAGAGGGCGCGTGGAGAGTACCCTGCAAGGGGCGCACATTGCGCCACCCCCGCGTCTCAAACATCCACTGCAGTAGTACCTTTCACATTCCCCACAAACACGTTTCCTTCGAAATACACTGAACTGTACTGCACAACTCTCACAAGGCATTCTGGAGCCTCTCGTTGCCCGAATGAAGCTTACAGTATTCTAGAATTTATCATGCCGAATCATATCGTTCTACGTAACATATTTGATAAAGATATATTTGTATTTTCCCTAGTAGCTCAATTTAAACATTTATATTCCTATTGGTGTCTAATCAGATCAGATAGCTAACGTTTATTTAGTACGTAAAATAAAAAAAATTATGTACTAAGTATTTGAAAGGACTAAATGTCAAAAGTGACAATCCGTTGTCAAAGTCGGATGTGAAAAAAAAATTTGGGTTGTCAAAATGAAAAATTTTGTCTGAAAATATTTTACCTAAAATTAAAATACTATTACTAAGCTTTAGCAATAAATTGATATTCATAGTTCATAGTTCATGTTTTGTATGAGTTATTATGTGGTACTAATTATGAAAACTTTCGTTATTATAGTCGTTCGATTAGTCGTGGGCGTAACACGGACCTGAAGTCGAACATTCTAAAGAGCTCTAGCCTTCTACGTCCAAAATAATGAGACAATGCAACCAATGTATATACATATATATATATTATAGCGGCCGGGAGATACCCGAAGCGCGCCACGCGTGGCAGGCCGCCCTCGCGATACTCGCCACCCGGGACTCTCCTGCAGTCATAATACTCTGCCGTTGGCAGTAGGCAGTCGCTTTATGACCGCACGCGATCGAGAACGTAATTTAATAAAATGTCCTTATAATGTTGTAAACGTTTCATCGATATTTCAAATAAATCATTTTAAAATGCACCCGTCGTTTAACATACGCAAACCCGGAACCATACACCACATCTGGCGCCCAACGTAAATAAAAAATAACCAGTGTTAAAACCGTGTTTGTGTAGTGTTGTAGTGAAAACAAAATGCCGCGTACTCGTCAAGGTGCTGCTGCATCGTCGGATGGTGAAGAAGAGGGAAATCAGAGTGTGACGATGTCACAAGAGATGTTCTCCAACCTTATCACGTCGTTGCAGAAGTCACAGCAGGAGTTTTGCTCTCAGCTACTTAGGGAAGTACGAGCGTCAACTCCAGATCCGTCCGCTATCTTTTCGGACGTTGCTGTTCAGAAGTGCGGCAATTTCACACAATGTACGGCACGTTTCTCGGGAAGTCCCGATGAGTCCGTAAATAACTTTATAGACGCAGTAAGTGTATATAAGTCATGTCTCAGGGTCAGTGATGAGGACGCCTTGAAGGGCTTGTCCATGCTTCTCATTGGTTCTGCAGCAGTTTGGTGGCAGGGCGTCAAGTCTACCACAACATCTTGGGCGGAAGCAATTACGAGGTTTCGTTCGGCATACGGAATGCGTCGACCGCCTCATAAGATATATTCTGAACTCTTCACATTGTCTCAAGGAAGCGAACCTACGGACTTGTTTATAGCTAAGGTGAGAGCGTTGCTGGCTAAGCTTCCTGTTGGAGATTTATGTGAGCGAGTGGAATTAGACATGACCTTTGGACTTTTGGATCGTCGTATAAGAAAGCGGGTCGATCGCGAGAGCATATTCACTTTTGAGGATCTACTTCGGAAGGCTCGCAGCATTGAAGATTCATTAGCTGAAGCTCGAGAGACCAGTGTAGTCCCCACGGTATCGTCGAGACCGCCTCTTCACGCCGAAGCGCGTTCGAGCAGCTCACGCAGTGTTCCAGTGAAGACCGACATTAAGACGGACAGTGCGTACGTCAACAGCAAGCAAAATCGTTTGTTTTGTGTCTATTGCAAGCATCGCGGACATTTAAAAGACACGTGCGAAAAGCTGTTAAGTGTTAAAAGTGATAAAAGGGAAAAAGTTTCAATAAAGTGTTACGGGTGCGGTGCAACGGGCACAGTCAGGTCTAAGTGCGTAAAGAGTAACCCGAAAGAAACCAAAAACCCAGGTACGAGTGCGTTTTACTCCGTCGAAACCGGCGCGATTACGTCATGCGAGCCGCGCGAGCGCGACGCCGGAAGTTTGAGGACTTTCCCGCATATTCGCCAAGCGCCGCGGCCGCCGCCGACATCGCCGACAAACGTTTCTAACACGCCGCCGCGGCCGCCGCGATCCTTTGTGGCACCGCCGCCGACAAACCTTTGTAACTCGCCGCCGCGAAGCGTTTGCACCGACTTAAGGTATTTTTATAGAAGTAAGAAATGTAATAATGTAAGTAATTTTATACCTCTTTCAATTTGTCCTACTGTTAATAATGACCTTTGTACATGTTTAGCTTGTAAAGTTTGTAATCGTAATGTTGATTTAAGTGGTTTTCAAACTTGTAGCAACAAAGTCAGTAGTACCCAGTCATTTTCTGTTAACAGTAATGTGGTTAGGGACAGTAGTTCTCAAACTTTTTTCAAAGAAGCCAGTGATTGTCAACCTTTGCATTTTAACCCCGTTTGTTTTAATAAAAATAAACAGCCATTACGGCCGATTCTTAATATATCCATACTGAGTGAACATGGAGTGGGGTTAGCTGACTCTGCGGCTAAAAGTAGCATTGCTGGGCATACTTTATACAAACTTCTTAAACAGAAAGCCCAGCCATTTTATGCTGTAACAAAAATTGTCAAGTTAGCCGACGGCCTTAGTAAGACTATGGACTTACTAGCCACAGAAGTTGAGGTGACTCTCGAACAGAAAACTAAAGTAGTACAATTTTTTGTTTTCCCTAATGCAACAAGTAATGAAACGTTGCTGGGTATCGATTTCCTTAAGTCATTTAATTTAAATATTGATTTTGGCCGTTCTACGTGGACCTTTTCGGAAAAGAAGTCGCGTGTATTTCCTTTACGTTTTGAAAACAAGTCACCTGGGCTACCGTGTGCGTCCCTTGGTGTACTGCGGGATGACGAGGCAACGTCTTTAAATCCGCGTCAACGTACGGAAATTTCTAAGGTCATTAATGAATATGAAGATATCTTTGCACCAGGGGGAGATCCAACTACTTACTGCGAGTCCAGTTTAGATTCTCCAGAAAATGTTTTGGGCAAATTTCACGTTTCACAACTAACGCGACTTTACCTTCGTAATGACGTCATGCCTCTTCGTCTCGTCGTACCAAAGAGAAATAGAGGCCGTCCGCCTAAAGTGAAAGGGAGTCGAGTCCTGTGCGAGCGCAGGAGAGGTGTTTCTCTCCTGCCCTCGAGGGGGAGGATATAGCGGCCGGGAGATACCCGAAGCGCGCCACGCGTGGCAGGCCGCCCTCGCGATACTCGCCACCCGGGACTCTCCTGCAGTCATAATACTCTGCCGTTGGCAGTAGGCAGTCGCTTTATGACCGCACGCGATCGAGAACGTAATTTAATAAAATGTCCTTATAATGTTGTAAACGTTTCATCGATATTTCAAATAAATCATTTTAAAATGCACCCGTCGTTTAACATACGCAAACCCGGAACCATACACCACAATATATATATATATATATATATATATATATATATATATATATATATATATATATATATATATATATATATATATATATATATATATATATATTAGGTGTGGTTTTCCGCTACGGATACTTATGGATACAATAGTTTTCCTTTTGCTTTGTGTGATACAAAATTTATGTCTGTTAGCTGTCCAATTCCTTAGGATATAGTGTGTTATGTGTGGTCCCGGCCACCTGTAAAAGAGGACCGCAAAATTTTGTTCATATAGCTCTATTAAATGCTTCAAATGGATAACTCTTTCTGCTGCATTAAGGGCATGATAGGAGGGTACCATTAAATTCTTTTTGTTGCTAGGCAGATCATAACAGGACTGAGAACCAATATTTTTTTCTTTTTGTTATGGAATAGTAGAGAGGCGGCCGGCCCAATAATAGTAGTGTATAACTGGTTTTCCGGCCGAAACCGAATCTCCTTTGTTATTTTCAATTTTTATAAATTCTATCACCACTAATCTTTCTTCTTCCTACCACATATATGCAGACGATCTTCAAATTTACACGCAGTCTAGAGTTGAGAGGCTTAATGAGGGTATTGAAATTATCAACGATGATCTAGCCAGGATTCTTGACTGGACTAATAATAACGGTTTAAAGTGAATCTCATATGTGAATCCAAAACCAAAACTATTATTATTGGCAGTTTACGCATGTTAAGAAAAATAAACTGGACTACCCTTTCTAAAGTGATGATGGATGGTATAGTAATAGATTTTAAGGAGAATGTTCGAAATCTTGGAATTGTTTTTGATCGTGAGCTGTCTTGGCGAACTCATCTTACTGAAACAAGTCGTAAAATTTTTGCATCCGTAGCTTCGTACGGGGGGACCGAGGGATATGTGGGACTCCGGGAAAGATGTTCGACCATCCGACTACCCACTAAAAAACCCCGCTGTTCTCCTATCGCCTACGCCCGGGCCTACGGATATATGGCCTGCCGATCTCGTGGCCCGGGCCGGCGCCGGCCCGTCCTTTGTCTTAAGGCGGGCTCCTTCTAAATTGTTGGCGCCGGGGGTCCGGATTTCGTCCCCCAGCGCTCTCCTGGATCAACAGTTGAGGGGGGCTGCAGAACAGCCTGCGGTCCTCTCCCTCGCGGCAATAGTGCGGGCGGCGGGTCCTCCCCCGAGGGGCCGCCCGCGGCCGCTTTTTACGGCGGCCGGAAGTCGTTACTGGCCCTCCAGCGCCGCCGGCGTGGCCTGCGTTGGCAGGAGGGGAGTGTGGTGGTCGACTCCCGCTCCCGCTCTGCCGCCTCCTTTGCGGACATGACTGCCTCGCAGAAGGAGGCGACAGCCATCCATCCAGGATCACCCCCGACCATGGACAGAACCAGGGCCGGGAGCGACAGGTCCGCGCCGATTTGGGCGACGAGGGTGCGGCACTCCTCGCGCCACGTCCACCGTGCACCGTGTCCTCCTCGTCGCCCGCGCCACAATGGTGGTACCCCGACGTCATCTCCCGCCCTATGCGACACAGGTACCTCCCGAAGCAACTGTGCCCCGAGAGGACCTGCGTCAGGCATAAGGTCAGGGCGCCGTGGCGCCTTTCCAACCATTCAGCCAGGACGGGCCTCACCGCTTCGATGGTGGTGAGGCCCACGCTGGGGTGCGCGAGGCGCTCTTTCCACTCCACCATAAGTACTTCGTAGCGCAGCCCCGCCCGCTTTACCTTCACTTCGCGAGGCGCGGGGCGAGAGCCACGCTCGGCTGCATCCCGGCGCCACTGGTACAATAGCGCCAGGACTCGGGCCTCGAGGTCCCATGGTGGGCGGTTTTCGATCACTACTTGAAGGAAGCATAGTAGCAGTATTTGTTGACCTCTTGAATATATGTATGTATGTACCTATGTGTTTTATTATTTTATCTTTCTACTTCTCTTTTAATAGTATTTATATTTTACTAGATTAATCGTATAGTATTTATTAAATGTAATATCATTTGCACATCACCGCTATGTATTTTGTTACAATTTCCATACTTCGGGTTGCCTGGAAGAGATCGCTTTAAGCGATAAGGCCGCCCATTGTCATACAGCATTATATTTTTGTGTACCCATTTTAAGTTAGTTTTAAGTATCTGTATGCAATAAAGAGTTTTCATTCATTCATTAATAAACCATAAGATGTATCCAAAAAATTCTGCCCAAAGTCACTATTCCACGCGGACGGAGCTAGTCATACATTATTAATGCTATTCGTCGTCAGCCAATTATTGTTGACAGCTTGACGTAAGTCCATTCAATCCATTTCCCATTCGATCCCAACCGGCAACCAACAACTCGTAGGTCATTGGTCCATTGGGATACAGATGTTTTATTATATTTTGTAATATTTCTTACTTTCTAAGATAAAATACATATGTATAAGATAAGGTAGAACAAACAAAAGTGAATGTAGGTCGGACACTTCAAGTGTAGTGAGTTGGAAGTGCAGTTGAATGCCGACGGCGGGGTTTAACTGCGCTGAGGCAGATGCATTAGTTTCAACTTCAACTGCTCAAAGAGTAGTTCGGAGTGGAATAGTGCTGCCATTGTGTTTTTCTGTCTATTTCGACTCCATGGATATAAACAGTTTCATTTGCGTGAATAGTTAATAAAATAAAAGTATAAAATTAAAGTTTTGTTATTTAATTAATATACCTGAGTTGTGTAATTTATTGCAACTGTTTAGCAGATATTGACACCTACGTTACGGTTAAGAATGTCACCGGGATTAAACAAACATTTGCTTGATTATGATGCTGATGCTATGCTTTATACATACATAATGTGTGTGTATAATTTTCATCAGTTATATGTTAAACGTTAAAACACGAAATAATTTGTTATTACTATAGTGGTCGCCCAGGGTTAGTAATTTGATCATAATTAATTGAATTTTTAAGTTTGAACTCTATTAGGGTTCTTTTATCAAATGATTTTATCTTCTTTAATCCAAGGTTTCATGATAGCTACTCAGTCAATTTTTCATTTTTCTATATTAGTTTGAATAACATCACTGTAAAACTTCAAAATGATTTCCATTGCAAAACCTGTATTGTAAATCCGTTTCGTAAATATCCTCACAAATTGGCAAAAGTAAATCATTCAGATTCAGGCAAGCAGAGTGGTTGGTCTTACTATAAATAAATCAAAAACAAAAGTAATGACAAACAGGGAAGAAATATTCATAAAAGTAGACAATGAAGATATTGAATATGTTAAAAACTATACATACTTAGGGCAATTAATATCTTTTAGAGACCGGACAGACATAGAAATAGAAAGCAGAGTGGCCTGTGCTTGGAAAAGATACTGGTCCCTAAAAGAGGTATTTAAAAGCAAACACTTTCCTATCACAGCCAAGAAAAAAGTGTTTAATTCTTGCATCTTGCCATGTCTTACATATGGGTGCCAAACATGGGCACTGACTCAAAAACATCTCTTCAAACTAAGATCGTGTCAAAGAGGAATTGAAAGGAGTATGTTGGGCGTGACGCTAAAAGACCGCAAAAGAGCAGCAGACATTAGATAAAATAAGACTGTTAAAATGGCGATGGACAGGACACATGACAAGGGAAAGCAGAATGAAATGGACTAAAATTATAACAGAATGGCAACCACGTGATGGCAAAAGAAAAAGAGGCAGACAAGCTAAAAGATGGACAGATGATATCAAGATGATTGGAGGAACAATCTGGTCTAGAAAAGCTACCAATAAAGACGAATGGAAGCAGCTGGAAGAGGCCTATGTGTCACTGGACACGCTGATCACTGAACCGGGAAACCCGATGTATTAGATAGATTTAAGTTAAAACAATTTGCTACTGTGTGTGTGTAAAATTAATGTTCAGTATCAGCAATAAAGGCTATTAAAAAAAAAAAAAACATTCAGATTACAACACCATTTTCTTTATAATGCTTGAGCAAGATGTATTTCACAATTTATAAATAATTATACAAATAAAAACAATTCCATAGTTTAATTCTTTGTTAGAGATGTTATTGTCAATTTTGACTTTTAATAAGACCAAAGGGAATATAATCACTTAAGCCTTTAGACCCTTAGTTCCCAAAATAGTCCAGGTAAACTCCTAGGGGTACACGGGGACTTGATGGGGGTCTACGTTGGCATGACAAAAAATGGGGGTTCACAATTCGTAAGCGGGGGTCCATGAAAATTTATTTGCTTTCGATAGTGAAGAACTAAAATGTTGCCTTGACATCGCCTATCAATGTAGGCAATATTTTAAGAAGCTCAACGACTGTTACTTGTAAAAACTTGCATATTCCATATTCAGTACAACGTGTCGAGACTTGCAAAGCGCTGCCGCTGTCGCCGCCGCCGTCCGCAACGCTTGTTCAGACGTGCAAAGGGACGAAATATGCCTTGTGGTGTGTGCTAGCAATCTTGCAAGAACTTGTTTGATTCTTCACCAATATAATTTTTTTTATTGCGTAGGACAGCAGACAGGCTGACAGCCCGAATTTAGCAGTTACCGTCGCCTATAGGTGTTTGCAATGCCAGTGGCATCGCGAACACGCTGCTGTCCCATAAGGGTACAGGAACTTTGGTCACTAATGCCGGAACACAACACAAGGTTATTATGGCGGCATACTTAAGACCAAAGGTGGTCGCCATCCAGACGGTCTTGTGGCCCTATCACGTAGCTAGGGTGGGTTGTTTTGTCGCCTTTTACGACAGGCCGACCCCGGCCACAGAGGTTAGTATTCTTTCTCCGCCTCTGCACGGATAAAATACGAATAAATACGAATGCCTGTGATAAACGTTACTCATTTGTTACAACAGTGCTCTGCTTTTATACGAATACTCGGCATAGAGTTTCGGTAGGGTGGGGGGTTCATCTAATATGGCCTCTTCTGACAGCTGGTCGTCCTCGACCTTTGGATGGATAAGCCCGCCTAGTGGTCTAGAGTTTTTACTCCAGTAGTGGCATCCATATAGTCCAACTCCTCCACTCGTAGAAGGTACCGGAGAGTCGATGGCGTTATCAGTGTTGCATGAAGATAGCGATAAAGCTGTCCTTTGATTCTGGTAACGATGTCGTCGTAGATGGTTGAGCAGGTCCCGAGGTATCGACTTCGCTATACGAACTGATAAACCAGCGATTTGACGGTAAGTCAACGCTTAATATGCTTGACTAGTGAGAAAACTCATTACGAACTAATAATACTCACAGGCAAAGAATATACGCTTCTGGGCTGCACTCACCACGCCAGGGCACCAAATATGTTGAGCCGCGGCTTGCGTCGTTTTCCCGTAGTTCCCACTGACGAGTTTTAATGCTTAACGGCCACTAGGCAGGATGTCCACTGTTTTGTATTGTCCTCGCATCCATATCTTTCCTGCAGTAGTTTTCTTTAAAAGAACTCCATAAAAAATCACCTTTTTTTAGGCGGTCACATTTAATGTAATATGTTAGAAATTAGTAAATAAACTTTTCTTGATGAATGTTACCTAAATTAAGTACTACAACAATATTGGCGTATCTAATATTTTTGTATGCATATTAACTTAAAAACCCCGTAAGAATAATCCTACAACATCTAGGAACGTTTTAATTTTAATTCCAATACAAAAAACTGTTATTAAAACTTTAGATTTCTTATAAATTAAAATAAAGATGCACGAGAAATATAATGATAATTAAAAACAAAATGTGCTTAAAATGAATGCACTTTAGTGATAATTATCCATTTGTTTACTTTTTAGTTAACAATAATCCAATAATATAAATTTCTCTATCATTATCTTCTATCGTTTATTCATTGATATGCGTAAGCGCCGGTAAATCCCGTTAGCTTTCGTGTTATCGTTGTGCCGCGATACCACAGAGCACACGACATTACAAAAGTAAATCATTGACTTTATTTTATACGTATCTAGCCATGGAGTTAATACTAACTCCATGACTCCATGTATCTAGCAAATTTTGCATTTTGCTATTAAATTACGGCATAGCACGTCTGTTCATAATGACAGGAGAGGGTAAGGGAAGTGTTACAAGAAATAAAATGTAAAGATTATGAAATTAGAGAGCTTGAAAATGTTTTGTTAATTAAAATAATTTTTTATTTACATAAATCAAATATTTTATAAAAAATTAGTCGAATGTAGTAACTGGATTCGTCGTATGTGTAGTGTGATGTTAATATCTGTATTCTTGAATTTTTTAATAGTATTGTTTACATAATTTTATCCGTGCAGGGGCGGAGAAAGAATACTAACCTCTGTGGCCGGGGTCGGCCTGTCGTAAAAGGCGACAAAACAACCCACCCTAGCTACGTGGTAGGGCCTCAAGCCCGTCTGGATGGCGACCACCTTTGGTCTTAAGTATGCCGCCATAATAACCTTGTGTTGTGTTCCGGCATTAGTGACCCAAGTTCCTGTACCCTTATGGGACAGCAGCGTGTTCGCGATGCCACTGGCGTTGCAAACACCTGTAAGCGACGGTAACTGCTAAATTCTAAGCGGGCTGTCAGCCTGTCTGCTGTCCTACGCAATAAAAAAAAAATATATATTTAGTATAGTGTACAATTACCGTAATGTTTAACTTAATTTCAGCTGAGTAGTCACAGCTGAGGTGTCCGAGTGGTTAAGGAGTTGGACTTGAAATCCAATGGGTTCTACCCGCGCAGGTTCGAATCCTGTCCTCAGCGAATTGTTCTTTTTAGATTTTTTACTCTTTTTTAATAAATGTCTTACATTTATGTAACTGGTGTGTAATTATAAAGTATCGTAAGTTGTAATTTTTATTCAATTTATATAGAATCTGATATACTGAATTTATATGAATGCAATTAAATATTTATGAAAAATTATTATTCATGATAGATACATTTAAAAACATTTACATGATTACGTTTGTCATAATTATATAATTTGATAACAATAATAAATATTTTGAGAAAATTCACACAGCGCCATCTAGTTTCAAAGTAAGTAGCATAATAGCACTTGCGTTTAAATTAGAAAATCTAAATGTAACCTAATAATAATTTCTAAGATGATTAACTAGTTGATCGAAATGTGATGTTTGTATTCAACAAATTTACAACTAGATGGCGTTGTGTGGTATTTAATTATGTTTTTCTAATTTCATTTTAATTGAAATAATTATTTGTATCATTTCTATACACCCAAAATGAAACAGAATATTTCATGTGGATTAAAAAAGGGTAAAGACATGATCTCCGCATTTAAATGCCAGGGATTCTGTTAAGACGACGATGTACGTGTTACTTAAATATAGATTAAAAACTTTGTTTTAATATTAAAAATATAATGAATTTGATATTTTAATTTAGCACCCTATTAATTGTATTGTATTAAGGGAAGTCCAAAGTCACCGACATAGCCCGAATGACTGCAAAACTGAAGTGGCAGTGGGCTGGGCACATAGCTCGAAGGACTGATGGCCGTTGGGGCAGAAAAGTCCTCGAATGGCGACCACCGCGTACCGGAAGACGCAATGTTGGTAGGCCCCCCACAAGATGGACCGATGATCTGGTCAAGATCGCCGGAATAGGTTGGATGAGGATCCAACGAGGGCAGCGCAGGACCGATCATCGTGGAGATATTTGGGGGAGGCCTTTGTCCAGCAGTGGGCGTCTTCCGGCTGAAATGATGATGAAGGGAAGTCTGAAAGTCAAACAACTACTAAACTTCACCCAGTGCGGGTCTCATTGCCGTCTAACGATTTCCAGCTGCCGTTGACAGGACCTACTCACAATGACTATACTATTGACTATTGACAAGAGGTACGAAGAAGAGGGCCGTCTTGGTACTGGTACAAGGGACGGGGTTGCTTAGGTTACGGTATTGACCAAGCCATCTTGCCTTAGCGCTGGTACTAGGCGATAGAATATAGCTTTAGTGGGTTTGCCCAAGTGTGTACCAACGGTTTTTTACAAAAAAAATTATAGATAAACTAGAAACAGAAAGTAGCAGACTATTTTTTTACTATTATGAACATCAAAAAATGCCACGTGGTAAGGAAAATACCAGGAATGAAATTGGACAGACACAGAAGAAAATATGGATGGATTGCGTAAAAGATATGCCTAGTAAAGTTCTGAATATTGAGATGATGGTAAAAGAGGCGAGTAGGAGGAAAAAACAGCAGTTAATGTGATATTTAGTCAGAATATTTTAATTAAAGAAAACGTGTTACAATATTATCAAACAAGGAAAATGCTCCTACATAACGATTCTCACTCTTTTCAATACGCTACGCAGTACGCTATATTGACCCCAGGAAACTCTGGAAATTTTCTATAATAATATTTAAAAACCACCTTATACATTTATGATAAAGTTGATTTTTCTTTGCAATAAGATTTCGGGATGGTGTCACGAGGAAGAATTATTCAAATGTGATCCATAAGATTAATGGAAAAGAGATCTTTTTTCAAGTATAAGTAAGCGATAAGTAGGTTAAGCACAAATTATTTTTCACAGTTCAAAGCGAAACAGTGAACCTATGTAAGTTGTTTTAGTTGAATCGATACAGGGATAAACGCGAGTTCCAGAATTAATTTGAAAATCTTTGCTGTTGTATTTTACTGAAGCCTTGTGCTTTAAACTTTTTAAAAAAAACTGTTTCCTAGAGTTAGTGAAAATTTGAATATTTTTTTACAGAAAACATTTGGTGGACACATGCTTTTATATTTTTTTCTAGAGATTTCTTACGTTTTCTCTTTGAGTGATTTAGTTGGTCCCTACAGACCAAAAGGAGACCAAACAATTATCTTGTCCTTATTGGGAATCTATCCCACAAACACTACGTAAAAGGCAACTCTTTGAGTACTGAATCATTTGTGTCGTCGTGAATGGAATTACTTGGATATATTTTTGTCAAACCAAAATGTTGGATATTATTCGTTACTCTTTACTTTTTGCCTTCATTAATCCAGTTTGCTTCTTGGACAAGCTGGCGGTATACTGTCCATTCCCTGTAGGGGAAGACCCAAATCTAGCCGTTATATACCTACAAGCTGACCCGGCTAACGTTGTTTTGCATTATCGAATCCACTTGAACACACACACACACACAAATTTTATCAATATCGGGCCAGCCATTTATGAGAAATCTAGCCACATACACACACACCAAAGAGTTATAAATATATATATAGATTTCAAGTATAGATTAGACTGTACTTGATTTCAAAAAATGGAGAGCTGTCGGATGTTACCGGCGCAGTCACAATGTGTTTTGTATAGCTGATATGTTATTCATTCATAATTGAACTAAGTAACATATGAGTAACTGGAATGTTAGTGAATTAACTATCAAAATTATAAATTTATGAGACAGCGGCTTAAAAGCCTTTGTGCCCTTAGGAGCAGTTGTGTGTGTGTGGGTTTGCCTCTAATTAATTAGCAGGCGCTTATAATATTAAATTCAGTAATTGGTTTCCTCTAGTTGTTTATGGAAATATATTAATACCTTAATGGTACTCATATTTTTTGATAATTGCAATTTAATTCATCATCATTATCTTAGAGTTAAATCTCGGTTACAACTGAAACTTCTGCTGCAGTATCCGGGGTCCTCTTTCCGACTTTTCCTTCTCCACTTGGTACGTGGCAGCAATGCGTGACTTCATTTCGCAATAGATGTCATCAGATGCGTGAAAACAATTAATAATTTAATTAATGACGTATAATGGGAAATGGGGAATCAGGGTAGTCCGCCTTTACTTGTAAGGGTACCTTTGAGAAAACCTGCTATTTATGTGGGGAACAAATATCTAGTAATGTTGCCTCCACCGGAGACCGGCAGGAGGATATCGTAAGGGTTAATATGCGTGTTAATGGAGTTAATACCAGGAATTCCAAAGATTTTTCAATGCTGTAGGACAGCAGACAGGCTGACGGCCCGCTTAGAATTTAGCAGTTACCGTCGCCTATGGGTGTTTACAACGCCAGTGGCATAGCGAACACGCTGCTGTCCCATAAGGGTACAGGAACTTGGGTCACTAATACCGGAACACAACACAAGGTTATTATGGCGGCATACTTAAAACCAAAGGTAGTCGCCATCCATACTGGCTTGAGGCCCTACCACGAAGATTGTATGAAATGGAGAAGTTTTGATTTGCAACTGGAACTTAACGCTATGATGGTGATGATGACAGATCAAACTTCAGTGGCATTCTAAAATTCCATCCCAGTGACCCAAGTGTGTTTTTCATTAATATTTACGACACTAAGCCAAGTTTTTTCTCTCCCTAAATTAAAGCATAGGGGGCGGCATTTGATATCGGATCTCCCAGTCGGTTGCCGTATATGATTTAATCATGTTATGATACTTTAGTCTTTTATAACAAATATTGATTACTGCAATAAAAAAATATATATATCATGATCATTTATTTAAAAGCTACCGCTCTTGTTGGTGGCGCATCTTCCAGTCCTCTCTACAAAGCGCTTTTCCTTGACTTCTTGATGCGACACGACATCCTTTACTTGCTCCATAAATGTCCTTTTTGGTTACCTTTTCTTTCGCTTTCCTTCAATTCTCCTTTCTATGATAGTTTTGATTAGATCGTTTTCGTTGGTCCTTTTCTCCTCGAATGCTTCTAGCCTCTCCCTGTCCCTGTCCCCCGTGTCAAGATCCAAGTCTCACATCTATTCAATGCAATGCTCCAGATGTACACCTTTATTAATTTTTTGCGAACACGCTTTGATATTTTCGCGCTTAACAGATGTGTCTTGATGTTAAATGTTTTTTGCCATTGCTGTTCTCGCCATAATATCAATCTAGATCTATAATCTAGAGTATTCTAGAGTCATTTGTAATTAGACTTCCCAAATAATAAATATTGTATTATTATTGTCATGCATTATATATTGTAAAAATATATAATGCATGACTAAATTTCGTAGAATGTAGTCGTAATAGAAAACCTACATCGATAATTAATTAGCGATGAGTAAGCGCATATGCGGCAAATACATATGTATATGTTTCTAAAGAACAGGTAACGCAGTTAACCTACATTATTGCGAAATAAATATTTGGCGCCAAAGAACTTTTACACTATTTAGGGTTCCTTAGGTGCAATAATAATAACGCCAATCAAGCATATATAATGTATTATATACTGAATTTTCACATTATTTCCTTTGAACACCAGCAACAACCGAGTGATGTTCTTTATATGACGCACAGTTATCACATAATCGCGGCTACGGTGCAAAGAGGGCTGTTTGCCTTGAGCTCCATGATAAACCTTTTGGATGCAACCGGTTTTTAATATTGCTGATCATACTAAAAATGGGTGAGTTACAAACGGTGGGTTTACACCAAGGCTCGGCTCTTAGCCCTTATTTGTTTCTCCTGGTAGCAGATGCAGTAACATCAAGAGTACAGGAGGAGCTACCTTGGCGAATGGAATGTTTGCCGAAGGCATTGGGATAGTTAGAGAAAATGCTTACGAGGTCCAGGGTATATTGGCTAAATGACAGTAGAGATTGGAGGGCGTTCGATTGAGGATAAGGAGAACTAAAACTGAACATCTATTTTGCGAATTTGGTGGAATATCCACCTTCACCCCGATTACCTTAGGAGGGATGCCTTTTTTTGGTCTCGGGGAAAAACCACTCTTGACGGGTTCCCCCGGCTCGGGGGGACCGAGGGATATGTGGGACTCCGGGAAAGATGTTCGAACATCCGACTACCCACTAAAAAACCCCGCTGTTCTCCTATCGCCTACGCCCGGGCCTACGGATATATGGCCTGCCGATCTCGTGGCCCGGGCCGGCGCCGGCCCGCCCTTTGTCTTAAGGCGGGCCCCTTCTTAAGGGTTGGCGCCAGGGGGTCAGGCTTTCATCCCCCCGGCGCTTTCCTGTAATAACTCTAGGAGTTGAGGGGGGCCACGGAACAGCACGTGAATAAAATGGTGACTGTTCTCAGGAACAATTTGCGATCCACGAGTGCCGTTTAGACTTATATTTATTATATTATATTTATTTAGGTAAAATTTATAAATCCGTTATAAGACCAGTCATATTGTATGGATCAGAACGCAGCAGAGATGCGAATGTCAAGGTGGATGAGTGGAGTTACAAAAATGGATAAAATTAAAAATGAGTATATTAAGAGAAGTTTGAAAGTAGCACCAGTGATTGAGAAGCTGAAAAGTAATAGACTACCCCGTATGGGTATATACCCATACGGGGTATATACCCATACATATACCATATTATAATACATTATATAATACGGAGAGAAGAATATTATATAATAAAGAAAATGCTAGAAATCAGAGTGGATGGATACAGTAGGAGAAAGAAAAGAAGAAAAGATGGATGGATGGTGTAAAAGATGACATGACTTTTACCATAGTAAAAAGGGTATAAATGTCGAGATGATGACTAATAAAGGATAGTGGAAGGAGAAAACATGTTGTGCCCCCATAGTCTGGGATAAGGGCAGGAAGAAGAGAAGAACGCTAAAAATGTAAACTTACAAAAAAACATTTGTGACCGTTAATGTGTGGATATTATTTTTACTAATTTTGTGTATATATTTATTTAGATGCATTCATTTCTGAATGGTACTGAACTAAGCATGCGAGGAAAAGAATCGCACTTTACATATATATTTGCCCACTTGACAATATTTTGCCAAGCAAGCCTTATAGGGGGAATACCCAAAATTGTCACACTTAGCATTAGGTCGATGACCTGTGATTCCGACCACAAGAAAACTAATCACTTTATGCACTATCATGAATAATCATTGACGCAATATGCATTTTGCTGACGCAAAGAAACCGTTCAATAGTTGCTAGCTATAATTGTGTGGTATGGAAAAATTGTAATTATGTGGCCATGATTCATAAAAACTGATGCTATTTAGGGAACGAAAACAAACTACGTACCAATTTTTGAAAAAAAAAATATCCCCCTTCTTCTCTCTGGAGACCGTCCGTGGTATTTGAGAAGACCTAGTTTTGTCCCTTTTCCATTCCCTCTAGTTCTTTTTATAGCTGGAGTCAGACAGGCAAACGATTCACCTGATAGCAGGTGGTCACCGTCGCCTATGGACGTTTGCAACACCAGAGGCAAACGCGCTGCCGGCCTTTAAGAAACGCCTTTTTTGAATAACCCTATATCGTAACCCCATACTTTTCTCGTGGTAATCATAAATACGGTTTTCAATCATTTTTTTGCAAACATAAAGTAGAAAAATCTCATATTTGTTTTTTTTTAATACAGCGATTGCCGCATGACGCCAACTTGCATGCATTCCTATAATTACGAGTAAAAGTTAAACGGTTTAGCGTCCATATGGCATTTGAATATAGCTCAAAAAACGCTAGAATTTATTTAGAGGATATTGACTACGTGATGAAAACCTAAGCCTTTGAAGACCTCACTCCCCCAAACAGGTCACGTATTATGAGTATGTTCCGTTATGAGAACTTAGGTTGAAAGAAAGAAAATAAATTTATTTACGACTACAAATAGAGATTTCCAACACTATATTATATCTTCTATTTATATTGGTAGCTCAGTATTTACTGGTAGTATTTACCAGCGCTGATCTTCCGCTGGGGCCATCTTGAGCGTATTTAGGTTGTATCCCGATTCAATCTAGTCCGATACGAGGTCAAGTTCCGGAACTAGTTAGCTAATAATCGATATACCATTTCTGGCTTTATCGAGGACGATTGCACGTGACTCTTTCACGTGCGTCAGCATGTGAGGGTTGACTTGGGGCTCAAAAGCTATATAGTGATCCATATGGATCACTCTTTTCACCCAAGAGAGCGACTGTCTACGACGTTCCTTAAAATATGTACATTAGAAGAAGAAGATCAAGGCGCCGTCAGGCCTGTCAATTTTGAAGTCAGTACGGACCTCATCAGCTCAAAGGTGGCGAAGCCCGCGCAAGTGTGCCGCGTGTCAGTCACTGGTACAGCAGCGCCAGATGTGCTTCGAGGTCTAATGGTTGAAGGTCAGCAGGTACGAAAAGAATTTATATGTGCAAATCAAGTTACTGCTAACATAGAACATATAATATTCTGTGTGGCAATTGAACTTGATTTGTGATAAATATATTTACATGTTGTACATAAGCCCTGATTGCGAAACGAAGGGCACCCACATTACGTCTAGGAGGTAAATTATAATCTAAATGACTTAAGACACGACGTTTTTAATGTTTTAATTATGCAGATTAAGGATCTTTATTTATAAGCCCTTGGGAAAAGGTTAAAAAAATAAAGTAATTAATCTGCGAAGAGGGTTTATACCAGTGTAAATTATATAACGTGGTGTTGCCGGGATTCTTCGAATGAATTGACGAGAGCTTTTTTAATAATGTCACGTAATTTTAGATTATTTAGTAATCCATATTCTTAACGTTCAAATGAAATAATCGAAAAACACATATAAAAAAGAAAAACTTAAAAGGATTAACTTAAATTTTAAATATACTATTGTTATTAGTTCCTGTTGTTAATAATGTAAGTTCTTTACTCGTATCATCTCCTTAAGAAATGTGGATGGTTGTGTACAACAAATAATACAATAATAAATAACACTAGTGATATAGGTGGCAATATTTATGTTGAGTGGATGCCGTCAACACTCAGGTACAGGTCTTCAATAACAAATCTATGTTTCCACACAAATGTGGGGATTACGCGAGAATGTCAAATACAGAATATTATATGATCAAGGTAAAATTAGTGCGAAATGCTGCAATTATTTAATATACAAGTATATTTTATTTTATTGATGCACAAAACAAATTACAACCAAAGAAATTATAAGCTTAGATATTCAACATAACAATCTGGATTGCAATTCAAAGCAGGTGCATACAGAAAAATTGTAACAACAAATGCCTAAAAACCTTGTGTGTATATATTGATACACACATAACACACATGCACTGAAACATACTCACACACAAAGCACGCATACACACTCACACACATATAATTTACTATCTAATTAAATCTAATGTATCATTAACTGGTCAAATATAAATTATTTAAGAATATGTTTTACTAATTTACAATATTTAAAAAAACTATACAACAATCTTTGTCCAAGCTCGGAAAATAAAGTATATCGAGTCGATAAACCAAACTTGACAGGCTTTATTCCGGCCACGAAACCAGCGAGCGAAAACACCGGACACGGGCTACTCATAAGTGTCACATATTAATTACCGATTCTAGCTAAAGAGTTACCAAATCTTTTGATATAACTGCAGTAGTTTTTGGTATAACCTCGACATCTTATTTGGATTAAAATTCGTTATTCATTTCTGAATTAAAAAGCTACTTTCACTTGAATTACATATAAAAAGAAAACGGTAACATTTTAAATGAAATAGTACAAAAAAAGAGACGATTGATCTATAAACTTTAAAGCTGGATTGGAGCTTTGAGGTGGAAATGCACTACGCATAAATGAACACTTACCGTTATCAATGAGCAGTTACCGTCGCCTATGGGCGTTTGCAACGCCAGGGGCATCGCTAACATGCTGCTATCCGTGATACTGGAATGTAGACACTTATGCCGGAACACAACACAAGGTTGTTATGGCGGTATATTTAAAAACCAAACCCTACCACCTAGTTTGGGTTATTGTGTCGCCTTTTATGACAGGCCGTCTCTAGCCCCAGAGGTATTTCTTCTTTCTCCGCCGCTGCACGGATAAAAGAGAACTTGAGGGTATTATAAAAGACAGAGAGTATTATAAAATAATGCTTTTATAAATATAAGATTTCAGTTAGCTGAAAACGATTTTATCACTTGATTGCTGAATTAATGGCTCCAAAATAACTGTAACATCAACAATTCTCGGCCGTAAAAGTATATTGATGTCCTCCGCCGTTCGGGGGCGCCTCTTGTGGCGCCAATACGTTTATTTGCCCAACAAGTACCGGTGCAAAAAGTAATTAAAATAACGCACAGTCATGACGCTCAGATGTTATTCACAGCTTGTACTTCTAGGAGGAGCGGTTAAAATGGCAATTTTCACTCATAAATCTACCCCAAATAGGTTTTAATACCAGAAAAACCATCCGCCACTTCCTGTGATGTTTCTTACCAAGATATTTGTTGCCTTATAAAGTAAATCATGATATATTTTGGACTCGCGAGCGATTTCTATTATATTACATAAAGATAACAATTGTCTGTTTACATTTCTCCTTTAACAAATATCAAATTTGTAATGATCTTTCTGTAATAGAATTGTAATACCTTGATTTGAAGAATAAGAAATTCTACTCACAGTACATCTGAATATGATATTAACTAATGTTTAATTTGAACTATAGATATCAAGTTTATAATACAGCCAGCAAGCGTTATGTATTGGAAACGGTAGTAAATTATTGAAATTCAATAAGCGATGTTTTGATTTTATTGTAATGATTGAAATATAGATAAATTAATATTTAACACTTATATTTATATTAAAGTTTATTAGTTTGCATTGGTGAAAACCTGACCCTCCCTTTTTACGTAGTAACAATGTTTTTTTTTTTATTGAATTCAATATCAGCATTGAGCGATGTTTTTAACAAAGAATGTTGATGCAGTTTTTTAGATTCAAATATAACTTGAACAGACTTTGACGTCACAAAATGGATTCCTGGCTCTATGCCATATGATATCTCATTGGTAATGTTTGTAACAGTTTTATCGACAAATACTCTTGTGGAAGATTACGTTGCTTACGTGGGAAACAAATGTCTGGCCATGCCACCTCCGCTGCGCCCCGGCAGGAGGGGTAGACCCAAAAAGTGCTGGCTTGACGTCGTAAGGGGTGATATACGTGCCAATGAGCTAACTACCAGGGATGCTGAAGAACCTGCGAAGTGGAGAAGAAAAAGTCGGAAAGCGGACCCCGGGCGATGAAGCGAGAGTTTGGGCTGCAACCGGGATTCATCGCTGAGATGATGATGATGACTCTTGTGGAAGATTGGGAGGTATGCTTTATTAAGCGTGCTATCTACTAGCTTTTTGTTTAAGCTTGATGATCGTGTAAGGGTTTGATGCAAAAGAGATGACGTGTATCAAAGGTGAATGCTTTAACCATGCGAAGTTAATAACAAAAGCGTGACAGGGCGTAATACCAGCACGCTTAAGCCCTTCTTTGGTTGTCATAATGTTGACGCAGTTTTAACTCTGCAAATTTGTTTACTACGGTCTAATGTGATTTATTATGAAGTAAATAAGAAAATTCGGGATTGAAGTCCTGTGTTGAAATACTTTTTTTCAACATCCTTAATGTTTTATTGGTTTTATAATAAATTATAAACTAGACGTAGGTATAAAAGCACGAACCCTTGTTTAATGAGACGCAAACTTTCAGAAATAACCGGGGTCGGTTATTTACGCACCTTTCACGGCACGGGATATCGTTCTGGATGAAAAGGTCTACACGAGGGCACACTTCATTAGACTGGGCGGAATATAAATATCTTATGGCTCTTGCATACATCATTTATTTTGCATATCACTTATTTTTCAGTTTATTTGTTCAATAGTTTGTAAGTTTCTTTCATTTTCTTGTATATATATTTAAGGTGAACAATAAAGAGTTTTCAATCATTCATTCATTCATTATTTTTTTACTTTTACGAAATAGGGAGGTATTTTACTATTATAAGAGTTATAAAATAAAACTAACGTGAACGTTTATCACCATGAATATATTTCAACTTCACTTAACAATTATATTTCTTACATTGTCCATTTTTTAGTATTACACCGTCTATAATAATAATTTGTCGCTTGTTTTTATATCCCGTCGACAGGTGTCTCCCCTCCTGCCATTACTTGCCAATAACCAAAATTAATTATCTGCCAAAATATTTATAACAGAAACGGAAACAATTCCGCTAGTTAATATCTATAGCAAAATTATGATATTATAATAATAAATTTAAAATGTGGACATAAAATTATTTAGACATTAATTATTATATTATTTCTATAAATCCTCCTCCTCCTCGCGTCGGTTTCCTCAGTGCTGAGGGTCGTGATCATCTCGACGGAGTACTTTGGTGCGTATTATTTGCCGCCATCTGCCCCTATCGGAAGCAGAGTGTAAAGCGTCGTGGACAGTAGTTTCCAGGGCAGTGCGAATCTGATCGGTCCATCGCATGGGGCTCCTTCCTCTTGGTCTTCTTCCCTCCACCTTCCCTGTTACCATCAGTCTCTCCAGGTTGTCCTCATCCCTTCTGGCGATGTGGCCGAAGTATTCTAGGACCCTTCGCAAGCAGGTGGTAGAGAGCCTAGTCACAATGCCCAGCCGTTTCAGGATCGACACATTAGTTCGGTGTGCCGTCCAGGGTATGCCCAACATCCTTCTCCAGCACCACATTTCGAAGGCATCGATGCGTTTTCGGTCGGCTTTCTTTAAGGTCCATGTTTCAGCGCCATAAATGAAAATGGAAAACACCAGTGATCGCACAAGATTGGTCTTGGTTTTTATGCTGATGGTTCTACTCTTCCATAATTTCTCTAATTGTGACATGGCGCCTTTTGCCATGCCGATCCTACGACGAATCTCTCCCTCGCAAGAACCATCGTTGCAGATTTCGGAGCCCAGGTATTTGAATTTGTTGACCATTTCTAATTGCAGTGTTCCGGTAAGCTCCAACCTGCCAGACCGATCCACAACCATAACCTTAGTTTTAGACCTGTTTATAGCGAGACCCAGCTCAGCGCTGACGCTCTCCATCCTGCTAAGCAGTTCATACATTTCAGCCTCGTTGGCTGCCAACAGAGTTGTGTCGTCAGCATAGCGTAAGTTTGTGAGCTTATGCCCGCCAATGTTGATTCCACCGCTCCAGCCGTCGCAGGTCTTCCGTACGATGTACTCGCCGTATACGTTGAACAGGATTGGCGAAAGTATACAGCCTTGTCGAACTCCCTTTTCAAAACCAAAAGGACCCGAAGTCACATGGTCAACCCTCACGATTCCCTGGCTGTTATAATATAATGCCTGGATCAGTGCTGTTAGGTGACCAGGTACGCCAAGCTCACCAAGTACCCTCCACAAACAATCCCATTCCACGCAGTCGAAAGCCTTGCTGTAGTCCACAAAACACATTACCACTGGGGTGTCAAACTCGTAGCATTTCTCCACCAGTTGTCGCACGTTCAGGATTTGCTCTCTGGTACCTTTTCCCTTGACGAAACCAGCCTGCTCCTGTGAGATCTGCCAATCGAGGTGATACCGAATCCGGCCGTTGATCACATGAAGCAGTACTTTGCTGGCATGAGATATTAGGGCGAGGGTGCGGTAGTTTTCGCAACTCTTGGTGGACCCCTTCTTATGCAGTGGTAGTATTGTTGATTGTGTCCATTCCTCAGGCCAAACGCCGTCTTGCCAGACCTTGTTGCAAATACTGTGCAGTGCGTCGATCCCCGAGTCACCCAAAGCTTTGAGAACTTCAGCTGTTACCTGATCAGGTCCTGGCGCTTTTTTGCACTTAAGTTTTTGTAGTGCGGCTGTTATTTCGGACCGTAAAATGTCTGGCTCCAACTCTAGGGCCGCCCAGTCTGCGCGACTGTCAACCACCGAAGATGACTTTTTGTATAGCTGCTCACAGTATGAGCGCCATCTCTCTGCTATATTGTCAAGTTCCATCAGTGGTCTACCGTCGGGGTCCTCTATGACCCATGATTTGGGCTTGAACTGCCTGCTCAACAAACGAACTTTTTTAAACAAGTCTGCTGTTTGTAAATTATTTGCATGCGATTCCACTTCACTGCAAATGTTGGTGATAAAGTGGTTTTTATCAAGGCGACAGCTTTTCTTTATAGCTCTGGATAGTTCAGAGTATTCCTTCATTACGGCAGCGTTCTGCAGTCCTTTGATTTTGGTCTCCTTCCTCCTCTGAATTAGATTCCATGTGTGCTCTGAGATCCATGTCGCCCTCTTATGATCTTTATTGCCTTTTGGGACAACTTGCTTAAGGGAATCATTCATAACCGCTTTAAGATGTTTCCATTGTGAGTTGACGTCAGTGGTAGCAGTCAGTGGGGCCTCAGCCAGTCTTTCCTCGGTCAGGTTCCGGAAGCATAGTTGCTCTGCAGGATTCAGGGATCTAGTCACAGGCCGTGACGACTTATGGTTCACCTTTAACCGCAGAGAAAATACAGCCACCAGCAGCACATGGTCAGAGCCACAATCAGCACCAGGGAATGTTTTTACATTTTTGACAGATGACCTCCAACGGGTATCTATCATAATATAATCGATCTGGTTTCTGTATCGCTCCCCAGGAGATCTCCAGGTATAGAGGCGTCTTGGGTGATGCTGGTAAAGAGTGTTCATGATGGCGAGTTTTCTTCCTAAACAGAACTCCGCCAATCTCTGTCCACGCTCGTTCCTGATGCCCAGGCCATGCCCTCCAACAATGCCCGCCGAGTGTGTGCCAGGCTCGCTTTTGCCAATCTTAGCATTCCAGTCGCCGATGATGATAGTTATTTGGCGGCCAGGTATATCATCAAGCGTTTTTTCTAGGGTCCCGTAGAATTCGTCAATATCTTCGTCGGACGCTGTTGAAGTGGGAGCATAGACCTGTACGATATTGAGTAGACATGGTTTCGTATTCAGCTTCATTGTAATAATTCTGTCAGATATAGGATTATAGCCGAGGACATATTTGTTCATTTTAGCTGGTAACAGGAAGCCGACTCCATTTCTGCTGGAACTGTCACTCCCCGAGAAGTATGAAGTGCTCACCAAGGTGGTCCTAAAATGGCCCTGCCCGCGAAGATGAGTCTCGCTGACACCCAAAATCGAGATATTAAGGCGTTCTCTTTCCTCATCCACGATGCTTAATTTTCCTGGGTGCAGTAAGCCCCTGGTATTCCAGGTGCCAATACGATGTTGAGAAAGTAATGAGTCCCTAAATCCAGTTATTTTAATTCCACTAGTATTATTTCTTCCTTCTGAGGCCCAGTGGTCCGCATCATCGGAAGCTTCGGTAGCATATTTCACACTATTCGGCCCGGGCACCGAGTAGCGCCGGGCGTCAGCCGGGTCGTCCAACAAACAATTCACGTTTCCTCCTGTATGCATAATGAGATGATTTTCTTGGGAGATTAGCATGGTGGGTTCCCACGTCCTTCCATGACAGTCTTTTTGAGGGTATTTAATTCCTCAGAGTCACTGCTGGCCTCAAGATGGGTTATTTACCGCCGCCCAATACTCGGCGTTGACGTTTTCTAGTTGCATTGTCACTTACAACGAACCCTCCTCTTTTCTCATCCGGGCTTGGGACCGGCAACGGCAGAGTTAAGTAAATAATTTCTATAAATATTTTGTATTAATTTTGGTTATTGCGTTTTGAAACATTTACAAACTTGGAAACCTACTTACATGTAGGTTATTTAAAAATGAAATCACAAATTTAAGAAATGTCATTACCAAAATATTTAAATTACACTTGAATCTAACAAGTGTACCATTAAACTAATTAAGATGATAAATATTACGTACAAATATAATATAATAATGTTGGGCTTGGATCTCGCCCGAGAGGTAACTAACGGAGGGTACCGTACCCACCACGCTCTTCCAAAACGGATTTGCCGAATACACACTCGTTTAACAGCGATCGTAGTATGCAGATTCTCTCATAATTTTTCCCTTCATAGGGTACGTGACAATTATGTTATACTATGCACATTAGACAAGAAAAGCGTAAACAGTGCATGAGATCGCAACATTGAAACCTTTGAGTTCTGGTCTTCTAGAGCAGTGTTTTTCAACCTGTGGATCGCGACCCATAAGGGGGTTGCGAAGCCTTACTCGGGGGGTCACCGGCAAAAGGAAAAGCTCTCGCCCGCGACGATAATGCGGTGTGGCAACGCTGCGAAGTTAAACCGTGCAAACTGGCGTCCAAATCAAAGCCGCACGCAGCCTTAACAACTTACTTCGTACTTGCTTTCAAAGTTGTTGCGGCTTTTTACAGAATGTAGATCTTAATAATGAATATACGTACCAAAATAGAGAAAATCATAACGTAGTTTTATAAATTACTTACTAACTTTTTGTCTCTCTATGGCCCAAGGGGGTCGCCAGAATTTTTCAACCCTTAAAGGAGTCGCGTATTCAAAAATATTGAAAAACACTGTTCTAGAGAGATACCATATACCTACGAGGGTGGTCTGAAAAGTTTCCAACCTAACAAAGATACAAGACGTTTTTTCAGTTTTTTTTTATATTTCAACATAGTCTCCTTGTACTCTACACACTTCTCCCAGCGATGCTCCCATCTCTGTAACCTATCCAAATAGTACTCGGCGTTTTTCTCTGCAAAATAATTGTTCACGAAGGTGATTGCCTCTTCATTTGACGAAAATCTCTGTCCTTCGAGTGCAATTTTTAGATGAGGGGACAAAAAGAAGTGGCTTGCGGCTAGATCTGGTGAGTAAGGCGGATGGTCAAGCAGTTCAACCGTAATTCGTGAATTTTCGCCATGGCAACCGCTGAGGTGTGGATTTTCATTTTCTGCAAATGTGGCCGTTTTCCGCAAGTTCTGCCTTCAGCTTGTCAAGTAATGATGCGTAGTATGCTCCTGTAATGGTTTTTCCTTTTTGAAGATAATCGATTAAAATAACTCCATGACTATCCCAAAAAACAGTCGCCATCACTTTCCCAGACAGAAAACAGTTTTTGCTTTTTTGGAGCCGGTTCCCCCTTTGCAGTCCACTGTTTGGACTGTATTTTTGTTTCGGGCGTATAATGGTCTATCCAAGTTTCATCTACAGTAATTAATCAGCGCCAAAACTCAGATTTATTGCACCTAAACTGCGCCAATAGAGCGTTGGAAATGTTCATTCGAACATGCGCTATCAGCTTTCTCATGTCTAAATGTTGATTTAATATGTGACAAATACGTTCTCTTGACATATTCATAACCTCTGCTATCTCTCTCACTTTAATTCGGCGGTCGTCTAGCACCATTTGGTGAATTTTGGCAATGTTTTGCAGTTTTTGGACATCCCGAACGTTCATCGTCTCCCAAGCTCTTACGGCCAAGTTTAAATTCAGCTGCCCAAAATTTCACTGTAGTAAACGATGGCGCAGTCCCCATACACAGAATCCAACTCATCTTTGATTTGCGTAGGCGTTATTGCCTTTCAAAAACAAATATTTAATGACAGCTCGATTCTCGATTTTGTCCATTTTCATAAAAACACTCACATCAACTTACTCAAACGACTGTTACATAACAACTGCGCGTCCAAAATGGCTGAAACTTTGGTGAGTAACTGTCAACAGATGAATAACGAAATTCACTAGCTTTTATTTACGAGTGCTGCTATCTTCATGTTGAGGTCGGAAACTTTTCAGACACCCTCGTATTACATAAAATAGGTGTACAATATTAGTGAGCTTAAAACAATAATGTATATGTAACGATAATTATATCATTTATGTGTCTGTTATGTAAATTAATGTCTGTAAAGAGCACTAAAAAGTTGACGCCTGTTTCAAATCACTTTGATTTCCTATGAATCATCTTAAATTTAATTAAATGATGTATGTTTACAATTTGGCGGTCATGTTTTGATTTGTTATTTTAATTAAAGTATTAAGTTCTATTATAATAATATAAATACTCTTCTATTATAATATTTTATCCGTGCAGGGGCGGAGAAAGAATACTAACCTCTGCGGCCGGCGTCGGCCTGTCATAAAAGACGACAAAACAACCCACCCTAGCTACGTGGTAGGGCCTCAAGCCCGTCTGGATGGCGACCACCTTCGGTCTTAAGTATGCCGCCATAATAACCATGTGTTGCGTTCCGGCATTAGTGACCCAAGTTCCTGTACCCTTATGGGACAGCAACGTGTTTGTGATACCACTGGCGTTGCAAACATCTATAGGCGACGGTAATAGCTAAAATAGCTAAAAATATACAGCATTAAAAAAATACTTAACTAACGTCAATCGTTAGATTTGTAGCATATATGTTAAACTATATCACAGATATAATACAAACAGTCAGGTCGAGCCTTTTTCACAAAATTTTTACCTCCCGGCGCTCTCTTATCGGTCCATATTTGAGGGCGGTACGCGGAACAGCACGCGTCTCCTCACATTGATTATGCCCTCTGAAGGGTCATCCGCGACCGTTGCACATTTTCCATTCTATAAACTTCTGATAATGCAGTGACACATGAATTTTCTTTGAAGGTAAATTTCCAGGATATCTTTAATTATCCTACGTTCCTTAAAAGTACTGTAAGGTAATTTATTGTAATTATTAATTATACTAATAATATTACAAATTCCGTATAAAATTAGTCTCTTAGAAAATAAATAAAATAAACAGTAGTATAAGTAAATAAACAAAAATAGCTACCTTAATTGATTTGTAACCTTGGCGGTGAGGCGGGCCTTATGATGCGGCAACCATTGTTTAGCAGTAAAAAAAGGCTTAATTGAAGGACTAAGCAAACAGAAACATAATATCCGTGAAATAGCTGTTTATATTTCGTTTGTACGCATCTATTAAGAATGTGTTAAAAAAGTTTGTTTTCCTAATTTGGGATTGCTCCCTGGCTTTCATTCCTACTGTTTTCGTTACTTCTACCGCTTTGTCATTCCGTGGTTATGAGCAAACGTTTTCATTACAGTCTTAGAATTCCATTGGTCTGTATGACATTCTTCTTTCGAGATCCTTACACATCCAGAGATAATTGTATATATCCGGGTCTTCTTCCCGCAGTCTGTTATTGGGGGAGCTTTTGAGACCGCGACCCCCCGTGACGTGGTTCGAGCTGCCGGAGCACACATCCGTGTTTGTGTGGCATCATCGCAGCTTTAAGTTGGCCCATCTTGGCTTGGTGGACCAATTATGGTTATCGACAGCCATCAGCGACTTATGTTGGCATATCTGTGGCTTGATGAACTCGCGACTTCAGTTGTTCATCGCCCAGGTTCGACAAGCGTTCTATCAAGTCCCTTGGGGTCAAATATTCGACGCATCGAGATCGCCACAAAGTCCTCTACACGGGGAATGCCTACGCCGCGGGCGATTACATCATTTGCGACGTACCGAACCGCATCTGTGCGCACTCCTAGGGTGATTTATCTGCTGGGATTTGGGTGGGTCACTGTCGAACAAAGCGCAAGCCATGTCGAAGCTGCGTATGTTAGTCTGGAACGGACATATGTCTTTAGATCCCGATTTTGGTCCGCAGAGGCCTTAGTTAGAAGCAACTACAGGTCGGAGCATGGAGAGATAATGATAATTATGTCATATGATACTGCAAATTATATATGTTAGTTACTTTAGGTGCTGTTTTTTCTGATTTAGTGTTATTCAGTTACCCGCCTTCTTCAGCCGGCGCTAGGCCTCCAGAAGTACGACGGAACGAGTTACACGTGTTACTAGAGCGAGGGCGTATGGGTGCACTGCGCAGGAGTTCCATATTACCCCGCTTCACAAGCGAGGTAATATAGCCTTAGCAGCGATATGTGTAAAAAGTTTTTTCAGCTCGAAAACGAAGATTACAAGCATTCCACTTTCCAGCAGAAACTGGTTGAGGGTTAATGCTAATTGTTTCTTAACTTTCAGGGTCGAGTGGTGACGGCCGTAAAAAGCGGCCGCGGGCGGCCCCTCGGGGGAGGACCCGCCGCCCGCACTATTGCCGCGAGGGAGAGGGCCGCGTGCTGTTCTGCGACCCCCCCTCAACTGTTGATCCAGGAGAGCCCCGGGGGACGAAATCCTGACCCCCGGCGCCAACAATTTAAAAGGGGCCCGCCTTAAAATAAAGGGCGGGCCAGCGCCGGCCCAGGCCACGAGATCGGCAGGCCATATATCCGTGGGCCCGGGCGTAGGCGATAGGAGAACAGCGGAGTTTTTTAGTGGGTAGTCGGATGGTCGAACATCTTTCCCGGAGTCCCACATATCCCTCGGTCCCCCCGGACCGGGGGAACCCGTCAAGAAAGGATTTTCCCCGAGACTAAAAAAAAATGTAAAGCAAAATATACGCCATATGTCACCTATAAACTGAAATTAGGTTCCACGTGTAACATACTCGTACAACAATATGATTAGCAAGATGTTCGTTTTATTTTGCTAACGCGTGTTGTATATTCATTTTCAAAACTGAAATAATATTCATCATATAAGGTTAATGTAGTGGCCTACTTACCACTAGGTGTAAAACTGTACGACCGAGTGAATTTTACAAAAGCGGCGTTTGATATCGATTAATAATTTAAACTAATTCTCATAATTGCCACTTCATATACTAATATACGGGACTGCTGACTGTATACATCTTTTAAAAATCATTTCGTCTAATATAGATTGCTCAGATTTATTAAGCAAAATCAACTTTAACGTTCCGGCCAAGTCTGTACGTGTCAATTTGCTAATAAATATGCCTTTCAGTTCTACCAACTATAGGTAAAATGCATTCCTATTGCGAGCAAGTAACTATTTAAATAATATTAGTAAGCAGCATAATGTTGACCCATTTTGGATCAGTATTTCGGGAGCCAAGCGGTGTCTAAGCAATAAACTTTTCTGTGACTAGTTTTATAGTGTAATGTAGATCTCCATATCTGTATGTTAGTTATTCAAGATGTTATTCGTGAAAACCTGTAATTGGCTGTCTGATAATAATTTCAAGTATTTTTTCATGTGTATTAGCTGTAGGTTTTCCATCATTAAATAAATAAATAAAATTAATAAAAAGATAACGCGGCAATGAAACCTGCATATAGAAATATTCAGTTTATGTAAACTGTCAATATGGAATCCTTACACTCAACGTGATGCTCGATCCTTATAAAAGAAGGTCTTAGTTTAGCAGTCAAATATTGTCCATAGTCCTTATCGAACATTATCTGGGTTCTGCATATTATGGAGTTCTATAGGTTCATTCGCAGACATGCTTGGACTATATTCTTCTCGTGACTATCTGATAGCATCTGCAGTTTGATTTTAGCATTAATTCTTATAACATTCCTATTTGGTGTGGTATATCATGTCCTAATAACTGCAAGGTTGAAGCACTATCACTAAACAGGAATCGACTATGCACCTTAACGAGGGCGCTAACCGAGCATTGCTATCTAAAAAAGCACCTCAATACCATAAAGATTAGGGATAGACAAGTCTGTAGCGATAGCAGGTTCTGAGCATAGCAAGTCTGTATTGAGGTTAAAAGACACGTGTTGCTATCAAACCTGGTAATGTAGCCAGCGTTTAGGGAAGGCTTCCGGCCGTCTCGAATTTCCGCCTGCTTCTTTTGTGATCATTGTGTTTTCAGTGTCTTTGAAATAAGTTCCTAGTTGTTATGCATTATTGGAGAGCTAAGAAAACGGTCATATTTTTAAAATAATCTGCAAGCCAAGTTTCAAAACGTTTTTTTTTTGTTTTTAGGAAAAAAATCTCAATAAAATATTTAAATAATATCGTTTTTCGTCTCGCATTTTTAAATTTGGACCGATAAGTGTTGTTTTAAAATTGATAAATAAGCAGTGTTTAAATGCTTTTACAAATCAGAAGAAAAAATGAGATTTAAATTTATACTTTTTTTAAATAAATTTTTGATATTGCATTTTTGACTATTTTGATAAAAGCTAAAAAAAAGCATGATAACTCAAAACTGGTTCACTTTTGCATGATGCATAAGGGGGTTAAAATTATCGCAAATAGTCACACCTATCACCTCCTAACGCGAATACGTAAAATTACCATAACACTGTAGTCGCATTCAATAATAATATTGCGCTGTTGCTATGTGGCGTGCAACTGGAATCCAGTCCTATAACCAAGACCAAAGACAGCAATATTAAGATGGTTAGCCATTGTAGCAGATGAGGATAGAATGTTCTATAGAAAGAACTGGAAATCTCATAGGGAAATCAATATCTTTCCAATGTGATAACAACAGACGAAAAATTATGCGTTTTGTAAGCCAAGCCTTTGCATGTACCAATTTAAGCCCAGAAGATATCAAGGCAGGATTACAGAACGTATTGATTTTTTTAACAAAAAGTTAAAGCGTGGATTGGTCGAGTTCGTCGGTATAAAGAGCGCACTGGTCGATATAACTTGAACCGTCTATATCAAAGTAATCAGAAAGATTACGTTGGAGTGTGCAGAAGATGGGAGAAACTAGATAACCTGAGTATCAGGGCCCAGATATTGGTACGGTGACAGCATTCTGGAGCAATATCTGGTTCATGCCAGTCAGTTGTAGGAATGGTGACTAGACTAGACTAGTTATACAGGCTTACTACGATATGGAGCCGGTAGTCCTTGAACCAAAAGACAACTGATGTGCAATACGTAGCTCACAGACTTGGAAGAGCCCAGGATAAGATGGATTGCACAATTTTTGGATAAAATGGTTCAAAGTTCGCATCCCTGTTTAGCTAATCAATTCCAGGAAGCCATAAACACTGAATTGCTTCCATCTTTTATGACTACTGGTGTCACCTATCTGCTCCATAAGACTAATAGAACCACTGAAGCTAAAAATTACAGACTATCACTTGTCTACCAATTATTTACAAGTTGCTTACATCCATTTTCAGATCAAAATACATGACATACGTTATTAAAAATAATATTTTGGTCTATTATCAAGGTGGATGTAAAAATGGATCCCGTGGTACTAAGGAGCCTCATTGATATGTCAATTAATTATCAGGTTCGGCGAAACAGATAAAACCTTTCAGTAGCCTGGATTAACTACAAAAAGCCCACGATTCTGTCCCTCACACATGGCTAGAAAGGGTACTCGAGCTTTACAAAATTGATAAAACCCTTCGAGAATTCCTTTGCTTCATATATATTTTTTTTATTGCTGTAGAACAGCAGACAGGCTGACGGCCCGCTTAGAATTTAGCAGTTACCGTCGCCTATGGGTGTTTGCAACGCCAGTGGCATCGCGAACACGCTGCTGTCCCATAAGGGTACAGGAACTTGGGTCACTAATGCCGGAACACAACACAAGGTTATTATGGCGGCATACTTAAGACCGAAGGTGGTCGCCATCCAGACGGGCTTGAGGCCCTACCACGTAGCTAGGGTGGGTTGTTTTGTCGGCTTTTACGACAGGCCGACCCCGGCCGCAGAGGTTAGTATTCATTCTCCGCCCTTGCACGGATAAAAATATACGGGAAACAAGGCAACTGTTCTAAGATATCCAGGTCCTGAAGATCTTTATGATTTGCACGAACCTATAAGGATTAGGCGAGGCATCTTTAAAAGTGACAGTTTGAGTCGGTTATGGTTTTGCCTGGTTTTGAATCCACTAAGCACTCTGCTGAAAGAAGCTGGGCTTTCAACTTCGCAGAGGGGGTGAAATTATATTGCACCTTGAAATTATAATGTATATGGATGACGTAAAGTTATTCTCATTTTAGCAGCTGCATGAGTATTGAGTTTGGTGTGAACAAATGTGCGAACATGCATGTGCGAAGGGAGAGAGTTGTAGATTCAGAAAATGTACAACTTACTGAAAATATAACTCTCAGATTTCTCTTCGAAGGAGAAACCCACAAATATCTTGGTATGTCAGAGTCATTGGGTATACCCAATGCTGATACGAAACAAACAATAAGGGATTGTTTTTTCTTCCGCTAAAGAAACGTCATGAAAAGTCTTTTTTCTTAGAGGAATAAAGTGCCCGCTTTTAATGGTTGGGTCGTACCATCATTAGCAGACTCCTTTGGCATACTAATATGGACTCAAACTGAGATGTATATATGTATGTATCACCCACGCTCGTCGGTTATGAGATTGTACATCCCACGGCAATGTGGAGGTAGGGGTTCTTAAATATCAAAGACCTCCACATCCGTGAGGTATACAACCTCAGAGAATATTTTTTAATGCTCATGGGGCTCAGAGTATGCATTGCGATATGATGTCACTTGACAAGGGACTAACTCTGTTATCTTTAGCGAAACAGAAGTGGCAAAATCCAGCGGTGATGAGTGCAGCCGAGCAGATATATGAGAAAGCAAGGAGTTACATGGTAAGTTCTATAAGGTCCTAAATGGGCCTGATATGGATCTACTGGCATCGGTAAACTGGTTACTTTCCGGGGACCTGTTGACCCAGGGAAACTGAAGGTTTTGTCTGTAAAATAAATAAAACAAAAAACGAACAAATACAGGATGTACATTCTAAAAGACGGCACGCTTGACATTTATCGAGTGTATCGCCTCCCTGGTGAATCTATCAGACATGTTACTTCCTATTGTTCTCGTCTTGATAACAGCGAATACTTGCACGGACACAACCTAGTAGCCAGGTATGTATGTCGACCAACAACTAGCTTTGAAATTATAATCTTATAAACTCGGAGGTGCCTTATTACTAATATAGACCTGAGCCAATTCTCAATAATGGCTCATATTTGCTCTACTGGGATCGGCCGATTATCACGGACAGGTGTATTATTGCTAATAAACCTGATACTGTGATAGTGAACTGATCTGCGAGACGTGCTGTGATTGTAGATGTCGCAATTCCACATGATGATAATCCCGTTGGCGTCGAAAAAGAAAACCAACATAATTGATCTCGCGCATGATATTATTGCTATGTGGAAATTGGGTACGATCATAGTTCCTATAGTAGAGTTTGAGTAAAAAAAATATAAAATAAAGAAAAAGCTGATATAAAGAATAAACAAATTGAAATACAGAATTTCTAAAATAGGTAAATACAATTAAATCCAATTAGAGGACAAGCGTTGAACAATTAAATCGTTTAATTTTGCAACGATTAGCGATTGTTGCGAACACGACGATTGTGTGCCAGTAATTTCTGTAATTATTCAGTATTTAGTCATAAATATGTATTACGTAAATCATCTTGCAGTTGGAGCTCAACCAGAGATCAGAGGTTTGAATCCCACAATAGCAAGCGTTAATTATCGCTTACTGTGCATATATCAAATTTAATCTAATTTCCATACAAAGATAGTCAGTATATGTCTTATTAAATTTTTTCCCTTTTCTTATCGTTGAGCGTATCGTGAGCCGATGGACAACTGACTCGCCAATCTCAAGACCTAGGCTGACGATGACTCGCCCCTTTATTCAGTGCGTGCGTTTGCGCTAGAGGTCAGGTGGTCAACTCCCTGGCGCTCTTCTACGGTATACCGGAAAGTTCCAAGAAAATGGGAAAAAATATTTATTCAAAGTAATCATTGTGTTGGTCATTTTTATACAAAATTTGAGGACTACGTCCAGCTGTATACAACATTCAACTGGTGGCGGTGACGTGTATATAAAATAAATCATTTATTAGTAATTTACGCTTGATTGGAGATCGTTTCACACTTGAACGAGATCAGCTAGATAATAGTCTACCTGGCATTGCCTTGCTCATCCAACCAAGTTGCTTGTACATTTATGCTTGTAATTGTCAAGAATTATATTCCTAGACACTTGTCGTAGCAAGAATATTTCTTGGTCGTTTCTTACTTCTCTTGCTGTAGTTGTTATGATAAAATTATATTAGGTTTTGCTAAAATGCAAACGATATATTGGCTCTGGAGTATATAAGGTCGTCAGCTAATGCATTCTTTTTCAAAAAGTAGTGTACCCGCATCGATTTTTAACTAAAGGCATCTAGACATTATTTTTAGCTATCATGTCCGTGACATTGTTGATAAATTGCAGGAATATTGTCTCCGCCACGTTTTACGGCGACCGGCTACTGTGGGGCACAAACATCTGGCTATTCCAGCTCCGGAAGTTTGAAGCGGAGACTCAAAAACTACTTGGTTGACGTCGTAAAAGGTGATATGCATGAAAGTGATGCCGAAGACCGTGCGAAGTAGAAAAGAAAATGTCGGAAAGTGGACCCCGTGCACCGAAGCGGAACTTTGGTTTGCAACGGGGACTTAACGCTAACGCTTTCTGTTGAATTTACGACAGTTAACTGTGGCAAGAAAAGTCTCCTTATAATAAATCTTAGTGTATTATTAGATTACATTACATTTAGACCTTTAAAGAAGAACAGAAACAATAAATACGCGGTAACGCGATAAAGCCTTAAATTACTTAATATAAAGAAAAAAAAAACTGTAATTTAATTCAGCATTGATCCCACAAACAAAGCTGTCAGCCGCATGGAAGTTTCCCGGAAGTTTTTCAAAACGAGACGCGCCCCGGAAAAGCATTTCTTTTTTTGCTAACAATAGATGTACCCTTTTATATTATTTAGCTTTTTTACAGAATTGATTAATAAAACAAAGATTTCAGAAATCAAAATAATATCTCTTTATTTTTTATTTGATTTTTCAGAAGTTGTTGTGATTAAGACTGTTATGAGTCTTTTCGTAGCACATGTCGATGTCATTCCTAAGTTGATGAAAGTATTGAGTTAACACGATTAGCTTCCACGCAAATGATCTGGTAATCGTGTCGGTGGATTCGATTTCCACGGAGGACTTTATATTTATGTGATGTAAATAGTTTGTTCTGATCTGCTTGTCTGACAATTGTGAATCCTACTGAACATGTTTTAAATAGCAGAAAACTATCACTAACGGATGCATTTCTGATGTAGAGATTAACCAGATTGAAGAGTCAGCGGATGAGCTTCTTTAAAATAAAAAATAGTAGTAGGGATAAACCTGTGCTCAAATTTTGTTTTCGCGCGATCTTCAGTATTACTACCGGTAATTTTATCAGTATGCATATCACCCTTAACATAGTTAAGCCAGCATGTCTTGGATCGGCCGTTTCTGCCAAAGCTTTGCAAAGGTGTACGTAAACAGACTGCTGTAAGCTCTTGTTTCGGTGACCGATTTCTTTTTTGCTACTTTTTCTTCTCTTTTTCTCTCGAATCTGGACATCCAGTGTCCATTAGCATGCAAAGACGACACTTGCAGTTTATCCACAACATAATGTAGATGGAGGTTGTCGCGAATGAGGGATTTCCTGACGCTGTCATTGATTGTCACTTGACGCACCCACCGTAATATACCTGTTTTAATTAGTAGGACTGAAGTACGACAGAAAGTTAAACAGTCTATATGATAGCAATTGATCAGGAACCACTAAGGTCTAGTTGTGCACATGACCATGATATGAGGCAATCAACACTGGCTGTAGTATCGAATAAACTGGTTTGCATGGGCACTGTACAGAAGTGAATAGTTTCGGTGCAGCATTTAAGTTTATAGTGGGTATACCCTGACTTTTTATGGTGACAGATAAGAACTATAAGCTAAGAGGAACTAACAATCCAACCATAACTCAACAACTACTGCGAATCTCCTTCGGATTTGTAGGGTATGTGTTGTATTCCCATCGTTTGATCGACGGGATACCTCACTGCATGTCATTTATGCGCTATCGATGTTCACTATCTAGGATCAAACAGTATACGTATAGACACTAGACTTATCTAAACTACTTTGTGGTAGCACGATCACTTGTTTTGGTGAATTGTTGATTTTGTAATTTAAGTTTTTCGGTAACGCGAAAAAAACGTTGACGCGCACGGAATCTCGTCATCCCCCTTGCGTTCCTTTTTTTTCTTTATGGCCTCGCTCTCGTGATCTTTTGCAGGTGTCAGTGCTTGACAGTCAAAAAATTTACGTCTTCTGATAATCTCCGAGAGCCTATCAAGCCAACATGGAGTCACGCATGGACCGCAGAATTATGGCGACGAAACAGTATGCGATTTAATTTATAGGCCTGGGAGCTTTACACGTAGCCGGTAGTATAATGTAAGATTGATAAAATTCACAAATGGCATGGAAACACTATGCATGGCACATACGATAAGACAGTCGTGGTGTAACAGTATAATCAATGGACGCGTCCGCCATTGCTCATGAATGACATGTCGCCAAGAAAGCAAAAATGCATGACGGTCGTGTGTGTATACATAAAATATGTTAAGCTTACTTATGGTCCAAATTACAGCCTCGAGAATAAGCCTCATCTCGTAAGTTTTGATGCATTTTTTCTCTTTATAGTGTATTTGTTTAAAATGTTGATAGATTTCTTGAGTGATAATTATTCTTTTTTAAAGAGTATTACAAATTAAATCTTATCAAGTCGACCACTCAGAGCGTTAGAGTTCGTTGTATAAATCCTTCCTTTTTTAGAAGTAATTTAAGTTGTGTAGTAAAATTTGTAAATATACACTAAGCATGAGATTGCGGAAAAAAACTCGAATACTTAAATATAAATGACACAATGTAATTAAAATCTACACACGCATATGTACCCCTTCTTCGCAATGTCTTAAAGAGCTCGTTAGCTCCGTTGCCCATTGGCGAATCTTGCAAAAAATAGCCTAACCGAGCTGAATTTTCATATTAACTAGCCCAACTGAATTTCGCGTCCTGGATCTGGAAACAAATCAATTCACAACTTTAATAAATAACACCATGTTTAAAATTAAAACATTATTAATGATTAGTATTGGAGTTAAAAGAAGAGATAAAGTAAGATTGGCACAATAAAAGCAAAATTCAAGAATGTCAATATAGTTTATACACAATTAAAATTGAGATGGACTGGACACATGATAAGAGACAAAAAGAGAAATGGACTAAACTTATAATAGAATGGTACCCCAGAGACAGCAAAAGAAATCGAGGTAGACAAAGTAAAAGATGGGAGGACAACCTCAGAAAAGTAGCTAGCCCAGCATGGAGGCAAATTGCGAAGGACAAGCTGTAGTGGAGAAACCGGATGCCGACAACTAAACACTTATTATAGTAATAGATGTAAATGTAATTCTACAGTAATAAAGGCTTATTTATTATTATTATTTATTAATGATTAGTACGTATTTGGTTTCATATTACCTCTATAACAGTTATCAGTTTTCCAGCAATAAAACGTGCTCTTTATACAATCAAGTAATCATAATGCACATACTTTTGAAGTATTCAATTAGTGATTGGATTTATTTCCTAGTATTTGGCTAATTTAGTATTAATGACGCGCCTTGTGTTTCACTGGGAAATCTGCAGCAAAACAGCAGCTTTTTAGATTTGCGGCTCTCCGAAGCGCCGCACAGGGCTGCAATTATTCGAGACTTACGAGTGATTGCGTTATACCTACGGCTTGAGACTAGTCTGGAATATTGTTTATGCGTTTTTTAATATAATCCACTCAAACTCAATTTCACTAGAGATAAATTAATTAATGTTTATTTTTTAATACTCACCATTCGACAGGGCTTGCTACTTTTTCCTCTAACTTAATCGTCAAAAAAATAATTATAAACTAAATCTTGGCTTTTAGTTTCTGTACATTTCGCTTTAGTATAACCAACGTACTTGACTTATAGCGATTGATTGACAAAGATTTTAAAAAGACCGTAAAATGTGCTATATTTTCACAATAGATTATCTTAACTAGCAGTCAGAATTAAAGCAAACTAGTCAAAAAATTGGTCTGGCTAATAATGGCAACTGTGATTTATTTTATTTTCCCACTTTCAACTAGAATTCTTATCTATGATATAATGAAAACTTATAAAGTTGTGTGCGAGGCTGCGAAGGCGTATCGGATGAGCCTCCGAGGATGAGCGTGCGGCGTGGTGAGGTCGCAGGCCGGAGCCACGTTCGCCGCAGTGCGTGCCGCGCGTGCTGTGCCGTCGCCGCCGTGCCGCCGTGCAGCGCGTTGTGCCGTTGTGCCGGCCCGTGTCACTCGCGTCCGAACCCTCGCGCCGAACGCACTGCGACTCGCGCCGCCCCTACGTGTTTTGTGCTGTGATATTTTAACGCATTTTAAACACCTGAGTGATACATCAACAACAATGATCCGGTATGTATCGTACTATTTCATAACAATATCTATTGTTTTCTGCGCGCATTAAAGTCGATCGGCTTTCGTTACGCTGCGACTTATGAGATTGACAATTTTCCCAATTTTCCCTGGCGCCGAACCAGGCACGGGGGTACGTTTATATTAATTGAAATCCCTTTGACAGAAACTAAAGACTTTCTTGTACATTTTTGTGTTTATTTAGTAATGTTTGGTGATTGATGAACTTGTTCTGTTTGTTCAGACATCTTGATGAATTAAAGGTCGCCAAATTGTACGATCGTCTGTGTGATTCATTTCGTTGACTCATCGCAGGGTTGTGTTTTTCAGCTACCTTGTTATCATCCCTTATTAGGTTGGAATTTTTAATGTTTTAAACTGATTCCTGTTCTTACTTCTATCTATACGGTCACCGATTGAATATAATAATAATTGAATAGTTTGTATATAAATACGATTTGTATTTTAAATAAATGATACGTAAGTTCTGTTATAAAAGCGAAAGGAAATGAAGAAATGTTTTTTTAAGGACAACGATATATCGCTTTTCCTTATCAGTGTAATACTGACCGTTCCGGAAAATTATTGTTAGATGATAAGAATACTTAAAACGTGCATAATATGTTTGTAAATTTAGGAATAACTATTTATAATAAACGTGAAAATTAATTGAAGTCGTTATGAGCGTAATTTTGGAAACAAAGGCGTTAGTGCTCATACCATTTCATCATCAAAAAGCCAATTAATAAAATGACTCAAGTGAATAAAAATTAATAATATAAAAATTAATTATTAATTAAAATAATTATTACTTATTACAAAACAATAAATAAAAATATTTAAATATTTCATTCCTAATTAAAAAAACCTTATTAATATTTCATTTTTCCACGGTGGTATGCTCATACATATTGCAAAGGAGTAGACTCCAATCAATTGAATCCAATTTCTTACATAATTATAATTAATTGGCTTTTAACATAGGTGGCTGTATAAAATTTTTATAAAAATAATAAGTTAGGATCAGCTAATAATATTCAATAAAACAAGGTAGCAAAGAACAATTCAGTTGGCGGGTAGGTGACTGAAACGCTGCGTCGAATCTTTGTGTCGATCATTCTTTGGTGTCGCGTTTCATACCATGTAGCTGATAAGAGTTCTACAAGTGTTTCTTTCCGGCTGCATCTGAAATATACCACTAATTAATAAATTCCTCAAATAATAATATCCATTCAAAAAAGCAAATTAATTTGTATTGATGGCAGAAAAAGAAACAAAGTCGACTTAGTTATTCCAAATGTATTTTGTGTGTTGAAGTGACGACCGACAGACCAACGGCCATTAGGATGTCATAAAGTAATGTTAATGATCCTGAGATGCTTTATATATAGGATTGATATTATTTTACTCCTAAATTATTCGATAGAGAACTAATGATGGCAGTGGCACAATTTATTAATCAGATAATTTTCAGGCTTAAAAACTTAACACGATGATTTCGTTATAAATGAAATAGGGATATAATATATCCCTATTATATAATCATTATATACTGTTGTTTATGACTTCCGTGGAGGTCACGGGTTCGATTTTCGTCTCGTCTGGGTGTTTATGTATAATATGTATTTATAAAAAAAGTATATTTCTAGTATTATAGTGGTCTGGCATCCGTAACCAAGCCATCGGCTGGGTGTTCATCCCCATTTCTTGGAGCCTCTTCTTTCTTGTACGAAACGGTTCTCAAGAACGTTCATGTTACGTACTTGCAAGATCTGGAATGAGCTTCTGGCTGAGGTTTTCTCAGCGCGGTACGATATGGGGTTCTTTAAAAAAGGCGTTATAAGATTTCTTCGAGGCCGGCAGCGCGTTGGTAATGCCTCTGGTTCTACAAACGTGCATAGGTGACCACCTGCCAGGATGAGCCGTTTGCCTGTCTGCTGAACTCTAGCTATAAAAAAAACAACTGCTATGATACTTTGCGACTAGATGGCGCTGTGAATTGTACCAGTATAACTATATTTATGTATGTATTTTATTGAATCGGTTGATTTTAATATAATTATTTAATATTAATAACAACTTAGATTGTTATATCTTCGCTAGTTAAACTGGTGATCACATTTTGCTGAAAACACTAGAGATTTAAAAGTTCTTCTTTCTGAAATGGTTTTAAGGATATTTTGATATATATTTAGCTGTAGTTCCGGTTCTTGATTAATGCAAATTATATTATGATTCTGTTAATCTCTATCTGGTAATCTCCTCTTCACTTATCAGAGGTTGCAGCCAGTTTCGGACCCTGAACGGTTCTAGTTTCACACCCAGTTGTACCAACTGATGACTCACAGGACGAAACTAATTGCGTATATATTCAGTGATATTTTTTTATAAAAAGATCACATATAAATTGGTGTAGCTGAATTTGGTTTGTTTTAAAAGGATTGCACTCTGATTATCCAATCTAGAAAATTAAAAGAAGAAGCCCGTTATTGCTAGTCTTAACACTTTGTTAGTCGATTTCATTAATTAATACCGGTTGCATCCTAAACTTTGGAGTCCACGGTTCACTGTGAAGTTTGACAGGGTAATGCTGCATCTTTTTGCGTCAATGCCTGTGATTTTTTCTTTTCTAGACTGATATACAAAAAGAATTCTGGCAAAAATATCTTTCAATTTATTTTTTACAGGTGAATTTGTTTTTAAAGTAGAAACCGGACGGTGTTATGCATTTACTACTTCTCAAATGCCAAAAATAATACAATTGTCATATACTATTGAGGAGCTGTGCCGCCCACTCGGATCCTCGTATAACGACTATTCATACTGGCTCCGAGTTTTTTATTATCTGACATATTGCATGCCAATCTTTTCCAAAAAGAAGAATATAAAATAAAAATAATTATAACCGCATTTTACCAAACATCCACGTTAAAAATTAAACGATTATTCTTTGTAAAATCTGAAATAGCAGTTAATGCGTTATTTTCTTAGCTTATTATGACTAAAAAAGTTATAGATTGGCTTTATTTCTACTATTCTATAATTGGGTATTGAAAACTTGGAACCAGTGCACCGAGTCGACTGGAATGCACGATATGTCATACTAAAATTCCATTTTGATCATCCACGTCGATCTCCCGAAGGTTAAGTCGTTGTAAGAATCCTAATAGGTGACGCAACGACCTCAGTTCGTTTTTGTGAATAATAAATGAAAAAACAATGCATTAACCTGTTGTACATACGAGTATATCGAAGATGTCTGTGACTCTGTCCGGTTTTCCTTGGGAATTATGATTGAGACGAGTCGATATCTAGATGGCTTGGAGCATCTTTTATCTTATAGCCTCCATGTTTTATTGACGCCAGATCATGTTTTAATCTTGTAACAAAAGACAATTTGATATACACATTGTTTGTTTGGTATCATAATATTATTAGATGAACTTTTGTGGTAAATTTATTAAATTTGCAAACCAATTCAAGACTCGTTCTGCCCAATGACTACACTTGAGTAGGTATTGAGCAGTCTCTTGGGTAGGTAGTGTCTGTGTGTCTTATATTAAACAAATAGTGTGTCAGCTAATTGTATGTAAATGAAAAATCCTGCGATACAAGTTTGACCAAAAGCAGGGAAATAAAAAAATAAAAATTAAGTCATATCTTCTTAGTTAGAACTTTAAAGATATGATTAGACTTAATAGTTAAGTAATACCAAGCTATATCAATATATTCAATATTTTTTCGATGATACTTAGTGAATCTACCCCCTGTCCTCCGCTGTTCTCCTATCGTCGATTGCCCGGGCTGCCGGACAGACTGCTTGGCTAAAGCCGGGGCCCAAGCCAATATAAATAGAAATTACAAATTTATTAAAATGTACAAAATATGAATATATTATATTAACACATAAAATAATTGAAAAATGCGTTTGAGTTTTATACATTTTTTTTACAAGTGTATAATCCCTATTACAATGAAATGCTGTTGTAAAATGAACCCCAAGATTTTTTATTTACGTGGATAATTTTAATTATTAGGGGACTAACAGCCATATAACATTAACCTCGAAAATTTAACTGAATGAGGAGTCTGTGGACTAGCTTAATTATAATTTTTACCTAAGTCACATGGCCGGGGATAGGCTTTCACATTTAATAATAAAGCCAACTCGTGTTACTGGCTAATGTAGGTTAAAACAGTAGATATTAGGGAGGTACGAGTATCAACATCACCTCGACACGCCGCGGCCGCAGGCAGCTGTGTTCATGATCTTTTGATTGTATGCAGATTTTGATCGTGCCACGACTAAAACTAGTTTTGATATGTCGTTGCATCGTACTATTCGATTGTAAAAGCTTGTCTATGGTTATTATATTATTCGCGTCTGGCATTAGGTCGTGTTCTAGTCAAGGTTCTATTATAACAACAGCCCGTTACGTCCCATCACTCAGACCTCTCGCTAATATATTGGGAATTTACCCACCCATACTATGTGATCCTTTCAGTTTCAGTTAAGGGAGATCTTCAAACCATGCTTAGTCAGTCAGGGGAGGAGGGGGTGGGGAGGGAAATTTTCAAGCTATATTCAATTATGGCGCTTCATTAATAAATTAAATTAATAAAATAAAATTTATTCCGTAAATGAAGATTCCACTATTTATTATTTATATTCGGACAGGAAAACCTTAATCTTTGTTACATAAGCCTATGAAATCTTTGTCATCTGTACGCATCTAGATTTATTTATCAACTCGATGTTTGACTTCAGTAAATGTCAGTAACAAAACCTTTATGAAGGTAAGCGTATTGCTAACGTTTATTAAAATGTACTAGCTGACCCGGCAAACGTTGTTCTGCCATATAAATAATAAAATGTCAAAAAATTAAAAAAAAATTTATGGGTGGACTACCCCTAACATTTAGGGGGATAAAAAATAGATGTTGGCCGATTCTCATAGATACCGGATAAGCACAAAAAATTTCATCAAAATCGGTCAAGCCGTTTCGGAGGAGTATGGCAACGAAAACTGTGACACGAGAATTTTATATATTAGAAGATTAACCGTACTACCGTAACTTTCATGAACATTATTATTAATAGCAAAGCAGAAAGTAGAAGAAGGGGGCGATATGCGAGAAGGTGGGTATCGTAAGTTATCAAAAGGTCAATAAACTGGCCAAGAATAGAGCGCGTTTCGAATTGCTTCACCAGCTAGAGCATAAATTAAATATTACATAAATTCATGTTCAGTCCATTGCATGGACTGTCATGTGGTGATCTGTATTCATGCTTCTATGGGTATAAACACACCTTGGCAAAACAGCAAGGTCTGTTGTGAATTTGCAAAGTAGTCGATAAAGGCGCGTCTTATGCAATTAAGACAAGTGGATTAGCTGATACGGCTGGCGGTGGTGGCGGCGCACGCGGCGAATACCCGAGTTTCGTACGATATGCGCTTGCGCAAGTTAATTGTCGGTCCGCTGCGTGAATCGCAACTAATTCCACATTTACAATTCTTCGCGTATGTTTTAAGTGTTAGCGCACCAACTGACACTTGTACTGGGATCGTTGATCCTTAAAGATTTGATGAGTTTAATTGATTTATAATGTTATAAAAATGGCATTTTTTTATTGCTGTTGGACAGCAGACAGGCTGACGGCCCGCTTTGAATTTAGCAGTTACCGTCGCCTCTGGGTGTTTGCAACGCCAGTAGCATCGCGAGCACGCTGCTGTCGCATAAGGGTACAGGAACTTGGGTCACTAATGCCGGAACACAACACAAGGTTATTATGGCGGCATACTTAAGACCAAACGTGGTTGCCATCCAGACGGGCTTGCGGCCTTACCACGTAGCTAGGGTGAGTTGTTTTGTCGCCTTTTACGACAGGCCAACCCCGGCCGCAGAGGTTAGTATTCTTTATTCGCCTCTGCACGGATGAAATTTTTGTGATCATCACGACATTTTTGTGATCATTTCTTCGAATTAAATCAAAAGACCTTCGTAGTCCTATTTGAGCTGTGCACCTCGCCAGCAAGTTGATGCGATGATAGATACAGAATTTGATCCTTCTTTTATTTTAGAAGGTCTGTATATATATCCATTTGCCGATGTTAAGGTAACCGTATGTAAAGATGATTGATCATAAATGTACTGATAAAAGTATTTCGAACTTTTATGTACCTCATTGCAGCCAGTCTTATTTTTTTATCGAACAAAAGTATCCTACGTATAACTCGTTACAATATGAACTGTGATAGTGAAAATCCTATGAAAAGCAGCTGTTTCGAAGATTAGCTGGGACAACTAGACTGATCGACAGATAAAATTGTAAATAGATTCTATGCAATAATATTTCAAAATATTGGCTGAAGCGTTAACGACAACCCTATAATGTCTTAAAATATATTCTTATTTGATCTGCATACTTTGGGTAGCAATTTGTTTAATACGTGCATGCATTAAATGTCGGTATTTATGTGGCAAGCACGGCGCGGCGCTTTACGTCCAGTTACGCAGGACAGTCGTAGCGTCGCACGGAATCGCAAATTAATCGGCGCGATACTGTGTTGCCACGTACATTTATTCCTATAAAATATTTTAAATTTTACCCAATATATTAACGTATATATATTTTATATATATTTTTTCAAGATATAATCTTTTTGATTACAAATAGATACACAGAATCAATATTATCTCCGTCTCTAGGTGCCGGACGAGGCGGTCTGCGAGGATTCTTTTGAAGATCTTCCCCACCTCGTCCAGCAGCACGATGGGCCGATAGGCGGACAGTGAGTCCGCCGGGTGCCCCTCTTTCGCGATCAGGACCAGTCTCCCCGTCTTCCATCTGCGGGAAAACCGGCCCGATCGCAGACACCCGTCGAAGAGCTTCAATAGTCGGAGCTCCAGGACGTCGTGGGACAGAATCCACGCACGCCCCGGTATGCCGTTGAGGCCGGGGGCGGTGTTCTTGGCCTTCAGCCGCAACATCGCTGCCCCCAGCTCTGCCTGGTCCACGTCGGGCACGGGGTTGTCGTCCGCGCTGGGGTCCCTCTCATTCCACTGAGGCGGGACCATGGCGGGAGGCGAGTGCTCAGCCCTCGTGGGGAACAGAGCGCCGACAAAACCATCCACCTGGTGCGAAGGGAGACTCTCGGTCAGCGGGGGCGCCCACAGGCGGAGCTTGCCCCGCACCGTTTTGTAGGGTCGCCCCCAAGGATCTTGATCTAAGCTGGCCAAGAGCTCCTCCCACGCCGCCGCCTTCGTCTCGCGGATAGCGAGGTGGAGGTCGTTTCTGGCGCTCCGGTACTCCCCGTAGAGCCGAGCCTTCGCCGCCGCTCTGTCCGCGTCGCGGCGACTCCTTCTTCGGAGCCTGGTGTACTGGCGATGGGCGTAGTTGCACGCCCTGCGGAGCCGCTCGAGCTCCGCATTCCACCAGTACACGTAAACCACCAGTAAACGTGTGTATGGTTGCCCCATCCAGCTGGAACCATGTTAATTCTTTATAACTAAAGAAGTTTTCCATTTCTGGCATCAAGAAATTTTGTAACATTTCCATAGAACGCTCAGAATGTATGTACTAAAGCTGCACGTCATCTTGTATGCTCAAAAAAGTAAGGGACAATAATTCCTTGCGTATCGCAGCCTATACGATCACTTTTGATAAATGTAATGGCCTCTCGTGATTTTTATCCATGCAGGGGCGGAGAAAGAATACTAACTTCTGCGGCTGGGGTCGGCCTGTTGTAAAAGGCGGACAAAACAACCCTAGCTACGTGGTAGGTCCCCAAGCCCGTTTGTATGGTGACCACCTTTGGTCTTAAGTATGCCGCAATAGTAACCTTGTGTTGTGTTCCGGCATTAGTGACCCAAGTCCATGTACCCTTATGGGACAGCAGCATGTTCGCGATGCTACTGGCGTTACAAACATCCATAGGCTACGGTAACTGCTAAATTCTAAGTGGGCTGTCAGCCTGTCTGCTGTCCTACAGCAATAAAAAAATCTATGCTCATTTAAAACACTTGTCCGATTCCGAATTGAAAGATTTAGACTTTCACGAACTCTCCAGGTTTTCCGCCATTTTTGATAATTTTGGCCCCCGAGATTATGGGTTTTCTAGTACTGAACCTTCAAATATTTTATCCAATATTGAATGAGATGTTTGGCGCATTACCGATGAAAACCTCGAATACAGCCGAGTTTACTAAGTGAATAAGTTATTGAATCACAGTTTGTGTAAAACTCTTGCACGCATAGTGCGCGAGAAACGCACGAGAAACTTCCTGCTTCCAAGAAACGCTCTGTAGCGAATTAATTCCCAAAAGTTAAGCTACTTACTGGCATAGCACCCGCACACCTTAGATTTCCTCAGTCAGCTAAACAAATATTTACTTTCTTTTGAGACACTTCATACTAGTAATTTTATGTGTTCGATTATTGTAGTTACAATTATTATTTTCTGCACTAAACTCTCGTTGCTTAATGATATTATTTAAATATGTCTGTTTTGATGTTTATGTAGTACGGACAATAAATTACAGTTGAATGTTTCCAAATGTTTTCATGTCACTTTTACAAGGCAGCGATCAACAGTAAACTTTTGTTATAAGCTCAATAATGAACCAATTAAAAAAGTAGATAGCATTAAAGATCTTGGAGTAATCCTAGATAGTAAACTTTTATTTGATAAACACATAAACAATGTGATTAATAAAGCATCCAAATCATTAGGTTTTGTGATAAGAAACTCAATTAATTTTCGTTCTTTGAAAACCATCAAAATCCTTTACTGTTCTTATGTACGCAGCCTATTAGAGTATGCATCACCAGTGTGGAATCCATTTTACCAAATTTATATATCTCGCTTGGAGAGTATTCAAAAGAAATTTTTACGATATTTAGATTTTAAGACTAAACAGAACTCTGAAAACTATCACGATCGATGCTTACGTTATCACTTTTTGCCACTTGAATACAGAAGATCCGTAAGTGATGTCTGTTTACTTATTAACATAGCAAATGGATCATCCGACTGTCCCGAACTTTTAGCTAATATAGGATTCCGTACACAGCATAAAAATTTTAGAAAGCGACAATTGTTAAGTGTGCCATTTGCACCTACTAATTACAGACAAAATAGCTTTTTTATTCGAGGTGCAAATGAATTTAATAAATTAGATGCCCAGCTCGAAATCGATTTATTCACAACTAAAGTTAACAGATTCAAAGTAATGATGGGTAAATACTTTTTCGACATTGTTGAACATTGAATATAAGTCGTTATTAATTTTCTCTTTTCTTTTTACTGTGTAGAGTAGTGGTAAATAATTAAATGTTAAGACTTGTAATCAGCAATAGTTTTTAAGAATATTAGATTATATGTACATATTGTAATTTTTATTAGCCTGTAAGTCTTACTAAAATAAATAAATAAATAAATAAAGTAAAAATAATTTTTTTCCTGATAAAGGTCTATTTGGATGAAAACAATTTTGGTAAAAAGTTGTGCTTGGAAAATTTAATATTGACTGCGTAAAATTGATTAATAGTAATTAATTAATAGGTGATACTATAAATACCTTTATTTAATTATCTCGTAAAACGAATTTAACTAGATGTAACTAAACCTCTAGTTGTAGCTGTGCGATTGGGAAAACTACGCAGGTATACAACGCGGTGCACGAACTATTTTATAACTTGAAAGAAGTTGGAATCTTGGGCATGGAATCTCGAAAATGGAACAAAAGTGTTCACTTGGTTCTAATAAACTATATACCATACAAATAAAACTTTATAAATAAAGGAATTTAATTTTTTAATGGCACATGGTTCACTGTATCTGGCAACACCGCTGCGATCACGCCGAGGCACATGGCAACAGTGCATGCAGTAAATTGTCACAGCTTATGTAAATGCGCCTTATTGTGGGAAATGCTACTTTTATGGAGTTTTCACACTTGCGAATTAACGGTCCTATTCCACTGAACATCGTGAGGTCAATGACTGATAATCTCGTTTTTTTAATATTGCCAACATTGTGACACGGAATAATTATATTGGTAATCGTGTTTAATCTATCATTCTTTTCTGTCAGTCTGAATTTGCAATTTCCCAGACAAAACCGGAGCAAAGAAAACGAATAAATCTGAACGAAAACTTACTTTGTTACAAAACCTTATTCGTGCAGGGGCGGAGAAAGAATACTAACCTCTGTGGCAGGGGACGGCCTGTCGTAAAAGGCGACAAAACAACCCACCCTAGCTACGTGGTAGGGCCTCAAGCCCGTCTGGATGGCGATCACCTTTGGTCTTAAGTATGCCGCCATAATAACCTTGTGTTGTGTTCCGGCATTAGTGACCCAAGTTCCTGTACCCTTATGGGACAGCAGCGTGTTTGCGATGCCACTGGCGTTGCAAATACCTATAGGCGACGGTAACTGCTAAATTCTAAGCGGGCTGTTAGCCTGTCTGCTGTCCTACGCAATAAAAAAAAAACAAAAAAATACCTATTTAAATAATTTCAATTTATTAAGAGCTACAAAAAGATACAGCTTATAAAGGTACAATGCCATGAAATTTATAACAGAGGTTCAGTAAAAAATAAATACTAATTTCGAATACCGGTATCTTGCCCATAGCGATATTACATATAAAATTGTAGCTGAAATAAAGTACTTTTTTCATTAGAAACTACATGTGAAGTTCCTAAAGGAAAACGTATGTAATGTTTTTTCTTTGTAACTTGATAAATAAACCTAGAATAAGCTTGTACACAGAAAGAACCAGAACAACAACTAAGAAAGTAATTAACAAGAATTAAAAGAATATATATATATATATATATATATATATATATATATATATATATATATATATATATATATATATATATATATATATATATATATATATATATATATATATATATATATATATATATATATATATATTTATATAGTATATATATATTTTTTTGGTCTCGGGGAAATCCCCTATTTTTGACTGGTTTCCCCGCCCCGGGAGACCGAGGGATACGTGGGACTCCGGGAAAAATATTCGGCTATCTGATACTCACTAAAAAACACCGCTGTTTTCCTATCGCCTAAGTCTGGGTCCACGGTTATGTGACTTGCCGATCTCATGGCCCGGGCCGGCACGCGGCCCATCCTTTGTGTCGGGGCGGGTATCTTCTATGTTATTGGCGCCGGGGGGTCAGGATTTCGTCTCCGCAGCGCTCTCCTCTGGTAACTTAATGATTTGAGGGGGTCGCGGAACAGCACGCAGCCCTCACCCTCGCGGCACTAGTGCGGGCGGCGGATCCTTCCCGGCTGCCGTAATCTATGGCGGCCGGAGGTCGTTGAAAGCCCTCCGACGCCGACGACGTGGCTTGCATTGGCAGGAGGGGAGTGTGGTGGTTGACTCCCGTTCCCGCTCTGCCGCCTCTTTTGCGGACATGACTGGCTCGCAAAAGGAGGCGACGGCTGTCCATCCAGGATCGCCCCCGACCATGGTCAGAACCAGGGCCGGGAGAAAAGAAGATATATTTGGCTCAAGTACATTTTAATACAATAGAGCATATTCTACTCAAAGACAAGTCCCCGTCTAAAATCGCATAATTTCCGTGTAATTCGTGACAAAAATATCGTAATCCTCAAGGGTCGCTTAGTCATCTCCAGGTTGCGCACTCAGGAACAATTTGATAATAATGAAACAATTGACGAGTGGACAATGACACCGCTTTGTTTGAGTTCACTGTGACACTGCTATCTATTAATACCTATTTGTGCAAACAAGACGCTTTATTGTTTTCAAATACTTAGTATTCACACGTTTTCTATGATTTTACGTGAAGAACAAAATTTGCGAAGAGTTGTTAAAAAGTAATAGAATAGAACATAATTTTTTTGTATCCTGGGGAAATCGATTGACCAGTAAGAATACTACCAAGCCAGCCTCATCGTTTTATATCGGCCTCACCGTTCTTACCCTACGAATGCCACTTTTGTGATACTGGCCGAGATGTTATGGTCAGCGGCGGTCGCTAACGCCGTACTGACTAAAAACCCGAACGCGTTACGTGGCTCCGCAATTTCTCCAATAACCTAATTTCCACCTCCGGAATAAAGCACATCGTCATACTTTTGGTGGTTTTGTGACTGAAGGGTGCTTAGTGCTTACTACATATCTTCTATACAAATAAATAAAATTGGAGGGTCTGTTTGTAATATTAAAATAATCGCTTTTTACTAAGTGCATTCGGACGTATACACGGTACATATACCAAAACAACATTTTTTACAATTTTTGTCTGTCTGTCTGTCTGTTTGTTCCGGCTAATCTCTGAAACGGCTGCACCGATTTAGACGGGACTTTCACTGGCAGATAGCTGATGTACCAAGGAGTAACTTAGGCTATTTTTATTTTAGAAAAAAAAAATAGTTTTTTTGTTAAAAATGATAAGTTTCAGAATTTTTTTAATCCGATTTAAGTTGACCTCAGATTTATATCAACAGTCATATGAAATAGGGTTCAGCTTAGGCTGGACTTAGTAGGTTGAATTTCCAATTTAAGTTGACATCAGATTTATATCAACAATCATATGAAATAGGGTTCAGCTTAGGCTGAACCTCGTAGGTTGAATTTCCAATTTAAGTTGACCTCATATATCCAAAAAAAGTCGGCCTAGGATAATTACGTGGAACCCTCTAGGTCATTTTATTCGTGCAGGCGCGGAGAAAGAATAGCTACGTGGTAGGACAACGAGCCCGTCTGGATGGCGACCATCTTTGGTCTTAAGTATGCCGCCTAATAACTTTGTGTTGTGTTCCGGCATTAGTGACCCAAGTTTCTGTACCCTTATGGGACAGAATCGTGTTCACGATGCCACTGGCGTTGCAAACACCCATAGGCGACGATAACTGCAAAAACAAGATCCCAAATCCCGTAATATATTTCTGTGATGCTGTCCATATCATTTTAATTATTGTTTTATAAATAATCTTTTGAAAACAATCCACAAATGTAGAAAATATGGAACGTTTTACGAATAACTGTTATTAAAATTATAATGAATAGTGGAATCTGGACATGCATTGTACAGTGAAAGTGGTGTCTGTTGCCTGGTTGCGTCACCCGGCGTCGCTTGGCGGCCGGCGCCGATGTGCCTCGGACGCGCCCGCGGACGCCGCTCGCCTATACTCACCTACAAGTTCAGGCAAACATTTATTTATACACTTGAAGGTCAATAAATTATATATCACTTAAATATTGTATCAGTTAAATATGTAAAGGAACGTGTAGTCACCCAGTATGGCTTATAACCATAAAGCCCATAAATAACTTAATGAGATAAATAAATAGTGCTCCTCCTAAAACAAAATAATTTACTTGTATGTGATTTTGTCGTTTGTCTATGTTAAGCTGTGAAGATGTCACTGTCAAGACGAGTGTGGGCGACATACATTACAGATACGTTGGCGATGAATACAAGTGGACACTGCTGAGCTTTTGAGGCACCCATACGAACACCATAACATTGAAGAAAAAAGACATTTTTAATGAATTACAATAACACAATGGTCCTGGTGATGATAATAGTAGTGGTAATGGTATGGTTGCTGATGTTTTGATAGTGACTAGTTTAAATTTATATACACACATCAAAAAAGTCTAAGCAACATGTACTAATTTAAATTTTAGGATGTTAGATGAGTCGCTGTATGGATGAACTTTCTGAATGCACCTGAGCCTTCCAGTATTTTCGGGCTGACGGTACACTCGCACCCTTCTTGTATCAGGCCTAATCCCGAATCGCGACTCATCGGAAAACATAATTTTATCCTATTGTTCCTGGGTCCATGTTCTGCGTTCTCTACACCATTCATTTCGACGAGCGCGATTCCCGTGACGTATCGGTGGGCAGCTAATTGGGCGTCGAGCTCGTAGGCCGTACTCATGCAGTCGATTTCACACAGTTTGGGGACTTACATCAACACCACTTGAATTTTGTAGCCTCAAACTTATCTCTCGAGCGGTTAACATCGGCTGGCGTCTTGCAGTCAGTTGTATGTACCAGTCTTGCCGAGTGGTTGTTCTCCTTTTACGGCCTGGATGCTGTTCAGCGGGTTCCCTTGTATTATTGTAGCGCTGCCAAAGATGACAAATAACACTTCTATGAATGCCAAAATGCCGAGATACCTGAGATTGATTACTTCCCGCTTGCAACATCCCTACAGCTCTTTGCATTTCATTTGCCGTCAAATGACGTTGCTTCATGACGTAAAAAATATCTAAAAATTCAATTTTGTCGCTAACTTTATTTAAATGGTTGGTAAAATTATAAAATCAAGACTAAACGTAGCAATAAAAACGCTAAATTCAAACAAATTCCCTTTCATTTAATTTTATGAAAAAAACAAAACATAATCGAATTTTTTTTTGCAACCAGCCAGTATGTCATCAATAACAAAAAAGTTTACATACCTACGTACTTTGAGTGAATAAAGACTTAGAAATTAATTAGTATAAATGGTAAATTTGTAATATCATGCATGTTGCTTAGACTTTTTGATGTGTATATATTTTGTTTTTGTAGGAAAGTTTAATCGTTTCATTTCGTTTTCAACTTAAAGAAAAAGTTTGATTATTATCTCATAAGTAGCATCAGTGATTGAGAAGCTGAAAAGTAATAGGTTAGCCTGGTATGGTTATACCTAGTCAGGTCATAAGTATTGTCACACAGTAAAAACTTTTCTTTTAGAATGCTGGCCACAAAAAAGTTTATTGAATTAGAATTTCGAATTGTTCATGAAAATAAAAATGTATAACTTTTAGAATTTTACTCATTTTTAAATATGGAGTGGACGCTTAAAGAAGACCGTGTTGCAGTTATTGCATTGCATCGTTGCGGTTACGCGCCAATTCAAATTTTTAACATACTGAAAAATTTGAATATTACCAAAAGATTCGTTTATCGTACCATCAAACGATACAATGAAGACTCTAGTGTAGATGACAGGTCAAGAAGTGATCGCCCTCGGTCTGTTAGGACTCCAGCAGTGATAAAAGCTGTGAAGGCACGAATTCAAAGAAATCCCAAACGTAAGCAGAAACTGTTGGCCCTTCAGATGGGGTTAAGCAGAACCACGGTGAAAAGGGTGTTAAATGAAGACTTAGGGCTTCGGGCATATCGAAGAAAAACAGGACATCGTTTGAATGCTCGTCTAATGGACCTGAGACTGAAGAGATGCCGCGCTTTGTTGAAGCGGTACGCGGGAAAAAAATATCGGGAAATTCTTTTTTCGGATGAAAAAATGTTTACCGTAGAAGAGAGCTACAACAAACAAAATGATAATGTGTACGCACACAGTAGTGAAGAAGCGAGCAACCGTATTCCGCGTGTCCAACGAGGTCATTTTCCATCCTCGCTCATGGTATGGTTGGGAGTTTCTTATTGGGGCTTAACAGAGGTACATTTTTGTGAGAAAGGTGTAAAAACGAATGTTGTTGTGTATCAAAATACAGTCCTGACGAACCTTGTGGAACCTGTTTCTCATACCATGTTCAATAACAGGCACTGGGTATTCCAACAAGATTCGGCGCCAGCTCATAGAGCGAAGAGCACACAAGACTGGCTGGCGGCGCGTGAAATCGACTTCATCCGGCACGAAGACTGGCCCTCCTCCAGTCCAGATTTGAATCCGTTAGATTACAAGATATGGCAACACTTGGAGGAAAAGGCGTGCTCAAAGCCTCATCCCAATTTGGAGTCATTCAAGACATCCTTGATTAAGGCAGCCGCCGATATTGACATGGACCTCGTTCGTGCTGCGATAGACAACTGGCCGCGCAGATTGAAGGCTTGTATTCAAAATTACGGAGGTCATTTTGAATAAACTTTAATGTCATAAGAATCTATGTTTTGTTAAGTTCATTTTGGTATATGAATGGTTACATAATTAATAAACTTGTTACAATTATTTTACATTAAACATGTGACAGAATTTATGACCTGACTAGGTATAATGCGAAGAGAGGAGTGTCATGTAACAAGGAGTGGAGTGGAGTCTGACTGGATATATATAAAATATATTTTTGTATTTCAACCATTTTCAGAATTATAAAATTTGATAATTATCCGAGTTATACAAGATTCGAGTCCGTTACTTAAACATTGCAACATTCCAAATAATATTGAGAAATATTTTCAGTATGCAGATATACACAAATATTTAAATCTTCATTTGCCAGGTTTCAATCTAGATTACAATTGATAGATTTTTTTATTTCATACTATGATTTGTATTCTGAAAATAGGAGCAGATAGTTGGGAATATATATAACAATTTGCGCAAGATAAGTGTTTGTAACATCGCGAACATGTTAAAAGGTAAATTTTCTACTTGAAGTAACTTACTTTAAACTAATATTTAGTATGTTACTTAACCTAGTTTAGATCTGGGAAGTATTTGGTTTTAATATAATATAATTTATTATAGCTTATAATATTGCTTTATTTTAGGCCTATAATGAAGTAAAATCCTAAATATTCTTCGTATTATGCCATAACGACAGTTAAAACTACGTGTAGTGAATAGTAGGCTTAAAAACATAACAATTGTCCTCTTATGGTCCTAGCTCAGTTATTAAATATTTTCAGTAAAAAAACGAAAGTAAAATATAATACTAATATATATAATATGTTTGTCTTTGCGTTATTAACAAATCGTCACTAACTCAGTGGTGACAAAGTATTTATTTTACTATATACTCATATCTCATAACATGAAATATCTAAATCAGTGAAATGGTATTACGTAGGACAGGAACCGACTGCATGATTATGTTAAATCAAATATCTAAGTACTGCATACATTAACATTCTGCATACTGCATACTTAACATACAGTAAGTTTATTATGTACCTTTTATACATTAGATATGTTATGATGGAGAACAGTTTGTAAAATTTTTCAGTTCATTTCTTTAAAAAGTAGCCCAAGAATATTTTGCATACTTTAACCATGCATTTAAATTTTACGGAAACAATATCATTTCATTTTACAACAATTCGTAAAAGTTATTGTATTACATATTATATAAAATAAAATTGGTCATAAACGAGCTTCATACGTAACGAAATAGCCCTAAAAAGGTTTTTATATACCTATATAATGTTATGTTCATTACATATGCAGCACTTACCGCTTTGGCAGGAACGGGCTAGGAATCGGCCTTGGCACTTCCACCACCGGTTGACATAGGCACGGGGAACGGTCGGTAGCAGTTGTATTATAGTAGGGTTTTCAACGGTTTTTTCTAAAGCAAGCGCGGGTGATTATGCGTTGATGCTCAGACAGCCATTGATTAAAATTTTGAAATGAAACTCAAACCTCGATACAAAGGCCGAGCTTAATCGGGAGCAAGGGAAATTATACCAGGAAAAGCTTTCCTGGAATATAGTGGTCGCAACGCAATACGTTTCTACTATAATATTATACAGTAATGAGTAGTCTCCGTTAGAGCTATCCATTGAGGTCCGATAACACGGCGTGCATGTGTTCATGTCTGTGCGCTATGTGCATTCATTACTCGTCGCTCAAGTTTCGGTATTCAAGTCGGGTGATACGCGAAAGTGGAGACGAGCCTTTATGTTCTCTGCTCATAGATAATACACGTTTGTTATTACTTAAGATATAATGTGCTTGTAAACTCGAGGTCTTAAGAAGCCTGCATTTTTTGGAACCACGTTAAGTTTTACTAGCAATAAATACCCATATTATAAATATGAAAGTAACTCTGTCTGTATGTTACATTTTCAGATGAATTTCGGTACAGAGATAGATTGGTCTTTGGAGAAGCACATAGGCTACTATTTGTTGCGAAAATGAACCTTGAAAGGGGTAAAATAGGGGTGAATGTTAAGTTCTGTTGTGTTTATGTGGCAGAACAACGTTTGCTGGGTCAGCTAGTATACTATATTTGTTATTTTTATTGCTTTAGGACAGCAGACTAGCTGATGGTCCGCTTAGAATTTAGCAGTTACCGTCGCATATGGGTGTTTGCAATTCCAGTAGCATCGCGAACACGCTGCTGTCCCATAAGGGTACAGGAACTTGGGTCACTAATGCCGGAACACAACACAAGGTTATTTTGCCGGCATTCTTAAGACCAAAGGTGGTTGCCATCCAGACGGGCTTGAGACCCTACCACGTAGCTAGGGTGGGTTGTTTAGTCGGCTTTTACGACAGGCCGACCCCGGCCACAGAGGTTAATATTCTTTCTCCACCCCTGCACGGATTTGTGGCCAATAATGGACATAAACCGTTTCTCCGGGGCCTGAATAACTCGTGCCTTATCGTTCTGCAGTGAAACCGTAATTAATATTTCATAGAATAGTCAACTTCGCGTGAAATTTATGCTAATCGTCTCCCCATCGTCGAGAGAAGCTATACGTAAATCTCAAACTTTTAAATATGTAGCAACTGTTGCACGTTTATACATTACGGACGAGTTTATGACACAGGATCTTCGAGGCTGTTATCGTAGTCACGCTGACTATTGTACGCCAAACTCCCATTGCAATGCAACTATCAACTTTCAAACTTTTCTACCTCACTACGCAGGCCATTATCCTGTAATATACAGTGTAACATAATTGCTTAACTAATGGCATCCCTTATAAGATTGCAGTAAAACTTATAGACCGCAAAGTACTTCGCGGTTTCCTTGGATGTTAGATGAGTGAACGTATGTTACTACCTTTATAAATTACAAATCTAAGCATATTACGTGGATATAATGAAACCGAGATTTATATCTTATTGCCTCCAACTCAGTGTTCCGATACAATCTGAAACACACGTAATGTGCTCTTACAAAAGTCGAATGCAACGCGACCCATTATTTGTTTATTCACTGAGCTGCACACAATTTAATATCCTTTGCAATTACAATAGAATAGTATGCTTTAAATTGTCGTCATGTTTTAGCTTAATTTATATTAGGCATTTTTGGTTAGCAATATTTGGTGTACGGTAAAATTTTATTATACTCATAACAGTTAGTAGGCTGCTCATGTATGCTTATGATATCGCGCTGGCAGATTCGGACAGGGGTAGACTGGTGCGACGTGTGAAGGCGTGGAAGGAGTCACTTGAGAACAGTGGTCTGAAACTCAATGTGGCGAAGACCGTTATCCGTGCAGGGGCGGAGAAAGAATACTAACCTCTGTGGCCGGGGTCGGCCTGTCGTAAAAGGCGACAAAACAACCCACCCTAGCTACGTGGTAGGGCCTCAAGCCCGTCTGGATGGCGACCACCTTTGGTCTTAAGTATGCCGCCATAATAACCTTGTGTTGTGTTCCGGCATTAGTGACCCAAGTTCCTGTACCCTAATGGGACAGCAGCGTGTTCGCGATGCCACTGGCGTTGCAAACACCTATAGGCGACGGTAACTACTAAATTCTAAGCGGGCTGTCAGCCTGTCTGCTGTCCTACGCAATAAAAAAAAAAAAAAAAAAAAAAAGACCGAGTACTTCCCACACCCGTACGCATATGCGGCGACACGGTCGAGCGCACGGACCAGGTGAAATATCTGGGATCTGTATTTCATACGTCTGGTGACATCGATTGCGACGTCAAGGAACGCATTGCTGCCGCGTGGGCCAAATGGCGTAAGGTAACTGGTGTCATTTGTGACCCCAAGATGCCGGTAAAATTGAAGGGACAGGTCTATAAGACCATCATTAGGCCTGTCCTTTTATACGGCTGTGAAGCGTGGCCGGTGTTAGAGCAACACAAGCAAGAGCTGCGTGTCGCGGAAATGAATATGCTGCGGTGCATGTGTGGAGTGACGCGGAAGGACCGCGTTAGGAACTCCCGCATTCGCGGCAGTCTTCATGTCCGTGGCATTGCGGATAAACTGCTGGAGTTTCGGCTCCGTTGGTACGGCCACGTTTTACGGCAACCGGATGCTTACGTGGGAAACAAATGTCTGGCCATGCCGCCTCCGCTGGGCCCCGGCAGGAGGGATAGACCCAAAAAGTGCTGGCTTGACGTCGTAAGGGGTGATATGCGTGCCAATGAGCTCACTATCAGGGATGCTGAAGACCGTACAAAGTGGTGAAGAAAAAGTCGGAAAGCGGACCCCGGGCGCCGAAGTGAGAGTTTGGGCTGCAACCGCTATTGAACGTTGAGATGATGATGATGATGACTCATAATAGTAAGTAGTTACTGCCGCCCATGGATGCCGTCCGGGCAAGGGTACCTGTTATTATGGCGACATGTTCAGAGACCAATGGTTACCATCTACACGCACATAGAGCCCTACCACCTAGTTTTACGGCAGGCCACTCTCGGTCGTATTTTTCTTCAGTACTCATACTCCGATTTTGCACGGAGAAAATCTGCAGTTAATATCCCTACATTTTGTACAATTAACAACTTATATATTCCAGTTTACAAAAATTGTGCTGTTCACCGTTCTACTAACTATTGTTTTCTTTTCAACTGCTTTTCCTTTCTTGGTAGGGTCGGTTATCTTACGAATACCAAATCTAGATGCATTTATTTCATTTCTCTCAGAACCGAAACGTCTTCAGTCAAGAGCATTATCTTTTAATTATCTCTTTTTGATAGGTTCTATCTGGGAGGAATGCGGGTGTTCTGGTATCGGCTTTAGAGATTTAGGGTGGTATATTATCATAAACAACGTTACTGAGGTGTGGAGTGTTTCGACTAGGGTAGCGTACCTAATACTCAAAATTACCAAACGGTATTCGTTGAAGGTCATTCAGGTTTACGCTCCGACTTCGACATATCCTGACGAGGAGGTGGAAGCCATGTATGAGGACATCTCAACAGCCATCCACACTTCTAAAACCCACTTTAACGTTGTCATGGGAGACTTCAACGCAAAATTGGGGAAACGTAGCGGCGATGAGTTGAGAGTGGGGCAATTTGGGTTCGGAAATCGGAACACCCGAGGCCAGATGCTGGCCGACTTCATGGAGAAGGAGGACCTGTATATGATGAACTCCTTCTTCATGAAGCCAGAACAACGCAAATGGACTTGGATTAGACCCGATGGTGCCACCAAAAATGAGATTGACTTCATTATGTCGACCAAAAGACAGATATTCAATGATGTCTCTGTGATCAATTCGGTGAAAACTGGGAGTGATCACCGCTTAGTAAGAGGCACATTGAATATCAATCCAAAATTGGAGAGGTCTCGACTGGTGAAGTCTACGCTCCGACCTGCACCCATACAGATCCAAAACCCGGTAAACTTTCAACTCGAATTGCAAAACCGCTTCGAATGCCTCGGTGACTGCGTTGACGTGGACGAGTATAATAACAGGTTCGTGGAAGCTGTTCAAACGGCCGGGTCTAAATTCTTCAAGGCCAGCTGTTCAAAAAGAATTGGAAAAATCTCAGATTCTACTCTCAAATTGATGGATGTGAGACGTCAAATGACCCTTCAGTCCCCGGACGATGCTTCCCAGTATAGGCAGCTAAATAGACAGATCTCCAAGTCCTTGACTCGCGATATCCGCCGCCATAACACAGACTGTGTAAAGGCGGCTATAGAGCGTAACAAGGGCTCTAAAGTATTCGCACGAGACTTGTCTATTGGGCAGAGCCAACTGACGAAGCTGAAGACTGACGACGGCAGGGTCGTTTCGTCTAAACCCGAACTTTTGAGGGAAGTCGAAAAGTTCTACGGACAGCTATACACGACCACACGGCCACCTGTTAACAACAAGGCTAAAGACCCAAGAGCCAAATTAACCCGACACTACACCGTAGATATCCCAAACGTCAGTCTGTACGAGATTAGTGTGGCCCTTAAACAGCTTAAAAACAACAAGGCGCCGGGTGATGATGGAATTGCAGCCGAGCTTCTGAGAGCTGGTGGTACTCCTGTGCTTAAAATCCTCCAGAAGCTATTTAATTCCGTCATCCTCGAGGGCAAAACGCCGCAGGCCTGGCACGGAAGTATAGTGGTGCTGTTCTTCAAAAAGGGCGACAAAACCCTTTTGAAGAACTTTAGACCGATATCACTTCTGAGCCATGTTTACAAGCTGTTTTCAAGGGTCATCACGAATCGTCTCGCGCGCAGATTTGACGACTTCCAGCCTCCCGAACAAGCCGGATTCCGAAAAGGTTTTAGCACCATAGACCACATACATACGCTGCGGCAGGTTATACAGAAGACGGAGGAGTATAACCAGCCACTATGCTTGGCGTTCGTGGACTATGAGAAAGCCTTTGATTCGATCGAGACCTGGGCGGTGGTTCAGTCTCTCCAGAGGTGCCACATTGATTATCGATACATCAAAGCGTTGAAGTGTTTGTATGAAAACGCCACCATGTCAGTCCGTCTCCAGGATCAGAACTCGAAGCCTATCCGACTGCAGCGGGGAGTCAGACAAGGCGATGTCATATCGCCGATGCTGTTCACCGCTGCGTTGGAAGATGTCTTCAAGCTTCTGGACTGGAACGGACTGGGCATCAACATTAACGGTGAGTACATCACTCACCTTAGATTCGCAGATGATATCGTAATCATGGCTGAAACCATGGAAGACTTAAGCCATATGCTTGATGACCTCAATACAGCTTCCCAAGGAGTAGGTCTCAAAATGAACATGGACAAGACGAAGATCATGTCTAATGTCCATGTCGCACCTACCCCCGTAACAGTTGGGAACTGTACTCTCGAAATTGTTGACGAATACGTCTACTTGGATCAAACGATCCAGTTAGGCAGATCCAATTTCGCGAAAGAGGTCACTCGTCGAATTCAACTCGGATGGGCAGCGTTCGGGAAGCTCCGTAAAATCTTTTCGTCCCAAATACCGCAGTGTCTCAAGACGAAGGTTTTTAACCAATGTGTGTTGCCAGTGATGACATACGGAACGCAGACGTGGTCGCTAACTATGGGCCTTATGAGAAAGCTCATGGTCGCTCAGAGGGCAATGGAGAGGGCTATGCTCGGAGTTTCCCTGCGAGATCGAATCAGAAATGAGGAGATTCGCAGGAGAACCAAAGTAACCGACATAGCCCGGATGATTGCAAAACTGAAGTGGCAGTGGGCTGGGCACATAGCTCGAAGGACTGATGGCCGTTGGGGCAGAAAAGTCCTCGAATGGCGACCGCGTACCGGAAGACGCAGTGTTGGTAGGCCCCCCACAAGATGGACCGATGATCTGGTCAAGATCGCCGGAATAGGTTGGATGAGGGCAGCGCAGGACCGATCATCGTGGAGATCTTTGGGGGAGGCCTTTGTCCAGCAGTGGGCGTCTTCCGGCTGAAATGATGATGATAATGATGATTATCATAAAATTATAACTTGCAGACTAAAATTAGTAGTTTGAAGACAGGATTCGTTTTTACAATGTTTAATACAATGTTTAATAAAAAAGGGCGTCATTGGACACCTGGCTAATTGAAATGAGCTCATTAGATAAAAGCATAGGCTGCGATTGGTCACCACTTAATCATCTCTCAATAACTGTACTCGCGATATTTGCTCTGCGCATGCGTTTAACCGTTATGCGATCGGACTGAATCAAGTGTGCAAACGGGACACCGGGTGATTGACGTCTCAGTGCTTGGTACAGGTCACTAGTGATGGCCATTTACGTCTAATTTCGGTATCCAAACATTAATTTATACTTGTAGCCTAGATTGTTACATTTCGAAATCTTACTCTTGCTCTAAATCAGTCTATTTATTCATCTTTAGGCCATGCTCAAGACCAACATTTACATTAACGTTATAATTACACGTTGATTGCAGGTTTGAATTGCCCTGATATTTTGGAATCCTCAGCAGATAATTTTTATTTTGTTATATTAATAAATGTTACACTTTTTTTGATGTAGTTTCGGTCAACAATAATAATAGTCTACTTATCTAAGGAATCGTTTCCATTTTTCTCTTGGAGTTCAGAGACAGAGTTATGTGTAGAATTTTTTTTATTGCTGTAGGACAGCAGACAAACTGACGGCCCGCTTAGAATTTAGCAGTTACTGTCGCCTAAGGGTACGGGAAGGCTAAGGGTCGCTAATGCCGGAACACAACAGAAGGTTACTATGGCGGCATACTTAAGACAAAAGCTGGTCACCGTCCAGACGGGCTTGAGGCCCTACCACGTAGCTAGGGTTGTTTTGTCGCCTGTTACGACAGGCCGATCCCGGCCGCAGAGGTTAGTATTATTTCTCCGCCCCTGCACGGATAGCTTAAACATTTATTTTATTCTTGTAGTTACGTATTTGCTTCGGAAAAGGGAGTATGGAAAAACAGACAGGACATGTAGCAGTTTGCGATCATATTTATAAACACAGGGTGGCCCTATCGTGACTACTTTAAGAATACATCACAGTAAGATCTGTCTAGTAAATCTAAAATAGTTAAAAGTACTTTTGAAAAATAAGTATTTCGTAATTTTTTAATTTCGGCTTGCAGTACCGAGAGCCGAATGGCCCCTCGGCGGTGGCGCCGCCGCCGGGTGAAAGTGTACGCCTCTAGCGTTTTAATACACTCTCTTTTGTTGTTTCGGATCATAAATGCCAATTTCGTTTAGGTTATGTTTGCATATATTAAACCTTAATTACGTTATACAAATAGATAAAAGATGTGCGTTTACAATATTTGTTCAATGCAATCAATAAATGCAATTACTTTGTGTTATATATTACTGATGATGACTTTCATACCTTATATACGTATGTACGTATATACGAAATTAATTAATAAAAGTACACAACAATTAGTAGTATTTATTTAATTCTGGTACAAAATTCAGGTAGAAAGATCCAGCTTGTGTTGACGTAAAAGTAAACTCCAGTAAGACATCGTATTGAACACTTAGGACTCAATTGGATTTAACACTAACGTTACAGTAATTGCAATTGTTGTAAAAACCAGTTAATTATAAACAGTTATTGTAATATATCGTAAACAATAACAAAACTTTTCTCAAAGTTACATAATAAGTTATTTAATATCCATTAAAAAGTAATTTTAATATTCATATTTATTTTCATGCATACAAAGTAGAGTTTAATTTAAAATTGCTTTAGAACTATATAATTAAGAAGAAACAGAAAGCAACATAGAGTTCGTTCGAGTTCGAACAAAGCAAGTTCGAATATGTGAAAGAATATGTTTACCTAGGACAAATTATATCTCCTGAAGACTCCATGTCCAAGGAAATAAATAAAAGAATAGCCTGCGGTTGGAAGAAATACTGGTCCTTGAAAAGAATAATGAAGAGTAAAGATCGAAGCATACATATCAAGAGAACGACTTTTAACACTTGTATTCTCCCCTGCATGACATACGGCTGCGAGACATGGACATTAACGGACAAACATAGAGAAAAACTTGCTAAAATAGAAAGAGTAATGGATCGAAGCATGATGAGTATCAGGCTTAGTGACAGAATTCGAAATTTGGAAATAAGAAGGAAGACAAAAGTAACGGATATAATAACTCGTATAGAACACCTAAAATGGAGTTGGATACGACATATGCTACGTTGCAAAATAAATAAATGTAGCACACAAGTAACCTTATGGTATCCAAGAGCGGACATCGGAAGATAGGGGCGTCTGAAAACAAGATGGGATGACGATATCCGTCTAACCCCAAGACCATACTGGACCAGAGTTGCAGAAGACCGAGCTCAATGGAGGGAGCTGGAGGAGGCCTATGCCAAGAGGCACGCCGAACTGTGAGATAGATTATAAAAAATAAAATTCCTAAAACCAAAAATGTTAAATTGCATGTAGTTCGGAATAAAAGGGCTTTATTATTATTAAGTATTATAGAAGTACGTAAATACATGTTTATATGTATATCAAGTCGATGCAATGAAAAAGAAAATAATTATGATTTGGTCTATTCTTTGTGTGAAAGAGAATATCGGAGGAAACCTTGTATACTGAGATTACTGGTATGTGTAACCCGTTAATCCCGACAGGTGGGGGCCCGGTACCAGCGTGCTCTTATTAAATTAGTTTCGTTCAGCAAAACTTCATCATATGAAATAGACGGGATGGGTTTGTTTCTGATAATTGCTATAAAAATTGTATCGTATAATAAAATTGGTATTTATTGAAAATTTGTTTATCATTTAGTAGATGCTAAACAAAGTGTAAAAACGACATTGTACGTTACCTTCAGAAAAGGTAACGTAAAACAACACAAATTGAGTTTCAAGATGACACAAATTATGTCACAGAAATGTGTCAATTTGACGGTAATATCATGTAACGCTGATAATAGTTAGAGGGCCGCGAAATTATTTGACCCTCAAAATGGTTTTCAACCTGTTACTACTGTATTTATTATGACTACTTCAGAAACAAAATTAAATAAGAAAACAATATGTGAGTTAATTTTACTTAACTATTATTCCTATTACCTAAATAATTTTTTTTGTATTAAAAGTAAAAAAGCCACGCCTTATAATTATTTTATGATTAAATCTCAAGACCGCTTGCCCTCTAGGGCTGAAATGATGAGATGAAATCCTGAAATTAAACTGATGAAGTAGATGTGTGGATGTTGAATATTTTGGTTATTTCCTGACCCTTTTCAAAGAATATTATAGGTATATCTGAAATAGCTCCTACTAACCAACTATTGTAGGACCTCTAAATATACTTCGATCGTAACGGAAAACTGCTAATATTTTAGAATCAATGGCCCTGATTCTGATCAAGTATAGCCAAGAACCGGATAATAACATATATTTTTGAACAATCGATATATTTTATTAAATATATACATAAATTACAAATATTCTAAGTAGCTAAAGTCGAAACGTTAATTAAACCAGCTGTAGGCAAATAAAGATAAAAATATCTCCGTTAGTGAAATTCTAAATATACTTGAATTACGCGATTTATATCAATTGTAATTAATTGAGTTAGTTAAAATGTCGATAATGTTTCTCCATTGCTTTTCCTCGAAGTTGACGCGAACACTCCACATGATCCATTACTTATCCACAGTGTTGCCACCTATTAATACAAAAGTATTCACGTCTGGGGTTTTGTCCGTTTTATTTATTGAAAACTTCATAAATAACCAGTAAAGTTGGGCTTTGTTAATACATGATGTGTAATAAACATTAAAACAAATCTTAAAATTTATAGTATACGTAATATTAGACTTTGTGAATTAGTATTTTGCATTTAGTAAATTCAGAGTAAATACCTTATTTATGCAGATTTTGAATTCTTAGTTCTATATAGAATTTTATTCATCATATTATTGTATATTACAAGTAATTACTATAACGTGAAAAATGCAATATTTAAAAAAAAATACATTAATACACGAAATACATAAAATTTGTACATAAAATAGCAATTTAAAAAAATATTTCAAAAGATTGTAATGAGTTTCTGAAATGTTTTAAACCTAGCAACCCTGCATGTTGCCTATGAAATGACGCAACGGCTCGGCGTCGCGTCTTGCGGATAAAAGTCGGAAGGCTGTCCGTTTGCATGCGAGTCACGATTAATCGCATCACCGATCTAGACGGTGTCTAACAGGAATGCGACAAGTCTGACTTAAAATACGAGCGCGTCTGACTATATCGCGATTTTATCTTGTAAAACACGATTTATTGAGTTCGGATTGCGACAGTTTGTACCCTAGATTTTGAATTACGCATAAAATTTGCGTACTTAATTTACTTTAGACTAGCTGTGCCCGCGACTCCGTCCGCGTGGAGTAGTGACTTTGGGCAGCATTTTTTCGATATATCTTTTGGTTTAATATGGATTACAAACTCTATAAACCCTAAAATATAAATAAATGAAATATACAAACTGCGTTCGAACCTACAAAGTCCAGCCTAAGCTGAACCCTATTTCATATGATTGATGATATAAATCTGAGGTCAACTTAAATTGGAAATCAGAATTTCCGAAACTTATCATTTTTAACAAAAACTATTTTTGTTTTATAAAATAAAAATAGCCTAAGTTACTCCTTGATACACCAGCTAGTCCCTTCAAAATCGGTTCAGTCATTTCAGAGATTAGCCGGAACAAACAGACAGACAGACAGACAGACGAACAGACAGACAAAAATTGTAATAAATGTTGTTTTGGTATATGTACCGTGTATACGTCCGAATGCACTTAGTAAAAAGCAGTTATTTTAATATTACAAACAGACCCTCCAATTTTATTTATTTGTATAGATGTTTATATACCCGTGTGGTTGTAAGTTCGTGTCACTTCCCGGTACACTGAGCTAGCGAAGGAAATGAGCCTGGGGGTTGGTTTTTAGTGAGTAACCAACACACGTCGTCATATGCGGAAGGCGCTTGCAATAACTGTAAAGAGTCCCAAAGATGTCGCGACCCCTGCCCGACTGGTAGTGCGTAAGGCGTATTTACTAGTATTCACCCCCGGAAAAAAATTTAAGCGTCATATTCATGGTGGTAATCCGGTTGCATAGTAAAAATTTTCTTACAGCTTCGAGTTCACCGTGAAGTGCTATTGTGTTATTGGAAGATTCTTGGGTACTTTGGTTACATTGTCCGACGACAGCCGGATTTGGATAAGCTGATCGTGACGGGCAAGGTAGAAGGAAAGCGACCCCGTGGCCGATCCCATATGCGCTGGTGTGATTCAAGTAACCGCCCTCACTGGACTCCCAATAGCAACCGCTTTTCGAGAAGCTGAGGACCGGACGAAGTGGAAACAGCTTATGAGACAAGCTACGGTCGATTTTCAAGGACACGACCTTGACCAATGAAGAATTCGGCCAAGAAGTAGAGTTGTCATACAATAATTTTGTATACTTCTGGCGTGTCTTTACATTTCTTACTCCAAAATGCCACAAGAGGTGTGCTCTAATTTGGTTTGATTTTAGCAGACAACTGCTGTCAGGAAGAGCATTTAAATTTAAATTTCATATCTATTGATTACGATTGGTTATTAATTTTAATTAGTAGTCATTTTCGTTGTAATTTTTTTAACGAGTTATAACCTACTCTTGTAATCTGAATATTAATTGAAATAAAATGTAAAGAGACGAAATTATTTTAATATAATTTACTTTATTAACGATATTCTCCCTATGTGGCTTGAAAGTGTAATATACCTAGTCAGGTCATAAATTCTGTCACATGTTTAATGTAAAATAATTGTAACAAGTTTATTCATTATGTAACCATTTATATACCAAAATGAACTTAACAAAACATAGATTCTTATGACATTAAAGTTTATTCAAAATGACCTCCGTGATTTTGAATACAAGCCTTCAATCTGCGCGGCCAGTCCTCTATCGCAGCACGAACGAGGTCCATATCAATATCGGCGGCTGCCTTAATCAAGAATGTCTTGAGTGACTCCAAATTGGGATGAGGCTTTGAACACGCCTTTTCCTCCAAGTGTTGCCATATCTTGTAATCTAACGGATTCAAATCTGGACTGGAGGAGGGCCAGTCTTCGTGCCGGATGAAGTCGATTTCACGCGCCGCCAGCCAGTCTTGTGTGCTCTTCGCTCTATGAGCTGGCGCCGAATCTTATTGGAATACCCAGTGCCTGTTATTGAACATGGTATGAGAAACAGGTTCCACAAGGTTCGTCAGGACTGTATTTTGATACACAACAGCATTCGTTTTTACACCTTTCTCACAAAAATGTACCTCTGTTAAGCCCCAATAAGAAACTCCCAACCATACCATGAGCGAGGATGGAAAATGACCTCGTTGGACACGCGGAATACGGTTGCTCGCTTCTTCACTACTGTGTGCGTACACCTTATCATTTTGTTTGTTGTAGCTCTCTTCTACGGTAAACATTTTTTCATCCGAAAAAAGAATTTCCCGATATTTTTTTCCCGCGTACCGCTTCAACAAAGCGCGGCATCTCTTCAGTCTCAGGTCCATTAGACGAGCATTCAAACGATGTCCTGTTTTTCTTCGATATGCCCGAAGCCCTAAGTCTTCATTTAACACCCTTTTCACCGTGGTTCTGCTTAACCCCATCTGAAGGGCCAACAGTTTCTGCTTACGTTTGGGATTTCTTTGAATTCGTGCCTTCACAGCTTTTATCACTGCTGGAGTCCTAACAGACCGAGGGCGACCACTTCTTGACCTGTCATCTACACTAGAGTCTTCATTGTATCGTTTGATGGTACGATAAATGAATCTTTTGGTTATATTCAAATTTTTCAGTATGTTAAAAATTTGAATTGGCGCGTAACCGCAACGATGCAACGCAATAACTGCAACACGGTCTTCTTTAAACGTCCACTCCATATTTAAAAAATGAGTAAAATTCTAAAAGTATACATTTTTATTTTCATGAACAATTCGAGATTTGAATTCAATAAACTTTTTTGTGGCCAGCATTCTAAAAGAAAAGTTTTTACTGTGTGACAATACTTATGACCTGACTAGGTATAATAAAATACATTTCATATGTGTTTATTTACAGTATCTAGTACCCATAATACAAACGCTCTGGTCTTAATTTTGCGACTAGATGGCACTGGTTGAAATGGCACAGTAGCTAAATTATATTTATTTGATAACTCCAAACAATCCTACGAACGACAGTCAAATTAGCTTTGTGGCAATAGCTAAATATTTTTGCTTTTATGATATTACAAGTTCATGTTAGTTGTTCATGTTACGCGTTACCGTTTCACGGGATTTATTTTATACAATAAATACCCTATTAAAACAGATCCGTTATAAGAATAAGGGCTTCTACACACGTACCACGACCACAACCACACCTCAACCACATCACGTGGTCGGGTGTATATTTCGTATTGAAAATGAATAGGACATGTACAACATTTTGTAGTCGTTATCGACCGTGTGTGTGATACCGACCACATCGCAAACACAACGTTGCGTCGACGCAACGACAGTGCGCGCACGCCGCCCGCACTCTTCCCCGGTTCATTCATTTCATTCATACAACGCAACCACATCGACATTTTGTCGGTACCACAACGCAACTACAAAAAGCTGCAGCGACACTATTCACACGTAACCACTGCTTGACAGCATTTTGTCGTTGCGACTGGTGTGGTCGTGGTACGTGTGATGAAGCCCTAATCTAAAAATTCAAAATGAGCAAAACACAGTGTATCGAGGTGTCGAATGCCGATCTTAAAATGATGACAAAAAGCGGCCCTACTCGGAATACACGCACATTACGGAAATTCCGAACGAGCGTGAATCATTGATCTCATTTCGCAGACGGCTACGAACAATATACAAAGGGTAATCGTTGTTATGAATTCAAAACACGTTTTTTATCTTAAAAATGTTTAGTGGGAAATCTGTGACGCATATTGGCAATTCGTTCAAAACATTGTTTCATTTTTTAACACTACTAGTATACCTAGGTATATCTACTACCTACTGTGTTGATATTGTGAAGTTGAGAGCGAGTTAGGGAGTGACAAATCATTTTTGGAAGTAGCATCTCCGTGCAAGGGCAGAGTAAGACTGTCCAAAAGGCAACCAAACTATCGGTGGTAAGCCCCCCCTTCCCGCCAGGGCCGGCGGCGGCGGAGTAACGTACCCCCTGTAGTCGTAAGCGCAGGCCACGCGGCCTGTCCGACTAGGGGAAGCAACAACTCTCTGTGAGAGTCCCCGGATGGCACAGGAGAGGCCAAAACCAACACGGCCGGCCCAGCCCACCCGAAATGCACATGCGAAAACATCATGCATCAGCGAATACACCAGCAACTTGCATCCCCCTTGTCTACTGTGCGGGGCGTACGGGCGCAACGCACGGGATTCCCCCACTACCTCGTTGCCAGCCCCCAGGTAGCGAGGTGTGCATTAGGAACTTTTCACCTAATAACAAAAAAGGGTCCCCAGGTCCATCTCAATGGCAACCACCCCTGTTCTATAAGTAAGCTGTCATAATAACATTGAGTTGTGTTCACGCATAAGTGACCCTGGTTCCTGTACCTCTATGGAACAGTAGCGTATTCACGGTGCCCCTAGCGTCACCAACATCCATAGGTGACGGTAACTGCTTACAATTAAGTGTGCCGCCAGCCTCTCAGCTGTTCTTCGGCAATAAAAAAGGCGTTACCAAGCTGTGGAAGGGCCGCGACCCGAACTTAGAGCAAGCTGGTGCCACGTTGTGCCATGGTATTGGCCAAGCCATCTTTTCGTTGGCCAAGACTTTAGACAGTAAGTTGAGTAAGACAGTAAAAATAAATGTTATTTGAGGATAAGATATTTTGATGTCTGTAATTCTCCAATATAGGCCAAGCGCCGGGGGTGTTTTTTTTGCAACGTACGGGACCTGGTATTTTTTTTTGGAATATGTTCAAGGGTGTACCCTGAATGTAAACCCAAGTGGGCGCGGCGAGGGGGGGGGGGGTTCACTTCAGCCGCCATCTTGGAAAACACGTTTTATCGAATATCTTGCAAACCGCGCATCGTACGACAAAAATTGTAGAGATCATTATTGTAAATAATAATATTTGCCATCTTTTTTATTTGAAACTTTTTTTTGTATAACGCATAGATTTTTAATTATAGCGCTCCAAACTTTTTACGGCGATGATCCAACATTTTCCTTTATATTTTTTATGTGTTAGAGTCTGGGAAATAACTTAAAGAAGTTGTTTCCCATTGTTGTAAAGACAAATGTCTGAGTAATATGTAAACGAGACAAAGATGTGTATATTATGAACACGATTCATGACTAACCAAAAGGAACTTACATAACGGACTGATGAGAGAAAGGGATGCATAATTACGCGAGAGTGAAACGAAAGATCGGAACAAAACCGTAACGTTCCGGTACATTCGTATGATGTTAGTAGGTCATTTTATTTGTGGCATTATTAGTTGCATAAAATGATACACATTTTTTAATTTAATTTTTTTGGACTACCTTCAACCGGTTCATTTGAGCTTTAAAAATACTTTCACCCTTTACTTGCCTTTTAATTTGAATGTTGAAATTACTTTGCATCTTAATACTGGTAGAAGAAGTATTTGATTTATATATATTTACAAATAATTTATCTATTTATGATAATTATGAAATTACTGAAATCGGCACGACCAATAAATTTTAGGTAATAAAAAATACGGAATCCACACAATTAAAATATTTTCTCAGCAATTAAAGTACTGCAAAAGTTCTTGGGTTGGTAGTGCACCTGTTTTTCTGTAGTCTTCTATTTTTGTCCAAATCTATTGTTATGCTAATTATTTCGCGTGAGAATTAGATTCTTATGAATGAATAACGCGATCTTACGATGATTATAATTTATCTGGTTCGCCTTCATAACAATAATTGATTAATTCATAAGGTAGGTCATTTACCGAGATATTAAATAATAAAACATAAAAGTATGGAAATAAGTCTGTACTTATGTATATGTACCTCAGAGTGACAGAAGAAGAATGCTTTTTAGTCCATATCTAATTCACTGGTAGTTGGTAAGCGACATACTCGTACTTTACAACGGATGAGCTTCCGCCAGGGTTTTCTTTCGAAGCCTGAAGAACTATACAAATACAAAAAATAATAGTGCCTTCCAGGGACGCCTTTATAGTATAAAGTGTAGGAACTTCGATGGCATTGTACAAACCTTAGTGGTTTTTTGTGCTGTTATTTTATTAAGCCAATGTAATAACTGTGAATTTGATAAATAAATAAAAAAAACTAAGCGTTATAAAAATAATGAAAAAAAGACGTGAGGGAAAAAATGAGAATTAAACGCACTTTAATTTTTTTATATCCTTCAAGTAGTACAAAAATATGAAAATAATTTAAATCCTGCAATTTTTGCATAATAAGATTTATTGCAATCATATATTAGTTGTTTATTCATATATAGTCTATTATACTCGTATGTACAAAGTTTTAACATAAAATTATGGAATCATTCACAAAGCATTATTATCTGTATGTTCATCAGAAGTACATTAAGTTATTTGTACACCACTATTCTCATTGGACACTGACAGTGACATTGACAGTGGACACTGTCACTGGAGAAGAGTAGCACGCGACATAACTCAATGGAAAATGCTAGAGGAGACCTATGCTAAGAGGCACTCTGAGGTACATATACATATCTATTCGAATTGCGACTTTATTACTATGACATACAATTGAATTTTTATTCAATGTAAGTATACTAATTTACCCGTAGAACCATTCGATAAAGAGTCGTTAACGTCTATGTTTGTTGTAATCATGTAATACTTATTAATGACGAAAACAATTTCATAAGGTGAAGGCCACGCACACTGAAGTGGGGAGGCAGCTGACGCGCACGCGCCGCAGATTGCGTGTACTAAATCTGATGATTTTGTGTAACGGTGAAATCTGACGCTTAGCACAGATAGAGTCGCCGCGCAGCGAGTGCCTATATGCTAGTGGCCCGAACGTCTATATAGAAGTTTCTCTTAAAAAAATCGATATTATTTACAATAAAGAACTAACATTTATGATGTGCGTTGTTCGATTCTCATTTTAAAATATTTTATCCTCGGAAGGAGTTTTTATGCAAACATACAAAACTTTTTCTAGTCATGCATAACTCATTGACAAGTATTTATTAAAGTTCGCTGAGAGACATGAACCGGCGCGCGATTCAATTGCGTCGCAGAACGTTGTATCTACAAGGATGAATGTTTTAACATGACTTTAGTCCACATCGTTTGAGTCTTGTGGCATATGCAAAGAATTCTATATTATCTAATAACTAATGACAATGCAATTATATTATAATCTATGGAATAATAAAATAAACTATGTTAAACAATGGCCAGTTTTATCTTTCATACCGATCTCTTTCAGACAACCTCTTATTGTTATATGGTCTGAATTCTTAATTGAGTATCTATAGAGACCTCTTCACATACATATGAAAACTAACAAGATGGTACTAATACAGATTTTTAAATTTATGCTTAAGTTCATTAAACGAGACTGTGAGTCATAGCCTTTAAAATGAGTATTTTTTATTATGTAAGTATAGTTAGTTGACAGTTATTTATTATATCAAACACAATTTTATTTAAATAAAAATATAATAAAGTTTTCATTGTAAATAAACACAATTCAAATATCGTTGTAAAATTGTGTCATTAGCATCTGCAAACTTCTGTGCCATTCATACACATTTTACACAATGCAATATGTTCAGTGTTTATTTATGTAAATTAATTTTCACTATCAGTAGCGCTCGGTGGCCGCGCGTCGGCTGCGTCTGCGCAACGACACAACAATCTTCACGGCCGACTATCATTATTAACTGTTTTCTTATATCCATGAAGTCTTTGGCATTTTGACACAATTTATTTCATAATATTTTGATAAATTAATAGAAAACGGAAACATTTAATTTTATAATTCTAGCAATCTTATAAACTTGAAAATAAAGTTATGGCGTATTATGACGGGTCTGTAATTGACCCCTCCCGCCAACGCAGGCCACGTCGGCGGCGCCGGAGGGCCAATAACGACCTCCGGCCGCCGTAAAAGCGGCCGCGGGCGGCCCCTCGGGGGAGGATCCGCCGCCCGCACTATTGCCGCGAGGGTGAGGGCTGCGTGCTGTTCCGCGGCCCCCCTCAACTCCTAGAGTTGTTAGGAGAGCGCCGGGGGGACGAAACCCTGACCCCCTGGCGCCAACACTTTAGAAGGGGCCCGCCTCAAGACAAAGGGCGGGCCGGCGCCGGCCCGGGCCACTAGATCGGCAGGCCATATATCCGTGGGCCCGGGCGTAGGCGATAGGAGAACAGTGGGGTTTTGTAGTGGGTAGTCGGATGGCCATACATCTTTCCCGGAGTCCCACATATCCCTCGGTCCCCCCGGGCCGGGGGAACCCGTCAAGAGAGGTTTTTCCCCGAGACCAAAAAAAAAGGGTCTGTAATTGAGAAATATTTACACAATAGGGTTATTCATCGAAAATAATTACTGAACTAATTAATTATTAAATAAGTAGTTGTTAATATCATATTTAGCTAAACGAGTAATCGAAGACCACACGAAGTAAAAAAATCAAAATAGCACAGGTCAAACCCTCATCTAAAAAGTTAAGCGGTTTTAGTATGAGATGCCTTCGATTTGTAGCTAAAGGACTAATTTGAAACGTAACATCGGGTAGTAAAATCATAGTTTACTGTTTTGTAAAATATTTTGTTTGCGAATAAAACACAAAATGTCAACATGAAATCAAAGCGTCAATGTCAATAAGACGCACGGGGGAGCGAGACGTGCACCCGGCGCGGAAGCTCCTCGCCGACCAAGACGCCATGATACTTCCTGTTCCGAACCAGCTACACGCCGTGACCCCCAAGAATCAAAAATATAACGCGGACCAACTTCAACAGTCAAATCGCAAAATAGTAAAAATAAATATATATACTGGAATCGACAAAGGAAATTCCGGTAGCTACATGTGGACGATGTATATACTTTTAGCCAGATTCGGACAGTCAATGTATTTCATAGAAATTACTTTGTATTGCGTGCTAGGGGCAGGTTGTTGACCTTAGCGAAATAGGTTCTCATCATAATACTGGAAAATTCTCGAGTTATCGACAGGCATTAACATTGTTGTAGTTATAACAGACATTGTATTGACTTGTTACAGCGACAAAAAATTGTGTAAAATATTAAATAGTTTGGTTAAACTGTTATGTGAAACAAATCAGTCGGTCAAGACTAAATTCGACGACTTTCTTGTGTTTTAGAAGTATGAGATTTATTTAAACAAATTCCTGTACTATGGAAAAGTCGTGTGCATCGCACTGTACAAATGTCACCAATGAAGAACACAATGAGCACTTGCTGAGTGATAAATGTTTATAAATTTTAGAAATCTGTCTGATATTGAAGCTCTTGTGATAATGACAACAGGCTGAAAATGATTTAACATGAAAATGGTGATAATTAGCTAAGTTATCAAAACACAACGTTACCACCAATGAAAACTATTGTTAAGGTAGAAAATAGCCCATAATCACATATGAGCACCATTTTCTATCAATGATTAAAATGTTTCCAATTTTAAATCTTCAATTATCTACTTATGTAATTACATAATGTAGAACTTATTCTCTAATTAATATTATCCTTTCAGCCATTCGACTATGCAATGAACATTTGGTTAACATAATTATTCTATCAATATTTATTATCACTGAATTATTTGTTTATTTATTTTTGTAAATTGTTATAGATACCCGAAATGAAACTCAAAATTGTACCTGATACTAATAAATAAAAAGTGCATGTAATTACTTACGTAAGTAAATCATCCTGTTTCCACGTTCTTGTGATGACATGCAATGCGCACAACTGTGCAAGTGTGCACACTCGTCTCATACAATTAAACAAAAGCCAGCTAGCATTGACCTCCGCGAATAAAGGAAGCCTCTATTCACTAGGTGTTTGATCGCTACCAGTATTTGCTCAGACATTTTGTCCTACAAGCCAGTTAGCCAATGTTTGTCTTATCGAAATATTTACTTTACTTTTAGGCCACACCGTTATTGGCTGCTGTTCATTAAATTGGAGCGCCTCTTTCGCGTCTTTGAAATTCGCTGTTACATTTTGATGACCTAGATTATGTTTTGTATACTTTATATTTTGAATTGAACGCCTTTTACCTTCAGTTACATATTGAAAAAACTGCATGGCTACGTTTGGAGAAATGTACCATTAGTATGTACGGATATTATATACGAATGTCCGTTCGCAAAAAGATTTTATTCTGAACGAGATGAAACTCGGACACTTGTAATAACAATAGAATTCCACTTGGTGTGATATAAAAGTTAATGTTACATAATATTGTGTAATAAACATTGATGGATATAATGTTATTACGATTGAACGTAAAATAACAAGGCTAAAAGGTGTGAATATAGAATTATCTACGTGGTAGGGCCCCAAGCCCGTCTGGATGGCGACCACCTTTGGTCTTATGTATGCCGCCATAATAACCTTGGTTTGTGTTCCGGCATTAGTGACCCAAGTTCGTGTACTCTTATGGGACACCAGCGTGTTAGGGATGCCACTCGCGTTGCATACACATATAGACGACGATAACTGCTAAATTCTAAGCGGCCATCAGTCTGTCTCCTGATAGATGATAGAGAGAAGAATGATAGAGAACAAACCTCCTATCTAAATAATGTGAGATAAATTCCGTTTCAAATGATCATCTAAGTAACTGTGTGGCAGTTTTAGCTCCAACCATTATTGACAGACCACATTTATTCGACTATGAATAAATTCTTATTGTATTCGTAGGCTATTGCAAAAAAAGCATTGAGCAGTATGAACCGTCATTACAACGTGAACCAGAAAAACTGGTCCTGAGATATTCACGCGTAATCCTTACATGGCGCAAGTTATGTCCCTGGATCGTAATGACCGGGGAGGCTCACAGCAAATGGTTTACTATTTTTATTTTATTAGCTTCTGTAACTTCAAACATTTTTTTTTGTTTTATTAGTAATCAGCCAGTTCCAAGATGAACCGCATATATTTCCAGTGTCGAGTGTGGTTTAATCAACCGTTCTGATGTAACAATTGGAAAAATAACACCAATTTTGATAAATATATTCATTTTTTAATCGGTTGAGATGCAAGAAAATTATATAAAACAAAAGATTGTTTTCTCATGAATTTTTAATAAGTTTATTGTGGATCCCGTGTGAGTGTCATGTAAAAATATACCCAGCTATCGCAAACTTACAAAGCAAACACAATATATCTAATGGGGTCCTGCGAAATGTGTTTTGATATGTCTTATATTACTTTTTGCAACCTCTTTACTGAAAGCCTCATTGGAAATGGTTTTAAGAAACGGTTAAAGATACCGAATGTCAGTGAAAGGCTTCATTATAAATCAAATATCCTACAAGAACACGTACGTGAGAATGAAACCAATTTCCACGCTCCAAATTGTCAGAGCAGCGAACAATCTACGTAATAACATCAATATGGAGTTTAATATGTATATTGGAAAAATAGTTAATTTAAGTAATTGTGTTTTGTTCCATGTAAACAATTGGCACAGAGTAACAGTTTATTTACGTACTCTTTTGAACTGAAGTCAGTGTATTATGTGGTCTTTGGGAACTTTGATTAAATTAAAAATGTGAAATCATTTTGTGGCGTTACTTTATATAGACGACTGAAACTATTTTTTATGTCAGTTAGTTTAGATGTTTAAAGTTAAATTAATTTCATTGAAAGTACGTTACGCTACGTATTTTCAGTTGACCCTTTCTCATTTTTTTACTTCTGTTTTTCAGCCAGCGAAGTGGTCAGAAATGACTGGTATATGTTAGTGTTATGTATTGATTTTGGAGCATTGAAATCTGCCGTATGATATCCTAGTAGCTCAGTAGAGTTTACTAGTTGATAAATAATATCGACTAGCGTTTACATTTACAACGGCCGTGATAGGGGCCCGTAGTCTTTCGATTCTTAGATATAATATTGACAATGTTTTGGAGTTTTGGTAAATAATTATCTACTATTTAAATATTAGTTTGCGCTGTTTAAGGACTTTCTGCCATCATCACGTACATTACCAAAGTGCAATGTTTGTTAACACATCGATATATTTACTTAAGTTTATGTTATCAAATATTGATGCCTACTTTAAGCGGCATGGCAATTATTTAACGTTTCATTTAATAATATTTGAACTTAATGACGTCTTATGTTTGCTGATGACGTAGGCAGACATTGTGCTCTTTGAAGTATTACATTTTTAGCGACACAGTAAGGTTAAATGTTTTTACCGTAATGATTATGGATGATACAATCAAGATTATGGGAAATGAAAAGGCACTTTGAAGGGGAATTTAGGATGTAAGTGGAATTTAACGACAGTTCGACTGCTTGATACCCACGCTTGATTAAATATTTATATAATCGGCTAATAATATAGTTTGGTATTTGGTACATGTCGAAGGTGAGGTTGGGAGTCATGCAAGGCAGGTGATATCATCAAGTGGACGTAGGATGATAATAACCATAATCTAAACTGAATTTTGTAGTTCAGACACATGTGTCATATTTTACGTTACATTTGTTGCAAATAGGGTTTAGGTAAAAACGGCTATGTGATGCCCGCAAATGAGAAATGTAACTGCCCCGTTTGGTTCATTGGGTGAGGTGCAAAAGTACGAGTACGTCAACCTATCAGTAGCTACAATCTGCTAGGTAAGAAAGGAGGCAATAATGCATGATCGACTTTTCGTCTTGGCCACATTTATACAATCGATTTCTTCGTAACTCTTTAAAATAAATTTATAAATAAATATACATAGATAATTCATACAGCATCATCTAGACACGAGTGCCAACTGTGGAAAAGGCCTGCCCTGGCATAAGTGCAGTAAGACTGGCGCCGTCCTGGGCCATGCGATCGACGGGTCAATTTATGTGTGGGCCCAGGCGGTAGGCGATAGGAGAATAAAGCAGGTTTTTCTTGGGTACATTTCCCCCGGGTCAGGGGAAACTTGTCGTCGTTTTTTTTATTGCTATAGGACAGCAGACAGGCTGACGGCCTACTTAGAATTTAGCAGTTACCGTCGCCTATGGGTGATTGCAACGCTAGTGGCATCATGAACAGGCTGTTGTTCCATAAGGGTACAGGAACTTGGGTCACTAATGCCGGAACACAACACAAAGTTATTATGGCGGCATACTTAAGACCAAAGGCGGTCGCCATCTCGACGAGTTTGGGGCTCTACCGCATACCACCTTTCTCCGCCACTGCACGGATATAAAATTTCTTTTGAAAATAAATACTTGCGACCCCCACATACTTTCCGACATCCGTTGTCATTAGTCAGGAAGATAAAATGTCCCTGTAACGATATTTAACGGCTCACTGTGTAAATGGCAACCCAGAGACCAAATTTGACAAGATTGTAACTAGAAGACAGTATAGAAAATATTATAGACAATTTTTTGTAATATTTTTTGTCATAATTTACTAATACTAATATTGACATGTAATCAATAACTTGTTATATAAAATTGAGATATAATCCAGTAACAAGTTGTTTGCCGAGTCACGTCACAATTATGTAAACGTTTCAATTATAATACATAATATATATACAAAATTATATATATGTATATTTTAGCACACTTAGGTATTTCGAAATTATTGGAATCAGAATTTAAAGAACTTTGTCCATATATCATTCACTGCCATACTTTGAATAATTCGAGTAGCCGTTCTCACCCGCTTCGTTGGGGTAATAGAAAAAAGGAAATCGAAAAAATATGACAAGTTTCCGTACGCATGCACGCTACACCGCTTGCTTTGCTCCACTTCTCCACGGGAAGAAAACACACATTACTTAAAAATAGTTGTTTCTTAAAATTTTAATAACTTTATATTAAATGACGATATTGCAATAATTTTTTTTAAATAAGGTCTCCAAGTGCAAAAAATTAAGGTAATTTAATCGAAATATATCCAGTAGTTTTGCCGTGATTCGCGCACAACTGCAGACCTCTATCATTTTATTTATATAGAAGATAAAAAATAATTCAAATTATACTATTTTCTAGGTGGTAGGGCTTCGAGCCCGTCTGGATGGCGACCACCTTTGGTCTTAAATATGCTGCCATAATAACCTTGTGTTGTGTTCCGGCATTAGTGACCCAAGTTTCTGTACCATTATGGGACAGCAGCGTGTTCGCGATACCACTGGCGTTGCAAATACCTACAGGCGACGGTAACTGCTAAATTCTAAGCGGGCTGTCAGCCTGTCTGCTGTCCTACGCAATAAAAAAAATTACTTAAATAATATTTGTAATTTTTATTTTGTAACTTCAAAAGATACATTACTTTTAATTGATTTTAAATAATGTCTATTTTTATTGTATTTTAGGGGTAAGAGATAAATAAAGGAAACGAAAGTACTCGTAACACTAATTAATATATTTTATAATAGGACTGGTTCGAAAATACAGCAGCCATATCTTCAAAGCTAAACTTAAGGTACTTCTTAACTGGTGTGTATTTTCTTCGCATTTGTACAGTTCTATAGGATCAGTGTATATTAAGGGTATCCGAAGTTATCATACGGTATCCTTTCACCATTTGAGACAAGGTATCGTTATCAAATATCAATTTAACGCTCACAGATTCGAATGTTTCCTTGCTTTTTTCCTAGACATTAGTCATGCACTCCAAGAATACTTAAGACAAAATTAAATAGAAATATATAATATACAAAGGGTTTACATTTTAGCCCATAACAACATATAAAATCTTTCATTTAGAGAATGAATTTAGGCGTATTATTTTTATTTCTGACTGATAAAGGAAATAAAGCAGATCACGAATTCCTAAAATATTTTTAATTTACTTGTATTTCACAATCATCTCTGTCAATAATGTATTCTCACGTATAAATCTTACAGCAAATAAAATACCATTTATATTTTATTTGCTGTCCCTATTTATTCAGTTTTATAAAAAGTATTCACAAATAATTAATTGATTTCACCTGTTCATCCCGTGAATCGGGCACACCATTTTGACAGTTCAATAATGACGGTGGCGCCAATGCCGCTATGTTGATTGGAATCAATGTGCTGGTTTTTACAGTATTTTAGGTCAACGTACCGACTACCAAGCTCGAAGATTGGCCACAAATTGGCCTGAGGCCACGTAGGGTGCATTCACATTTATTCACATAGTCAAAAAATTTAATTTTTTTACACAATAAACATAATAGTGTGTGACATTTTTATATTGCACCGACATATTTGGGACTAATCTGTTCACAAAGACTTGTTTCCGGTTTTGTTGGTATACTAAAACATACTGCGGAAGCACTTTCATCTGGTGGGTGCAAAATATCTGTCTAAAGGCAAGTGCATTTGCGTGACGTAACATAGTTATTAAAAATCAAACACAACGAAGAATTCTAGTCACAGTTTCGATGTATTAACCGAGTAATTGATTTCGTTTGTTGATTTAATTATTGCCAACATTTTGCACTTTGACGTGTTCAGTGCAACTTATAAATATTTTCTCTTTTACTTAAAATGCTCATGCATGAATAGTCTTGAGGCATTCAGCTCTGGTTGCTTAATGATTAGCACCTGCTATAAATCCTTACTAATGAACACTTTATTAATTATATTATATCCATATTGTAATATATATTCTTAAGTCTACATATGTATTAGCAAATATTGACAAACGTTTATTTTGCGACCCGACTATTTGACGACGTCTGATTTTAAACTGTATGCGAACTAAAATTCAATATACTTGTACATACATGAAGTGTGTGTGCATTCTAAGCAGATGTAATGTATCAATTACTGGCAGTCGCCCAAAATCCCTTCAACGGGTGATGGAGATTAAGAAGATGCTTCCCAGTCATACGATGTACATATTTAGCAGTGTAGTGGTAACTGTGTCACGCTATGCCATTAGTTGGAATCGAACCAAAGGGCGCTTTCACATGGACGTCGGGCGGTCGACGCTGCTCCTAGGGCTGTCAAACTCTTTTACATTGTTGTTATTATTGATTGATTAGCTCAGAATGAAAAAATGATTGATTGTAGGGCTATGGAAAAGAAGCTGTTTTTAGTACTGCCAAGGATAGTAATAGGCCTAAAGTTTGAAGACGTTTAAAAGTAGCATCATTAGTAAGGAGACTAAAAGTTGACATGCACGATGACAGGTCCCAGCTTTAGTTGTTGTTAGCTGTCGCTGTTGACATCATATATTTGTCAGGAGCACGAAGGTGGTAATCATACTAACAATCCCGCGTCATCTGGCTATAAAAAAGATGATAGTATGGGAAGGAAAATCACACCTGCGCAAGCAAATACCAAAGGATGAAGTCATCGAAAAGACATCAAGAAAAATGATGGACAGACTGAGTGAGCATTCAGATGACAGCAAACCCCAGATAAGAGCAGGAAGAAGAGCGCACAGGAAGGACAGAATAATAATTTCAAGGATTCATCTAATTGAATGGAGTATTTTTTTGTGTATTTCATATTATGCGAATAAAATATTTACTCTTCGTAAGAGTTAAATGTAGTATGCCCATAAGACTCAAGATAATTCTATACGATTTGCAATAGATAGTTTGTTTATGGAGAAAGTTTATAGGCCATAAAGCGACATATGACCCAAAGTAACGCAATAATCGTAAAAGTGGACTGCGTTTGATAATACTAGTTTTATGGGCGTAATAGGGGATGGACATTTGAATTATTAAACTAAATATATATAAAGCCGTATAATAAAGATAAATAGCCGTATTCTAGTGAACTTTCGAAGTTTGGTTTAAATTTTGATTATTATTTTATTAAATTCTTGTTTTATTACAGAAATTATAAAATGTTAATTACATTTGTTGACTGATTGTTGAATTTTTTAGTTTATAAGTTGAATAATAATACTTTAAAGGTTCTAATAAGTTTTCAATACTTTATAGACATTGATTATTGTTAAAAAACTGCTATGTATACACTTCTCTTCTACAAAGTGCGAATAAATTACAGATAATTCTTTTCATTTAGTTTATTTGATGTAATTTGGTTATTCATAATATTAATTTCTAGGATGTCGAGAGGTGGATTATTTGTCTGCTAGCTCTAGCTTCAGTGTGCACTGGAAGGCCATCGTTCGGTTTTGGTTTCTGGATGGGTAGCCAAAAGACAGTCGTTTTTGTAAAACAGTACTTAGCAGCCGATCTCCAGTCAAAAATGGAAACTTGAGATGCTATCTTAAAGTATCGCTAGGAAAATTATATAACCGACAGTTGATGCCTTAAAAGCCTATAATATCAAATTCTGTTGAAGAAAAAAGCCTCAAGAACGGAATTCTGCAGCCCTTAATAATGATCCCATTTAAAGAGTTAGTGGTTATTGAAAAATTAGTGTTGGCAGACGGTCTCCGGACGCCTGCCGGCATCCATGATGACTCGGCCCCCTTTGGACATTTGTATCAATCGCGCTTATGATTGATCTGGGACACTGCTTCATTGATCATGGCACTTTCTATTTGGGGCGTCAATGTTATTGACCTCTGTTACTTTGTAGGCTAGTGGCGCAAAGGTGACAGCAGAGGGCGCTTCGGTGATTATCACTCCTTGGTTCAATACATTTCTATTAACGTAAAGCACATTGATAAATAATTTAACCTTATGGAAATATGTGCTGTCTCATGAAATTATTGATTTTATCGTAAGTGAATAATATATTTTGAATTGTTATTTGTATAATGATTAAACCATATATTTACCACTCCTTTAATCACTCTGATCATGTTGAGGCTATTTCAATAATAAATATACACTTTTTTAAAATAAATCTACAAAATATCTGTACAAATTTTTCACCAACGAAAAAGCAAAAAACAGCGTGTTAAAAAAATGTAGAAATTAAATGAAATTGCATCATTGTAGTGCACTAAAACTTTATCTACTAAAAAGACCGTTTTCAGCAAAATAAAACTAACAGATCGAGACCACAAAGAGATGACTAAAGTATCAATAACTGGTACATCCGTCGTAATAGATTATGGCGGCATGCGCAAGATCACTGATCTAGGGATGAACGGGTCGATGACCTCGATCTGCCCCCGCGCAACTTGCGTTGCAGTCTTTTTTGCAATGCACCTGATATGCTTGTTTCAGACTTGAGACGGATTATGTGGATTGCATTATTAATAATACTAATATTATAAATGTGTAAGCAACGGCGTCTGTTATGTTTTCAAGTTTAAACTCCTTTTGATTAATAACGGTATAGAGATAGATTGGAGCTTAGAGAAGGATATAGGCTACTTTTTGTCGCAAAAATGAAATTTGAGGAAGGTGAAATAAGGGTGAACGTAATTAAGTTCTGTTTTTTTTATTTATATGGCCGAAAAATGTTTGCCGAGTCAGCTAGTTATACATAAAATATATAATAGATATTTATTTACATTCGATGTAATAATCCAACTTCTTTTATAACTAACATTATATTTCTGTCTTAGATACGTAAAAATATTAAATCATCGACTCAAAAAAAATTATTGAGCAGTATGCCTTCTTCTTTTCCAAAGATTTTCATATTAAGCAATTAGTCACAACTCTTGAATATCAAGCAGCTGTATTCGGTTTGGGGTGTTAGCACTGATAAATGTTCGATAAAGTACCTGGTATAGTGTGTAAAACTAAGGTTACCTGATTTTAAAACTTAATTAAAAGATTTATTTGATGCCTCCATTGGCGCAGTGACTACGCAAGCGGTACGCACAGTAGGTTCGATCCCCACGATGAATAAAATACGTATTTGTTGCAAATAGCTTTTCCGGTCTGAGTGTTTGTATCTGTTAATTGTAAGGGATTTTTTAAGGGAATGAGCGGTGGACCTCTGCGACGGGGGGAGTTATGTGGTAGGGCTCCAATCCCGTCTGGATAGCAACCACCATTGGTTTTTAAATATGCCGCCATAATAACCTTGTGTTGTGTTCCGGCATAAGTGACCAGGTTTCAGTACCACTACGCGGATGGCAGTGTGTTAGTGCCTCCGGCGTTGTATACATCCATAGGCGGCTGTAACTGCTAACTACTAAGTAGACCGTCAGCATGTCTGCTGTCCTACAGCAATAAAATAATAAAAATAAAATTGGGATTTTCTTTTCAAGAAAAATAAATAGGAATCATCAAGGAATGAATAATAATAATAATAAGCAGATATCAAACGAACGAATGCATTTATTGTACAAAACACAAAACAACACAACAAATATTGTACAATTGGCGTCCTTGTCGCTAAAGACGATTTCTTCCAGGAAACCTTATACACGTGTATGTAAACTTTTAAAAATTTATTTTGTATTTAATTACAAGCAAGAGCCTTCTTAGGTACTAATTAGATGATTCTCACAATAAAAAAACTTTATAAAAAACTGAATTCACAAGCTATTTCTTACTTTTTTTAAATTTATTTTTTACTTATTATCCGTGCAGAGGCGGAGAAATAATACTGACCTCTGCGGCTGGGGCGGCCTGTCGTAAAAGGCGACAAAACAATTCTAGCTACGTGCTAGGGCCCCAAGCCCGTCTAGATGACGACCACCTTTGGTCATAAGTATGTCGCCATACTAACCTTGTGTTGTGTTCCTGCATTAATGACCCAACTTCCTATACCCTTATGGGACAGCAGCGTGTTCGCGATGCCACTGGCGTTGCAAACATTCATAGGTGACGGTAACTGCTAAATTTTAAGCGGGCCATCAGCCTATCTGCTGTCCTAAAGCAATAAAAAGAAAAACTTTTAAAAGTGTTGAAATCTATTACCATTTTTAACTTTTTTTACGCAAACTTAGATGACCAAATATAATTGATTGTTTGTTGTTGCAGGTCGAGAGGCGACATGGCGTCGCCAACGTGTTTATTTCTCTTAGCAACATTTTATTTTGCTGCTCATGTAAGCGCAGGTACGTAACAAATACCAATATAATCTTTAATTTCAATGTTTAAATTTTTGCTGTAGAATAATAAAATAACTACTTTACAAAGTATAATAAATGACGCTTTGGTTCAAGATTTCAATTTGATGAAATGGTAGAGTTCAAAAACAATTTTAGGTCCAATATTTTAAATGTTAAGGATTGTATTCATTGAACTTAAAAAGTACTTCTTTCTGTCCTTATCTCAGCTACGTGAGGTTGGTACCCCAGCTGGGATAAATAATCAAATTTCAAATATTGTATCGTATTATTAGATGAACGATGATGACGATATATATATATATATATATATATATATATATATATATATATATATATATATATATATATATATATATATATATATATATATATATATATATATATATATATATATATATATATGGCACATAATAATATATATTGTTTTGCACAAGTATATTAATTTATATACTGAAAACACAATCTTATATTGTGTTAGAACTTGAATTTGTTTAACCTATTCGACGGCATGTCGGTCACTGCTGACCGACGCTTTATGGCTGTTTCTCGTTTAATAATTGGCAGTATATAAAAGGAATGTAGATTTTTTTTTAGTGGCAGATAAAAGACCTTAGTATCTTGAAAACTAAGCTAATTAAAAAGTAACCTAGTGAAAATAAATAAAACATAACCGACTATTTTAATATCTAAACATCCAACTACTTCTAGGTACGTGGTAGGGCCTCAAGCCCGTCTGGATGGCGACCATCTTATGCCGCCATAATAACCTTGTGTTGTGTTCCGGCATTAGTGACCCAAGTTCCTGTACCCTTATGGGACAGCAGCGTGTTCGCGATGCCACTGGCGTTGCAAACACCCATAGGCGACGGTAATTGCTAAATTTTAAGCGGGCTGTCAGCCTGTCTGCTTTCCTACAGTAGTAAAAAAAAACTACAAAAGTTTGTCGAAATGCTACTGAATGTGTTAATGTAATAAATCAGTTTATTATACGAATTACAATACTTATATTGCAATATCAATACTTAAACATACTTTAATTGTAACATTAATTAACATATATATCATACATTAACATTTAATTTTAACATTGGCCCCGGCAAGAGGGGTAGACCCAAAAAGTGCTGGCTTGAAGTCGTAAAGGGTGATATGCGTGCCAATGGGCTCACTACCAGGGATGCTGAAGATCGTGCGAAGTGGAGAAGATAAAGTCGGAAAGCGGACCCCGGGCGCTGAAGCGAGAGTTTGGACTGCAACCGGGATTCAACGCTGAGATGATGATGATGATGACTTTAATTGTAATATTAATTTTAATTGCTGTTTAGGTTAAATAATATAATATACCTGCAGTTCATATTCTTAATGAAATATTTGCTATAATGTTTAATAGGTTTCTTACAATAAGTAATATATTTTTAAAACACGATTACGTCAGAAGATAATAATTCCGACCTTCGCTCAAAGTATGACTCAAATGTCCAAGAAACGATGACCCTATTAAATAGACGACAGGAAAATAGACAACAAAACATTTAAGACATAAAAATGATGTTATAAATGATTGCAAAATAGCTATATTGAAATCCTAGAATTGTGCAACGCATGTGTCATGTGTGTCACGCGTTAATATTGAATTTTTAATGCAATCATTAAGTATTTTGCCCTTTGATCCTTGCATTCTCAAAGCATGGTCGTTTTAAATAGATCGTTTATAATCAAATATTGTTAAACTTTTGCGAAGACTTTTTCAAACAAAAGTCGACTCGAATGACGTTCTATGTGTGTTCACTATGTCATCAATAACACAATTGTAATACTTTTTTTAATGCAGTAGGACAGCAGACAGGCTGACGGCCCGCTTAGAATTCAGCAGTTACCGTTGCCTGTGGGTGTTTGCAACGCCAGTGGCGTCGAGAACACGCTGCTGTCCCATGAGGTACAGGAACTTGGGTCGCTAATGCCGGAACTCAGCACAAAGTTACTATGGCGGCATACTTAAGACCGAAGGTGGTCGCCATCCAGACGGGCTTGAGGCCCTACCACGTAGCTAGGGTGGGTTGTTTTGTCAGCTTTTACGACTGGCCGACCCCGGCCGCAGAGGTTAATATTCTATCTTCGCCCCTGCACGGATAAAAGTTAGGTGCTAATACTACTTCTTGGATATACTGTCTTTTCAAATATACTTTCTTTCTAATTAAGTTAACTTCATTTGCTAGTCTGTGTTCATGCTATACAATAATGACGAGTCTACCTTTAAGTATTGGTCAGGCAGAATATTACTTGTCTAGCGTCAAATACATAATCGCTTTCCTGCTTACGATTAGTTTGGAACTAGCGCTGTATTAAATTACACAGTATATTTCATAATAATGATCGCTTGCAGTTACATACATACATACATATAATCACGCCTCTTTCCCGTAGGGGTAGGCAGAGACCACTTCTTTCCACTTGCTACGATCCTTACACACTTGTTTCGCTTCGTTCACTTTCATTATTCCCTTTGGTTTAGGGTACTCTTGACCTGGCCTTTTTTCAAGACGTCCCTGATCTGGTCTCGAAACGTCCGCCTAGGTCTACCCCTCCCAACACTTCCATTCACACTCGCCTTATACAGTTTTTTCGTCAATCGTTCTTCATTCATTCTCTCGACATGGCCAAACCATCTCAGTATACCTTTCTCAATTTTTGTCACTACATCTTCTTTCAGACCACAGCGTTTCCTTATCTCACTATTTCTTATCCTGTCGCTCAGTTTAACTCCTATCATACTTCTTAACGCTCTCATCTCAACTGCATTTATTCTGCTTTCATGTTTCTTCTGCCATACCCTACTTTCACTTTTGCGTGCAGTTAAACGAGCTGAAGTTGAAATTATAAAGTTGATGAATAAGCTTAGAAAGCTTTCTTGAATTTGTTTGCCCTTTATCAGTGGTCAACACAATGAAACGATAATCTATCAGATTGTTAGAATTCCTGTGACTTGTCACGTCAAAGCTGTCGTCACAGTGGTTTCTCGGTTTTCGAATGCAACTCATGCGCATGTGCGGAAGCGTTTCAACTGTACGTACGCACCGTTTAACATGCATCTAAATAACTTTGGGTTATTTTGGGAATACAACAAAATGTTTATTAAACATTCGCTTGTCAGCATAATAATTAGACTATTGTGATTTCGTGTCCATATATTTTTAGAATAAAGGACTTTTATGACATTTTTGCAGTTGTAAGCTTTATCGTATTACGTTTTACCCATAATATGAACGTAATCTGTTTAATGTGGTGGTTATATTAGGTTATTTCCTAATATTTGAAATTTTATTTGTAAAGTATTAAATTATATATATTTTATCACATGTTTTACATGTTTTAGGCATTGTGATCCTGACCACAAATAAGGATTAGAGTAATCCCATCATCAGCAGACTCCTTAGGTTTAAATAAATACTAAATTTCTTCTATTGTTTGTTTATAGTCAGCAAAGATGACAGTCGCTTTTGCTATAAACAAGTTTAGCTTAAATTTTCTAGCTTTTTTCTTATGTCTTAGTAGTCTAGAAAATGATAAGAACCACGTTGAAATAGACGCTTGATTAACCACTTGAATTAGGATGATTAAAACATTTTTATTCAATTTCCCAACTCGTATCAAAATCATCTATCGTTGCTAGATGTTCGTTCTCTTTAAAATTGTTTGCTGCAAACGATTTAACCTCAATCACCTGGGGTTCAGTCTCAAAAACATTCAGTGTGTTGTATGTTATGCATAACTCACTTAATTTCGTGGATATAATAGTAGATAATGGATGGGATATTGTTTGCTGATTTTTTGACACTTCATTTGCTTTTCCAAATTTGAAACAGAATGCAGAGAAACTGATTTGTTTTTGTAATTATTCATTAGGTACACACGAATGACTGATAAAGTTTAGTAAGAACTTTTGTTATGGTCTTCAAGGGTCCTCGTTCCACATCCGAGTATTCAGCAGTCATTGTGTTAAAATATTATAAATTTGGAATTGTTATATGTAGAGCAACACGCTTTCGAAACATTAACTGATGAAACATCATAAAATTGTACAATACGATAGTTATGAACATACAGTTTTTGATGACAATCACTTTTGTGAATTTGTTTATGGATGCGAATGTCGCTTTTATTTCAGTTACTATGCTAATTTATACACGTGTTTTTATAATAAGTCAAGTGGGCCGAACATTTACAACTTTGCACTTTTAAAGTGTTTCTGTTTAATTTATAAATTTTTTCTTACGTAAATTTAAAATTTAACTCAAAAAAGTCTTCATTTACAAATTTAGCTTTGAGTTATTTTTAAAATTAAAACAAGATGTTAATATTAATAACAGTAAGTTAACATATATCAGCGCGTCCGTGTGAGTCACGCACGGAATGCTGCTCAGCCGGACCCACCCCCTCGTCCCCCCACCCTGGCGGACTGTCTAGCATAGGAATTGCATAGCTACGTAGCTCAGCTAGCCCTAGCCACTAGCTCCAATCGAATTCATGTCACTTTTGGCTATAAGTATTTATACTTTCCACAACGCCGGATACAATAAAACGAAAACTTTTATAAAATTTATTAAAATAAGGGATATTTTTATACTAAACCTTATTAAATATACCTTTATTATGCTAACTGGCATATATGTATATCTAGATCTCAATGATCAAAAAGATGGTAGATTATCTTGTTTCAAGATAATATACTGCCAAATAGTGTCGAAACACCACATTACATTTGCACAATGTGTTTTAATTTAATGTTAAAGAAAATTCGTATCAAATCCCAAAGACTAGATATTGTATCAGTATGTCGATAATTAAAATAAAAACAATATTCCTACCTAGATTGATAGGAAATAGATTGGCTACTAAATAATAATAACTACTTAAAATCTAAATTATATTGCTAATAAACGATCTCTTCCAGACAATCTAACTAGGATCACATTAAGAAATATATAATCGTATGTATGTATAATCTATACATCTATACAAATAAATAAAATTGGAGGGTCTGTTTGTAATATTAAAATAACCGCTTTTTACTAAGTGCATTCGGGCGTATACAGGGTATGTATGTATATGTATACCAAAACAACATTTTTTACAATTTTTGTCTGTCTGTCTGTTTGTTCCGGCTAATATCTGAAATGGCTGCACCGATTTTGACGGGACTTTCACTGGCAGATAGCCAATGTATCAAGGAGTAACTTAGGCTATTTTTATTTTAGAAAAAAAAAGTTTTTGTTAAAAATGATAAGTTTCGGAAATTTTATATTCCAATTTAAGTTAACCTCAGATTTATATCATCTCATATGAAATAATGGATCAGCTTAGGCTGGACATTGTAGGTGGAATTTCCAATTCAAGTTAACCTTAGAATTATGTCATCAATCATAACGTACGTATTCCGGAGGCGCATGGCGTAACAGTTGCATTCGATAATACTGACTGTTTGCATATTTCGTTTATATTTTAGGGTTTATAGGTTTTGTAATCCAAAATAAACCATAAGATATATCCAAAAAATTCTGCCTAATGTCACTATTCCACGCGTACGGAGTCGCGGGCACAGCTAGTGTATATGTTTTACGGCAAATATTAAATATATTAAAATGACTAATATTGTATAATTTGATACGGAATGTGTCATCAGATAACGACATTCTCGAGATAAATCTGCGTTATAAAGAATCCATTAAGTGCGGCTAAATATTCATTGGGAATAATATAAGAAACACGAGGCGATAGCGGGAAATGGAGATCGACACGTTTCGTCCATTACACCTCGTTGAGACGTTTTAAGGAAATTTTACAAATATCTGATGCGATTCGTTGCGATTTTATACGATTATTCTCAACATTATCCCGGACCATTGTTTGTTTTATAAAATAAAAAAAGTTACTTACACATTAATTATTATAATAACTAATATTAAGCAGTAGTATTTACTACCACTATATGTATATCTATAATGACACTATACTATGATAATTGAAATAAAGACAATTGCGTTTTTTTATGAAGATAAAATTTTAATTTATTAATAAAAAGATTTTTATACAAAGTTTTTCCAGTTTTATCCTACCTAATTTAATTTCACATGTAAAGACAAAAAAACAACAATTAAAGCCTTTATTCCAGGTTTAGATATTTCTATAATTATTTTCAATTTCTTAATTTAACATTAACGTATTTTTTTTTAAATGGCAACAGTGCTTTTGGCACTGATTTGCCAAGGTCTAAGTATGAAAAGCCAGGTGAGATGGTAAATATCAATTTATTAAAAAAATTTTGGCCGGTATTTTATACAGATTGTCTACTAGCTTGTAAAAATTCAAATCTACTAATAAACTTTGTACAAATAATATAAAAAATATTTATAATATTTAGAAATTTTCAAAAATTTACTTAAATAAATATATACCTGAACGGATGAATACTATGACTTACATATTATATTTATATGGAAGTATATACATTGAGACGCCATTACGACATAATTAAATATGAATGTCATTGGAAGATAAAAATTTACTTAGAGTATAATTAAAAGCACTATGAACTAAAGTCAGTAGCATTAACGTATTATTTTCTTAAATATCTCATCGTTCTCTTAGATGTCACTGTCAAATGTGACATCTATAAATTCTAGTGGTATGGATTACGCGATTTTCTTTACGTATCTATATAATATAACAAGTTGACCCCATTTTCTGGAGACTGTTCTTTCTTGTACGAGATGGTACGAGTTTTTTTTAAAAAGAGGCGTTATAAAATTTATTAGAAGCCGGCAGCGCGTTGGTAATGTCTCTGGTGTGGCAAACATCCATAGGCGACGGTGATCACTTGCTTTAGGGTGAACCGCTTACCTATCTGCTGAACTCTTGCTATAAAAAATACGACACATCTTGTTCTGCCATTTGAATGAAAAAAAAAAATTACATTTCAGTTAGGATTTCTGTAAAATCTAAGCCAGTGAGAGTTTTATCGAATTTAGTTCAACTCTTTACATCACCGGGAACAAATAAACATACTCGGTTATTTACTTATATTTATTTGTACATAATAATGAGACAAAGTTATCTTAATCCAAAATAACACATTTTTAATTGATAGGATTTATATTGGACAAGAATGGAATGATGTATGTATATATGTGTTTCACAACAGGGTTTTTATTGCCGTAGAACAGCAGACACGCTGACAGCCCAGTTAACAGTAAGCAGTTACCGTTGCCTGTGACTGTTTGCGACGCCAGGGACACCGCTAATATGCTGCTGTCAACGTAAAAGATCTGGAACCTGGGTTTTTTACCCAATTTAGAGACTAGAGGTGGTTGCCATCCATTCGAGCTTGAAGCCTACCTAGCTGGGGTAGTTTTATCGCCGTTCATAACAGGCCACCAGGCCGCAGGGGCAGTTTTGCTCCGCTTCGGCATGGAGAACAAAAGATATATGTATATTACTAGATACCGAAGATTTTGCGAAGTAAAAACTAGGATAGATTGATGACAGAAGACAGAAGTGTAAACGGTATATAATCTAAATTATTGATTGAGCTTCTATTTATTTAAATATATAAATACAGCCTCACAAGTTCACATATGAATGTGTTTACTTATTATGTAAACGTCGTTATCGGCTGCGACAGGAATCACTCGAGCGTACAAACCTTTGCCAAATAAATATGAATGGCTGAAAGGCTGAAAGTATAAGCACACTCTCCTGAAAAAGCATTTTCAGAAAAGGTTTTGATCTTCAATTTCTTTATTAAATTCTTAAGTGAAATCTCGCCATAAATATACTAATTATTTATACTTATGTTAAGAGAGTGTTTATTTTAATAATTGTTAATATTTTCACTGTTTTTATAAAAATACTGTGATAATTTACATAGCACCATCTAGTCTTTAAGTAAAAAGGAAAGCGCTCGTGGTATGGGTATTAAACAACTAATGTACTATTTATATAATATATTTTTCACACCGACCGACCGAGTACTTGGCCTGTAACTCCACAGATCCCACACCCGTACGCATAGACGGCAACACGGTCGAGCGCACGGACCGAGTGAAATACCTGGGATCTGTGTTTCATCCATCCGGTTACATCGATTGTGACGTCAAGGCACGCATTGCTGCCGCGTGGGCCAAATGGCGTGAGGTGACTGGTGTCATTTGTGACCCCAAGATGCCGGTAAAGTTGAAGGGACAGGTCTATAAAACCATCATTAGGCCTGTCCTTTTATACAGCTGTGAAGCGTGGCCGGTGTTAGAGCGACACAAGCAGGAGCTGCGTGTCACGGAGATGAATATGCTGCGGTGGATGTGTGGAGTGACGCGGAAGGACCGCGTTAGGAACTCCCGCATTCGCGGCAGTCTTCATGTCCGTGACATTGCGGATAAATTGCAAGAGTGTCGGCTCCGTTGGTACGGCCACGTTTTACGGCAACCGGATGCTTACGTGGGTAACAAACGTCTGGCTATGCCACCCCCGCCAGGCCCTGGCAGGAGGGGTAGACGTCGTAAAGGGTGATATGCGTGCCAATGGGCTCACTACCAGGGATGCTGAAGACCGTGCGAAGTGGAGAAGAAAAAGTTGGAAAGCGGACCCCGGGCGCCGAAGCGAGAGCAGAGGCTGCAACCGGGAATTAACGCAGAGATGATGGTGATATTTTTCACATACACATAAATACACACAATGTTGTTAATATTTAGTGGATACGTCTGTTGAAGCAGTTGAAACATAATTATAATACAAAAATAATCGCGGTTAAATCCGCAAAAAGTGATTTTAATGACGAATAACAAACAGCCTTCGTGGGTGAACTGAAGAAAGTGTTGTTTATTTATTGCCTTTCTCTTAATATATATATTATAATTTTAAAAAAACTTTGCAAATACCTATTGGCAATGTTAACCGTTTGAAATTTGACATAAATATATAGAATATGAACCATTTTCGCATAAATCTTCTCCAAAGCATTTTGCCTTCGTGACGTTTTAATCCCGGCTGGATGATCGTAATCCATAACCACGGCAAAGGGGACTTAATATAAAAATGTAATAAATATTTACTGTTTGCTCAAACCAAATACGTCGTGTGTAAATATGGGTTTTGTTTGATATTTGTTTTAGTATATTTCTTTTTGATGATCAAACCGCTCCATTCGACATTTGTTTACTGTTAGCCATCTTTAATTTAGAACAAGGCTTACTGAAGTCAAATAAATTAATTACAAATAATTCTTCTTAGTATTTCATCCAATGATGGTTGCTGTGTAATTATCATTTAATGATGAATTCGCTTGTTGATTAGTATTTACATCATGCAATCCAACATCAAGATTTCGAGTTCGATTCCCGTTATGGTAAATTCTGAAACGACTTTTCAGTATTTTATCAAATCTGGGTGTTTTGGCATTTGGCCACAGAGGGCTTTCACTATACAATCATATCTTTCTATATCATTTTACGAAATGGTGTATAATTATGTTACTTAAATAATAAAACAATTACATTTTATGATTTGAAGAAATCTCTTTCTAGGTCCCTCGTCAACTTCGAAAAGTGTTTGTGGCCATTTGTTCTCGTTGTTTCAAAGAGATTGAAACGTTATCTAGGCCAGAAAGGAATTTTCCGGTACACGAAATAGGGCGTAGTACAGTATCGATCGACTAAGGGTTCGTGGGGGTATCAATTCGTAACCAGCGTACCAAAATCACAGGATTCAGATACTATTGATTTATGTGATGTACATTGATGCAACTGTAAGGCCTTTTTAGAGCGTGGTGAAGGTTAATGAAGCGATGGAGACAGGAAATGCGATCTCCGTTTATGGTGCATTGTTCTTGTCTGGTGTTTATGGATATTTGAATCTTATTGAGGATATAGCAATTTGCAAGGGGGTCGCGGAAATGCAGCTATGACGACACGGTTTTGCACATTCTTTACTTTTAAATGGTACATTAGTCCCATTTAAAAGTTCATAATGTCACCTCTTTCATTAGTTCCATTTCATTAGTTTCATAATGTCACCTCTAGTAGGAGGAGAAGATTCAAGAAAACCTGACTTCGTTAAGGCGAATAAATCATGCCAAAGACCAATCTTGGCTACATAAACGGCCTTAAACGTGCGCTCAATCCCCGCAGAAGAACAAATATCTGCAAATAGTATGTATCATTGTATGTTAAGTTTGTCTTGTAGTGTGATATGATGGCGCCGTTCAGAACCAGACCTGAGTCAATCCTGAATAAATAGGGTCCATATATATTCTGGCAAGAATTCAACCCGCAACCTCGAGGCCTTAGTGGGTTGGAATGGATAATAGGCAAGGTAGGATCGGAAAAGTCCTCCTTACGTCAACAAAGGACCAGACCAGGGCACCTACAACGCGAGGTTGAGAGCACGCAAACGTTTTCGTCCCCCTCAATCTCGATTTGATACAAGATAGCGCTGGGGGGATCAAATCCCTCTGGTGCACTGGGCAGGCCGGTGTCGGCCTGGACTACGGTATGGGCAGGCCAGTTGTCCGTCGGCCCAGTTACTAGGCGATAGAAGGACAGCGCGGTTTTTTAATGGGTATTCTTACGAAGTCCTAGATCCCTCTTGTCTCTTTTGAGTACTCGGAAATTAGGTGATCCTTAATAAAAGTTAATGCTTTATCCATTAGACATGAGTCATCAAGATATTGTTTTGCTTGGCAGGTTTAATTTGCATATTTATGTTTTATAACTATTGAGCGGTAATAATGTTTGCATTAAAGCGTAACATCGATTTAAAACCAAGCCAATACTCTGCATTCTTCAAATTAAGTTTATGATTTCGCAGGAAGATGATGCATAGCTTCAGTACGAGGTATTGTGTCTGAGAATGACTAATGTTGTCATTCCTAACGGCTGTCTGTAATCGCAAGCCGCGTGTGCTCCAAGTAGAGGGAAACAGCGATAGATAGATAAAAAACTCTTTGTTGTTCACCAGATAATAAAAACTACTCAAACAATCTTACAGACAACGTAACTAGGATCGCATTAAGTAATATTTAATGGCGGTGCATATTAATAATATTAATATGTATACAAAAAATAAAAATAAAAGTAATGACAAACAATAAAATTACATTAACACACACATGCGACAAAATAATTTATTCATTGTGGTAATGTTCTGTGATCATATTTTTTGAAAATAGGAAGTGATGTAGCTTTTCTGACATCCCTGAGTATAAAGTTCCAAAGATGGACATCCTGTACAGCGAAGGAGTTGAAGTAAACTAATGAAGTGTGTGCAGGCGTCTGCAATAGAGATAGGGATTTTTAGTCGAGCGCAAAGAACGATAATGTTTAATATACTTTTAATTTAAAAAATATATTACTACTAGTTGACTCGGCAAATGTTGTTCTGCCATATGAATTTAAAAAAGTAAACTATGTCCTTCTATGACATTCAACAAAATTGGTTCGTAATATTAGTTAGGATAATTAAAAAGTAAATCCAAAAGTGAGTGTATTAGTATTGTAGCGTAACACGCTTTCACGCCTAAACCGCTGAACCAATTTTGATGAATTACGGTATAGTCATAGATTGGGCCTTGGAGAAGGATATAGGCTACTTTTTTAAAGTTCATATGGCAGAACATCGTTTGTCGGGTTAACTCTTAATAAAAAATATAATACGTTTCGAAATATTTACATGAATAATAAGTAATAATAATAATAAAAATATTTATTACCAATGAATCAAAGTTCACATAAAGAAAACTAACATCTAAACTAGGCCAAGCCTGTACCTTAATAATATAAAATAAGATGCTAGGATTAATATTTACTTTAATTATTCAATATCCAAAACATTGAAAATAATATGAAAAGTTTTACACCATTTCTGATATTGGATAGCTAAAAAGGGCATTTTGATATGTGGCTTAACAATAATCTATTTGTTGCCTTTTTGGAGTGGGAAAGTGAAGGATGGCCCTAATTTGATTGTAAATTCAGATAACTCATTGTCAAATCGAAGCTATCTGGAAATTGTAATTTATGGGAAAAAAAGTAACTGCGAAATGAAGCGAATAATCAAAAAAAATATTTAAAAGAGACAGTTGTGTTTAGTGCTTAAATGTTTATAGTCTTGATTTTATTAATATATTATATAATAACCTGTATTTTTCAATGCTTACGCTCGCAACTTGAGCTGGTCGCATTAAACGCGGAGAACCTCTTTCCTGCGTGTTTGTTTTGCCTTGTGTCTGCAGTTGTGTGCTTTCCCGTCCATTTCTATTGTGTTAATCACTGGCCACTGGCTGTTTGGACTGTTCACTCAGTATTTCTATGACAAACAAGGAAGTGACTCGTCACCGACGGTTATGATTTATATAAGAAATATAGAAAACCTTTCTAAATATCATTTATTTTTAGTACTAGAAGTAAAACTAGAAGTTTCAGGGGAAACATTATATGAGTAACTTTATTACTTCAAAATTGGAATATCAAAAAGTATTCGTATTATGACCTTATTTATTGCTATATAGATTTCTGTTATACAACCTTACAAAGGTTTCACAATGTTGTTAATTTAAGTATTTTCGACCAGAAATCGTAGTTAAATTTTTAAAAGTTGTATAAGTCGCACACTATTTTAAAAATATATAAACTAAATGGTTAGTGACAGGACAATAAAATTATTTTAGTTAACGGCTTTTTATCACTCGTTTGAAAATAATTCGATATCGTAATCCACGATTATACACTACAACAATTGAACAGTATTGCTAGAAATAAATTGATTAGAATTTTGTTCCCCAGTTTAACAAAATATGTGTAGAATGCTATATAAAATACAGGATGCTAAATAAAATATATTTTTTGCATCCTCCACAGCTGCTGTAATATTTTTCCAACGTCTCTTATACATATAAAATGAAATGTTAAACATAACTGCTATGTTAAACATAAATGGGATCCTTTAACATAAGTAGTCGTAAAGTTAAGGTTTAATGAAACAATGATTATATTTACTACTTCGTCTAGTACAAACAGAAAGGGGTGAATCAATTTTATTTTGAGTTGTATGACCTCGCTCGATTATGTCCTCTGAGAACTGAATGTAGGGCGGGCGGATGAGAGATCACTCCTATTCCGGTAAGGGTAATAACCTCACTTCGAAAGCTATCTATGAGAATCTAGATAGTGAGTTTCATCTTGAAGCTTATTAAAGTTTTCAGCATTATATTTATAGCTTTAATAAAATACTACAGGTAGACATTAAAATTACAAATTAGTTGATGTCGAAAATAGTTGCAACACTATAGTATTTTTTCTCCATGCAGGGGAGGGCAGCCTGTCCTGAAATATGACCAAAAATCCCTAGCTAGGTGTTAGGGCTCCAAGCCCATCTGAATGGCAACTACCCCAGGTTTTTAAATATACCCTCATAATAACCTTGTGATGTGTTCCGACATAAGTGACCAGGTTCCAAAAAAAAAATAATAGAGAACAGGGAAACAGAGAAGAAATGCTTTAGAAAAAAGAATATTAAAAACAAATATGTTGTGGAAATCCACAACAATACCATCTAATCCCAAAGTAAGCTGCAGGGTGCTTATGGCATGGGTAATAGGCAACTTAAATACTTTTCTGACTTTACTTTTCTACATACACAAGAAGGGATTGGAACCAGTGACCCACGGAGAGGTTCCTGCGTGTGGAAGCTGCGGAAATCTTCAGACAAACAAAACAACGTTTACTGTGATGTTCTGATGACAGACCAGTAGAACTATACCAATGTGATATATCACATTAGCATAAGTTCATTTCAAAGTCGCAGGCATTAACATGGCTCTAGCAAGTGAAAAAATACGTGATTACCAACTTTACGAGGTGAAGACATTTGTTTTAAAAGTCATTATTGAAATGCGTCATTAGCCAGCTTTTCAATTACGTCATCATGTGATTTATAAGAATTACCAAAAAACAATCAAGAAACAACTTTGTGCCCTGTGTACATGGTTACATCTCTAATTTGAAATTTCACGCTCAAATTATTGGCCGTTGATCGATAACCTAGGTTGAGCGGCTATTGGGAATTATCCGCGGTTCGATTTACGTAAAAAAAATGCTGAAATTTTAAGAAAATAACTTCATTTCCCACAAAAAAATCTCTTAACGCTTTTTAATTATCTCATCTATATGTTAATTATAAAAATTTGTGATGTTCACAATTTCCATTTTGGAACCTGCTGCATTCCGTCTCCTCGTGGTGGTGAGACTCTTAACAGTGATTAAATAAATAGATTGGGACAATTAAAAAGAAATAATACTGACCTCTGTGACGGGGGTCGGCCTGTCGTAAAAGGCGACAAAACAATTCTAGCTACGTGGTGGGGCCCCAAGCCCGTCTGGATGACGACCACCTTTGGTCTTAAGTATGTCGCCATAATAACCTTGTGTTGTATTCTGGCATTAGTGACCAGGCTTCAGTACCACGACTCGGATAACAGCGTGTTAGTGATGCCCCTGGTATTGCAAACCTTCATAGGCGACGGTAACTGTTAACTACAAAGTAGGCGGTCAGCCAGTCTGCTGTCCTACAGCAATAAAAAAAAACATAGATCATGTGTTATAGGACACAATAACATATATATATTTTTTATACTATTCTTATGTAAATAAATCATATTATACATGTTTATGTATAGAATGTCCCGTCCCAAGTTTTAGTGTTTACTTAAACTTGGGACGTGGTCGAACCTTGAATTTGATATTAAATCCTACTGATAAATTGCCTGTGAGAGCCATTATACACTTTTATTTCTCAAAGAATTCCACTATCGTTGATAATAAAACGTAGCTGATAATCACATTTTTTATTGTTGAGGAGTAGCAGACGTACTGTCCTGACACAGAGAACAGGCTGATATACCATATAAATAGGAACCTGGGTCACTATGCCGGGACACAACACTAGGTTATTATGACGGTATACTTATAGACCGAGGGTGGTTACCACCCAGACGGGCTTGAGGCCCCACCACGTAGCTAGGGATTCTTTCTCTGTCCCTGCACGGATAAAAAAACGGATTTCGGATTTAAGGAAACGTTACATTTATTTATTATCATATTTAGGTAAGTAACCTAGTTCTTCTAAATATGAAGCTGCGTAAAGGTTTTGGGTCATTCGTTTATTTATTTGTAATATATATAAACGGTCATACCGTAATTCGATTATCATCCTATAATTAAATGTCAGGTAGGGTTGTTTTGCCGCCTTTTACGACAGGTCGACCCCGGCCGCATGTGTTGGTATTTTTACTCCACCCCTGCACGGAAAAAAGATGCTGCACATTATATCAATCGCTGCATTTTAATTTATATTATACACGCCCTTGCTTGTCTTCTAGCATCATCTTTTACATTTTTTATTTCTTGTATATGTGACAACAAAAGAAATATAACAAAAACTTCCAGTATCTTCTCTATCCGTCTACTATCTGTAAGCTCAGTATTTTGATTTATAGAGGTTTGGAGAAGAGAGTTTCTAACCATAGAACTGAAGACTATTTTGAAAGATAAAGATGATATCAGTCACATGCTATATTTTATATCAATTACAATAGTGTTACTAAATCATCCCACATTGCAAATTCTCTTTTAAAAGTAGACGTTTTAGCTTGATAATCAACAAATATATTCACAAAAGGGAAGCCCGCAAAATTGAATATGATCGATCGGGTGACAAAGGCGGGCCTGCCACATTATTTGCCACCATCCTCACGGGCTGAACAAATATGACTAGCAGTGTGTAAATATTTATCGTCATTATGTGACGCCAAAATATAACGAATTATAAATTAATACATGACTGTGTTCAAGTACACGTGAATTTCTTTAATTGAAATAAAGTTATCGATGTTAGTGGTATTAGACTTTATTAATGATTAAAAATACATGTTTCAAAACGTGTGTTTTTTGGAGTTTACTCCTTAAGAATCGATTTTCATAAATATAAGGCGCCCGGTATGAGAAAGATGTGAGAGTAAAATCTACTAATGAATGACCTCGTTACGTTTTTGGTGCGCAAGGCAAAAATTACTTTATTTGTTATAATTTAAGGTTGATTTCACATTAAATGTTGTTTAACATATGTCTTTTCATTTGTAAGTGACAAGAGTAATTTATTGATTTGCTCATTTTATATGACGAATGATCGTAAGTATTAGATAATGTTTTGGAGATTTGTGACTTGGTTGCCATATTTGTAATTAGGTTGAACTTAAAACTGTTTTAAAACTTTTTTTATATATGTATATTATTTTTTTTCTTGTCGAGTAAAAGCATACGAGCTGACGGACTACTTAATACTGAGCAGTTAACCATGAACACACTGCTGTCCCTAAGGAGTACAGGATCCTGGGTGATTAATGCCGGAACACAAGATAATTTTATCATGGTAGCATGCTTATGGAACAAGGGTGGTTGCCATCCAGACGGACTTGGGGCCCTACCACGTAGATGGCAATGGCTTTAATATAAAATTGTCTTATGGCAGCCACGTGGTTACTACCAACCTACTACCTATATAAATATATACGGGGACGACCTCCATGGTGTAACGGTTAATGCACTTCGTTACGCTGGCGGAGGTTGCGGATTCTATTCCCATCCCGCTTCTGGGTGTAAAAGAAAAGTAAATATGTGTTATATAAGATATCTCTAGTAACCATTACACAAGTGCTATGTTACTTTTTAACACGCTTTTATTAGCTTGGTATGTATCTATCCCACGTTTTTTAGTACAGTGAAATATTTTTTTTTACTTTTTAGTTCGATTAAAATTATAAAAGCGTGTCTTTTAGTTTTTTTAAACTATAATTTATTTAAGGACTGAATAGCGTTGTCCTATATTTTCTAAAATATCTTAAATGTGATTACTAAATGCTACTTAAATCCTTATTACATAAAGCCTTATTTAATAAGTGTTTTTAAGTTGAAAAAGTAAAATCATTGCTGACAAAAGAATCTTGATTCCTTTGTATGCAATCCTTTTCTCTTGAACGTGATTTAGGGGATGGAAAAATATTTCAAGTGGGTACGGAATATAAATCAAAGACCGGAGGGGTGTAATGAGACAAAGTTGGGCGTTCAAGAGCTATGGCTTAAGGGTAGGCTTCACTGGGACTACAGAGTCTTTATTTTTTTTATTGCTGTAAGACAGCAGACAGGCTGACGGCCCTCTTAGAGTTTAGCATTTAGTCGCCTATAGGTGTTTGAAATGCCAGTGACATCGCGAACACGCTGCTGTCCCATATGGGTACAGGAACTTGGGTCACTAATGCCGGAACACAACACAAAGTTATTATGGCTGCGTACATTTATTTATTATCATATTTAGTAAGCAACCTAGTTCTTCTAAATATGAAGCTGCGTAAAGGTTTTGGGTCATTCTGTTATCATTTTATAAGCACCCGGATGACCGAGCTTTGCTCGGTATTTTTTTTTATTCTAAATTGTATTTTTTGGAAATTAACAATTGATTTTCTTAGTCTAACCTCAAAGCAAACACTCATTGACTTCGTGTTACTTAACAACGCCATCTGCTGGAATAGCTTTAGTGTTGTTGTGTCGTTAAAGCAATTTAAAAAAAAATATTATTCGCCGATAGATGTCAGGAAGAGTCATTTTTCAGTTTAAATTGGGACTACTCAAACGCCACCTTTTTGTTTAAGTTGATAAAAAAAAATGATTCCTAGCTAGATCGATCGCCCCCGAAACCCCCCGTATACTAAATTTCATGAAAATTTTTGGAGCCGATTCCGAGATTTCAATTATATATATATATATATATATATATATATATATATATATATATATATATATATATATATATATATATATATATATATATATATATATATATAATTGGATTTTAACTTTTTGTAAATCTGTTAAACATCAAATCAAAATCATTTATTTAAATATAAGATCTCACCGATTACTTATTGAATGTTTTGGTCTTATTTTATATTTCTCGCTTTTTGTATAACTTTAATTACAAAATTATGAAATTGTAGGAAAAAAGGATCTTCATTAAACAAGTTTAAATTATATAAAAGTCCAGATATCCCATAACCTCCTACTGCTGCGTTCAGTCCTTAATTTAGAAACGCGGCGGATTTGCGAGCTACACATTCCGGTGATATCTTCTGAGACCTCTGCTCTGCTAGTGTGGCTCACTAGGCTACTAATCAATCTACTGATGTACCTATCGATCTTAAAGTTAAAATAGAAATATATTAAAAAATTCAACTGACTAGTGTCTTATAAAACATAATCACACGCCACTTTACTGGAAACACTAAAACCTCCCCTTAGAATGTTGAAAAACATCTGTAATAATAAAAGTGGGGGCTTTGAGTAATTAGTCCTATTGATGCGACGTGGACCGAAACTGGGACTCTTTGAGTGGCACTCCGTTAACTAAGAGGGACCGGAGGCTGAGAGGGTCGACTCGGAGTGCTCTGAAAAATGATAGCTGGAAATTGTTGTGAAAGAGAGAAATTCCCTCCATTATTCAAAGTTTTTGTGACATGTAATCTAAGTATTTCCACTGGTTGTCTGTTTTTGAATTAGGCTTTTACAATTTTAAATATGAGTGAACTGGATTTTTATGTATGTTTGGTTTGTATTAGCAGTACATTTTTACATCTAATTAAATTATTTATAACTTCCGATTATAAACTAGGCGTAGGCTGTTTTTTCTTAATCCGTTAGGGGCGGAGAAAGAATACTGACCTCTGCTGCCGGGGTCTGGAAGCCGACCGCCTTTGATATTAAGTATGTCGCCATAATAACTTTGTGTTGCGTTCCGGCATTAGTGACCCAAGTTTTTGTACCCTTATGGGACAGCAGCGTATACGCGATGCCACTGGTATTGCAAACACCTATAGGCGACGGTCAGTGCAAAATTCTAAGCGGACCTGACTGCTGTCCTACACTAATAAAAAATTGTTCGTCTTCATCTTGTAATGTATTTTTGGAGGATTAACCGGACCTCCTATGGGGTAGATTCTCTAAGCGAGAGATTTAATCAAACACGTATATTTTCACTAGCTCACTATTTTTAATGATGGTGTGTATCATGTTATTGTGTGAGTTATCACACAATAACATGATACACACCATCATTTGTAATTTTTAATTTGTTTTGTAATTTTTAATTAGTTATAATTAAAAATTACAAAACTTATCTAATATAATTATAAAATAATTTAGTGACAGACTCCAATATTCTATTACCTTTTGTATTGACATATCATAACTTCTCGAAAATATCTAAAAAGTATACATATATCTAGAAAGAAGAATATATAAGAAAGTATACAATTCTTAGATTTTATAAGTGTTACAAATCAGGTGGCGAGTGAGGCGCCACATATTTAAATAAAGTTATGAGTTGCATTGGAAATAGAAAAAAGTACTATAATGTTATTAATTACTAAGCCGTTCGTCTCGGTGACATGCGAAGCTTTATGAGTAACGATATAGCCATAAGTTCTTGGAGAGTATAATGACATCTGCTTTGTCTTTGCTGTTTATTAGCAGCCATTAATGCTGGTTCACGATGGCCCTCCTTATTGTCCGGCACTACATAACTAAATAATATTACTTCGGGCGCCTTCAAATTAGCCGCAGTGTCGCGCCGCAGCAGCGCGGCTGTAGCGCTGCTGTCGCTTGGTTCGAGTATCATAATATTTTCACGATGGACTCTGAGGAAGAAACACTGCTCTTAGTGTTACTATTAAAATGAAAAAGCAGGTTCAACAAAGAAAAGAAAAGAAAACCTAAGAAAACCTTGCCGTTATTTTGTTGTCAACGAACTGAATTTGATATAGTAAAGGAGTACTGTGACAAAAAGTTTCAGAATTATTTAAGATTATCAAGAAAACTACGAATTACTTCTCTGTTTAGAACAATATATTGGAAAACAAAATATAACATTACAAAATACAAAATTCATTAACCTGATTTTCGTTCATGTTACAAAAATTACGTATGTACCGTCTCTAGTCGATCGATGAATTAATGCGGCTTAATGCGCAGCCGCAGCGCGGCTGCATCGCTGCAGTCGCGCGTTTTTGATTTATATGGATTTAGAAAACGGTGCGGCCGCAGCGCTGCATCCACGCTGCTGCGGCGCGACACTTGGCGCCTTTACTATTATATAAGTATAATATTCACAAGCGCATCATCACAGGAGATGAGAAATGGGTTGGCTATAACAACGTCAAACGCAAGAGATTATGGAGTAAAAAAGACGAACCGGCTGAAAGCACTTCGAAAGTCAATCTTCAAGAAAAAAGGTGACGGTATCTGTTTGGTGGGATTTCTAAGGAATCGTTTTTTTTTTACTTTTACCGGACAACACAATGATCGATTCTGAAGTGTACTGTCATCAGCTGAAAAAACTAAATGCTTCACTCAAATAGAAAAAGTGTAGTGTTCCACCAAGATAATGCGAGACCTCATACAAATTTGGTAACTCGCCAAAAGCTTTTACAGCTTGAATGGGATATACTGCCACTATATTTCTCAGATCTGAACCTCCGAATTATTATTTGTTCCAGTCTCTTCAATTTTTTTAGACGGTAAAACCTTCCCTTCAAATGAGGAGGTCAAAAATCACCTGGATTTTTTTGCCAACAAAGATCAAAAATTTATTTTATTGAGCGTAGAATCATGCTACTGTAAGAAAGATGGCAGACCAGATTATAGAGATATTGGATATAGAGATATTGGACCAGAATGGATAATTAAATAAAATGTTTATCACCTATACAAAAATGTATTTCATTTTCACGAAAAGAAACGAAATTACTTTGTGTACTACCCAATATTTGTCACTTACTCGTAGTAATTAATAGAGTACGCCATCTAGAATATTCTCGCCTCTGGAGCTTTTACTCGACCTCATATTCATTTCATTAATTACTATTCAAAATATATAAACAGCTACGAATTCAAATCGTGTATTTATTTTGATTAGTGTTGCCCCTAAAATATATTTAAAAATAATCATTGTAAGTTATCAAGCAACATTTTTTCAAATTAAGATCATTGTCTCTCTACATTGTAACTTAGCAGTTAGGATTTTTTCTTCTTATTTTTATGAAAATGTACTAGTATAACATTACTAATAATTGAGAAGGGTAAATTGGATGTACGCTCGTATATACGTTTTATAATGTAGGGTCTGAAAGCTTTCACAGCCTTTCAGTGCTGTAACCTTTCGTTCCGAGTATATCGAATTTGGGTTTTATTAAATTTGCTTTTCCTGTTACAGGTCCTCTTCCGAATGGCACACTCGATATGGGGCTCAAAGAAGGTGAGAATATATTTTAATTAATTTTGCTTCGACGTGTCAAATGTTTGAGAAACAAATTTAGCTTTTCATTTTGTTTCCTTATTGATATTGACTTTACAAAAAAATTATACAAGTATAAATATTTGAAAATTAATCCCATAACATAAAAAATAATCGTAGATTTGATTAATTCACTGCATTGCGTAAATCCTGCACGTCGTTTGCGTCCGAGGTTTGTCTCCATTCCACTTCCTTGTTTAGGGCAATAATCATTACAAAAATAGATGGAGTGGATTTGGCATGGTTCTGGTTTGAACAGGAGCTAGATTTGCTGAGCTAGCACCAACTGGCAGATTGATGTCATGGCCTTACTGTAAGACAATATTTGTATAAACCTCTCATACAAAGGCTCTGAGTTCGAATCCTTTTAATAACTGATTTGTGTCCACTTTTAATAAGTTTTATCTCTCCTTATGTGCATACTCGTATTTTAACGTAATAGCCATGTGTAGTGAAGGAAGATATAGTAAGGGAATCTGCATAAATATCACCCATCAATCCGTTTTGGACAAGCGTGGCTGGTACCATGCCCGTTCCTTCTAGAAGAAGGCCAAAGTCCAGCTTGTGTGTAGATGTCAGATGTGTACTGCTATTTTTAACAAGCTATGGGTTAATGGAGTCGACATTTTAAACATAAGTTTTTCAAATTCCAGGCAACTGCGCTCTTGGAGACGTGGTGTACATGCCTGGCGATGAGTTTCCAGGTTCGGGCCCGTGCGAGAAATGTTCTTGTGAGAATGGCGCCGTCGAGTGCACGAAGCAGCAGTGTGAGCCCCGGCCTGGTTGCAAGGCGTTGCATCGACCCGACCATTGCTGTCCCACTTATCAATGTGGTATGATATCTAATCATTGCACAATTATTTCAGTAAAATATAGCTTAATTTCAATGCCGATGTAAACTTTTAATTATTTTACTTCAAGAAAAAGCTATAACAAAGTGGATGCGGCAAATTTGGTTTTCACTGTGCAACCTACAACTGAATCTCCTAAACATAATTAAAACGGTGTCTTTCTTTTGCCGTTTGTGAAATAGGGATTATAATCCATATCACGCCTTTTGAGAACTTACGGCAAAGTTGCTAAGTTTCCCCTGGTTGTTTTTAATACGACGGCTTCCGTGGTGGATTCATCAGGTCAGCAGAACTTTTAAGATTATTCGCCATACACACATACATTCCAAAGACTATAAAGAATAATATCCTGTACTAATATTTTCATGTTCAATAACTCGTTTTACGTGAGATATTTTTAATGATCGCAAAGTAAAAACAGGGCTTTAATCTTTACATATCTATAATGAATATTTATACCATAATAAATTCTTCCCTTTAGAGAACAAGTCCATATGTACCTAATGTGGCTTTAAAATATTTTATGTGATTGCAGAATGTGAACAAGAAGGTCGAGTCTATGGCAATGGCGAAAAGCTAGTGGATCCCGCTGACCCCTGCCGCGTGTGCTACTGCCAAGGCGGCGAAGTGGTGTGCAGGCGTATTGCGTGTTTCGTACGCAACGACTGTACCCCAAGACTGGTCCCTGGCCGGTGCTGTCCCGAATATGACAACTGCCCCCTTAGAGGTAACACTAAAATTTCGCATAGTTACATCAACATTTTCCAAAAATAACAAAATTAACAAGCATATAAATTGATATTAATCTAATATCTACAAGTAATTGTTTTCAATCATCTGTTTCCAAAACAATTTCTTTGCGAAAATGTAGTTTTGTCAGCATTTTACCAGAAGAATGATAAACTTGAAAAAAAAAATGGGTACAAGGACAGAGTTAGATATAAAAACTATAGAAAGAATGCGATGATGCGTGATGTGTGGATTTAATAGATTGTGAAGAACAAGAGTGTCACTTCTGACGCTTGCTTCTTCAAGCATATAAGGTTATAATACAAAGGAAGACTAATGAATACTATGCCGACTGTGTGCAAGAATACTGCTATAATTATTACATAACTGTTATTTCAGGTGTGACTGCCCTGCCGGGAATGACCTCTCAACCACCACTCAATCAGACTCCAGAATTTGAATCTAATTCGCCTAAAGAAAACATTAAACAAGAATTCACCATTAAAGAGATCACCCCTGTGTCTGAAATACCAGTTATTACAGATGTTAAGATCAAAGAAATTCTACCTTCTCCAAGCATTGAAGTTTCAGAATACTCATCATCCAAATCTCCATTAATTCCCAGAGAAGCTACTACCGAAAAGTACATTAAAGGTGAAGACCCAAAAACTGAGTCACCTACAGTAATCGAAGTTCATCCTTCTTCATATGAAAACAAAAATGTTATCGATAGAAGTGATTCAACTCCTTCAAAAATTAGTTTTTCAACCCAAGATTCTATAAATAGTGATATTTATCCCTCTTTAGTGCCAGCTGTTGTTAGTCACTCATCATCAGAATTATCTACAATTACTACGAAATCACCTATGATAGAAGAAGAGGAAGACCACAACCCAGCATTTCCTCCCCTACCCGAAGATTTAACCGTGTTTAGTACCCACGAAGAAGAATTAGCCCAAGAAGCAGAAAATATTAGCCACGATGTTTCTAGTGTATCTTCTGAAACAAAAGAGGAACCTTCTTCGACTCCATCAACAGAAATTGTCACAAAAGAGAAAGCACTTGATATATTTTCAGAATCTACGACAGAAAAAGAGGAAGGTTCTACCACTGAAGCTACAACACCTAAAGGAAGCCCAATGTTAAATTTGAGGTCTGCTATTCCTACAGAAATATTAAGCGCCCCTGCCAGTGACAAAGACGATTTAACGGGAGATAATGATAAAAGTATCACTGAAGATATTTTAATTATAACGTCAACTACTGAGGCACCAACATTTGTTGAATCCTCAACTGAAGATAAAATGTCTTCGAGTGACATGATTATTGAATATTCTTCAACTGCTAGCTCTGTATTTGTGGAAATTTCTACTGAACCTTTATCCGACCTTAAATTAGAAGGTTCATCGCCTGATGAAAATTTCGAGTCTCGTGATGAAGAAGTTGTAAGTACTACTACGACATTACCTGAAATAATAATTACTACAGAAACGTCTAAAGTATCTGAAATTGAGGCCAGCACTAAAAGTGATGATGAGAAAACTACCAGTTCTACTGTAAAATCTAACCTTGCTACGGAAGTAACATCACAGACTGAACTAAGTTCGCTTCCAATTGAAACAAGTGATCAAAAGCCACATGAACCTGAAAATGTTTCGAACGAAAAACCTGTTGTGTCAACCCCTGACCCATCCCTCAAGACACCAAATATTCAAACGTCTGATTCAGAAGTAATTACAGTATCAAAAATTATACCCAACGACAATAACGGCTTCGAGAATATTGAAACAACTGAGTTTATTCTAACTTCATTTGGGTCTGCTGAAAGCTCTACTGATGTTGTTGAACTGATTAAAATATCTGGAGATTCTGAGAAAAGTTCCGCATTGATTGAACCTCCCGTACCAAAAAAGAATAACGTATTGGCAGATCTTATCAATTTAGTTAGTGATGTTGCGTCAATGAATGATCATACTGAATTTCCAGGTGTAATGTTATCGACAAAAGCCTCAAGTATTTCGGATTCAGAAGAATTAATACCTGTAAACGCCGTTTATAAAAGTAAGAGTAATTACAACCAGAACTCCATCACAGAAATTCCTTTGAAAACTAAAAATACACCAGCTAACAAACAGAAGATAGTAGAAATAGAGGATGATGATGCTAGTATTACTGATTCTCCACCACCTAATGACAAAATAGAGCCAACAACAAGGCGACCAATTATTGATAAAGTATCGGAAGACAATATGCCAGGGAATAAAACTGAAAAGAAAGACATCGAGATTATAACACAGTCCTATGTGCCGACAATAAATCGACGACCGACCAAAATTGTGCTTAAGGAGGAAACTGCCACAGCTAATACTGAAGCACCGGAAGTTACCGAAAGTAATGCATCAACTGATGTCACTACAATTACAGAAGACATGTCTAACGAGGTAACTCCGTCTCCTGGAGTTATTACAACTCCAGAGACAGTCCAAGATACAACAATTAGTGTACAATGAGCAGATATAACCTCTGCTTGGCATTTTGTAGTAAATAAGTTTCATTATTGAAACTTTAAGTTAAACTTAGAGACTATTAGGTTAGTAAAAACCTGTCGGATTATATTCCTTGTCAATTGCTCTCTGAAGGAGCGAATATTTTAAGTAGATCACCAGTTTAGTCGTGATAAAGGGTATTGTGCTAGTTTATTACAAACCAACTTTGTGCAAAATTTAGGTTTAAAATTGCTTCGGATTTTTAAATCTGATGACTAGCAAGAACCTCTTTAATAGATGTATTAGCTGGACAAATTATTTGTAATTTTGAATAAGGGGTTAGTTGCCTTGAGTTAGTGATGAAATAAAATCTTATGATAAATGCCAAATGATATTGTCTATTGGTGATATGATATTGGTTAATACACGTGTATTCTATGATTAATCAATCGAATTTATACATATATTATTCAATAGTTTACATGTTTCATCGCAGACTCAATGCACTGAACGCGACGCGTTGTAATTGTGTCAAACTATGAAGAAAATTTAGGTAATTTTCCATGTTTAGGTTATAAGTTATTTATTTTAGTGAGAGAAAATGTGAGTAATGAGGGCGACCGCACGTTGCAAGATATCTATCGGTCTTTAGGTATATTCACGAAAAAATACATATATAGTTTGGTTGGGACCTTAAGATAACATGTTTAATTGCTCTGAATGATAAATATCTTTGTAAAAATAAAAAATTGCAGGGCATTGTAGGTTAGTTATGACTGTTCTTATTATATGATCCATGTGAGTATATCTTAGGAAGACTGAGCAATGGCATTTTATTGGTGATTTCTTGTTGTATAAAATATATTATTGCAATAACTTATAATAAATTTTACTTATAAGAATTAATACAACAAATTGACATTATTTAGCATTTAGAATTTATTTTAATAAAATAAGTTAATTTGTTTTGCCAGCAATAATATTTGTAACGCCTAAGGGAAAAATGCATTGGGATTCTTTTTTTTTGTATATAACATTATGTAAAATAATAACATACATTTTAACAAATAAATATTTATGATTATGACTAACTTAAAAGTGAACTTAAAATATAAAACACTATTTTTAACAAACCACATATTGATTCTGTTGTATCATTCAGTACTCTAATAGCTGATTAGCTATATGATTATAGAACTCGTCATTCAGCTTGGGCAAGCACACGCTCGATGACTATTCGTATAAATATAAATGCTCGCTTTAGTTCTAAATATATTTTAGATAGATGCGTGACTCTTAAGTTGACTTATAACAAAATTAAAAATGTATAAATATATGTGTAGGTATATGCCCAAGCAATTTTTTAATTCCGGTCCAATACCATGCTCCAAAGAAGTACTTTCTTTTCTTGCGACAATGCCATCACGTCAGTAATGACTCTCTCTTTGTGTTTTACGAATAACACAAAAACCTAAACTGAAAAAAGTTGCGCCCTGTTTTCAATATCCTAATATCATCTTCTCTTTTTTCTCTTTTCGATCAGATTAATTGTTGATTTTATAATCTCATATTTAATTTGAAACTATTTCTTATTGGTCTGAAGAATTATGTTATAATTGAATGTTTATTTTATAAGTTACAGTTAATAGCTTGAAACTAGACCGATAGGTATACTTTCAAAGTACGTGTTGCTTAGTTAGCAACCAAGCTAGTCATAGCGCGCGGGTGCGCTCGCACGACGCCAAGTTGCCATTACAGCTAGCTTATTATGTGCACATGACAAGCAAATTTCCAGGCAGTTTCATTCTCAGATGCCTAGAGATCGTTGTAAATATAAACGTAGATCCGAATCTTCACTGCTTTATGTACCTATATAGGTTCAGTTTATTTATAAACTTAATATTTTCCCTTTAAACTTTTCGATATATATCGATTACATTCTTTAATATAGAAGTGCATAAATCAGAAGATATCAGTAGCATATCGTGGTAAGATCATTTAAAGTTCGGATCATTCGTTTCTATTCAGTTTACGTTGACCATTTGTAATTAAATACAAATAGATTGACATCAAAACGTTTAATCACTAAAATTAGTACAAAGGCAACTATTGATGACAACGAATATTGGAATTTCCCCCACAAACATCAAATATATCATAACATTTAATAACTGTGTTATCAATATATATATTTTAAGTTACAGTTGTTAGTTCAAAAATACCAAACTTGCCAGTCGTATTCATATTATTCTTCATAACTCCCATTTTGTCTATTGGAGTTGTAATCTCAAGGAGATCCTTTATACAAGAATTTGAATGACTGAATTTGAAAGACTGAATTACTTGTTCAAATTGCTGTTGGAACTCGTAATTCCATAAATATTTCAAATGCGACATTCCAATATTCGTAAAATAATTAATTATAAAAGGCATAGAATTAGATTTTGAACCTATAAATGTGATTGCACATAGTTATTTATTGCACATTAGTCGCGGTAAATTTCCTTTGGGAAGGCTCAATGTTAGAGATAGGTTTCTTATTATTAAGGAAGAGGTCTGATGTTAAGATTATTAAAAATGCAGTAAATTCAACTTAGTTTAGAACAGAGGTTCCCAGACTTTTTTCTCATAGATCACTTTCAAAATTTTGCTGGTTCTGATGGACCCCCTGCAGTTACATTTCTACCATATTTCCAAAACTCCAAAAAATGTGAAGATTAGATCTTAATATGGAAATTTGTGTTGCGGCTGTCTGGACACGTTGTACTGAATATGGAATAAGCAAGTTTTTACAAATAACAGTCGCTGAGCTTCTTAAAAGTTCTTCACTATCGAAAGCAAATAAACTTTCGTGAACCCCGCTTATAAATTGTGAACTTCCATTTTTGTCACGCTAACGTGGCCTACGTGGCCCCGTCGACTCTCCCGTGGATCCATGGGGGTCCACCCGGACTACTTTGGGAACTAAGGGTTTAGAACATGCATCTGATATTTTGTCAGATTCTACATCTTTAAATAATATCATTGACTTGAAATGTCTAGATTTGTATGGATCTTATGAAGATAGAGCCGCGAGCAAATACCATGCTCCTTAATGTTTCTTAATAAGCCATTTCTTCGCCAATAAAGTCAATAATATTTTATGTATAGTGTATTTGCTTTTTAACAATTGTGTGTGATCATGCCGATACTTAAAGTCCGACGACAGCTGGTCCAGCCGTGTACACATCAGGCCTCCGCCCTCCCTCGGTGCCGCATTCTGGTGCATTTGGTTTATGTATACTATGTGGCTTCTTGCTCCGGAAGACTGTTTCTTTTCCCGGGCAATAAGCGCATGTGCAACCTTTATACTTTATTCCAATAGGTACATGTTTTTCTTTTTAAAAAATAAAAGAAACCTAGACTGATCATAATTGTTTTATTTTATACCTAAATTCAAGTCCTAGATTTTTATCAGCAGGTGATTGTGATTTTTTATAAGCGAGCAGTTTTTGATGCGGCTTTTTAAAACATACAAACAATTGGTCGGATTACGTTTATTACGTTGGAAGGAAGAGCATAAAAATACAAAAAGAACTTATTTTACTTAAATCAAGCTACCACTATATATTTAAATATCCATTGACGTGGTGGAAGTGATATCTAATGCAATGCAATAGTTGTATCCTGTCATGAAAATCTTATGACACATATAAGGTTGATGCAATAATACGAAAGGATTTGATAAGTAGTTTTAAATCTAGTCATCGGGATGCTATGTGGTGTACTGTCAGAAACTAATTTGTAATTTTGACTTATACAATTGATAAATAAATATATTGGGAAAATTCACGCAGCGCCATCTAGTCCCAAAATAGCAAACAAAAACACAGTCCCTTAAAAATATAGTGAAAAATAATACAAATTGACATTAACATACATCAAGTATTGTTATTATTAGGTAAAAAGCAATTTTTTTTATTGCTGTAGGACAGCAGACAGGCTGATGGCCCGCTTAGAATTTAGCAGTTACCGTCGCCTATGGGTGTTTGCAACGTCAGGGGCATCACGAACACGCTGCTGTCCCATAAGAGTACAGGAACTTGGGTCACTAATGCCGGAATATAACACAAGGTTATTATGGCGGCATACTTAAGACCAAAGGTGGTTGCCATCCAGACGGGCTTGAGGCCCTACCACGTAGCTGGGGTGGATTATTTTGTCGCCTTTTACGACAGGTCGACTTATTAATTAAAGTTATTAATTATAATTAAAGTATTTTCATATTCAAAATTCATCTAATTATCTCTCGTAAATTTGCTCTATGTAATATAAATATCATCGGAATAATCCAATGAATTCAGAAAAGGTGAATCCTAATTATACCTATTTGTCAGATAAGTAGGGTTACTGGATTCTAAACATGAACACAACACAACTAAAATCAAAATATTAAATGACTAATATATTATAACAATAGCCTTACTAATAAATATCGTCAAAAACATCAGCAAAGCAAAAACAAAAGTTTTGCTATTATATTATCCGGACGGAATGCGCTGCGCGTTGTGATTGCTAGTTTTCTGTCCTTATATTTGGTAGGTTTTGTGATACGCAACACTGAAAACCATATCGGTAATAATATATTGGAATATTTAACAGTTACTAATTACAGACTCGGTGTTATACGTACCATTATTATAGAACGCTGTATATAAGAATGATTCGACAAAATATTTCGTATTAAATATTACCTCCAGATAGTGTCGCTGCGTGTCTGTGGAAAATACTCTCATTTCTAGAATGCCGTTAAAGGCACCAAATATATGTACAACTTTCCTGTTACTTTTGGCAATAAATACTTTTTGTTTTTGACTGCTAATTCACCTCTTTAATATACTCGTAGTAATATGGCCACTTCTTTTCCTATATTTTCTAATACTTAAATAAGAAGACCCCGAACTGAAGCTTGAGGATTTAATATCAGAAATGGAATAAAATCATTGATGTAGACTATTTAAATATGCAATCCAATGTGACGTAATGTCCCGTAAAAGGTTCGCAGTATTTGGGCTGAGGCGGAGGTCGCGTAGCACCCTATTAGGCACCAATTTGGCCTACATTCACAGTTTGCAAGTATATAAAGGCACATATAAAAATAGAATGACTTCTTCATAATAAATTAACGCTGAAGCGGTTTTTTACCCTTCAATAATTCTGACTTAATAGATTAACACACGCTGGTGTTAAACTATTAGTATGGACAAATTAATTATAAATATAACATTAATTTACATCAAGTCATTTCATTAGTGAGGTTAAATGCAAGTCACTGGATTATTCATGGAAATCGAATAAAATATGGTGCTAGTCTGTTACTTCAACTTGCTATTATTTACAAATTATCACTACGTAATATAAAAAATATTTTAAATTGACAATAAACGAATGAAATAATGAATAAATGAATGGTGTGAATGACTATAAATAAAAAAAAATGTCTCTGGAGTTACTCAACGGCGTTCGAAGATGGTGAAGAGTTGTGAAACCACGACCTTTGCCATCACCTGGCCTTTCCAACTGAGGTTCACTGGGTTTTGCTGGATTTATAATGCTCAATACAAAACGGATTGTGACAGTCTGTGGCTACTGACTATTTCATTACACATTAAAAAGAAATAAAATCGGAAAAATACTAGCTTGGAAGCCAATTAGGCTACTTATGCTATGCCACTAGCTTATTTATCCTGTACGAAAACTAATATTATAAATGCGAAAGTGAGTTTGTTTGTTTGTTACGCTTTCCCGTCTAAACCAATTTTGATGAATTTCGATATAGTCACAGACTGGGCCTTGGAGCAGGACATAACCTACTTTCTTTTTTTTAAATTTATATGGGAGAACAACGTTTGCCGGGTCAACTAGTAAATAATAAATATATTGGCACAATTCACAGAGCGCCATTTAGTCCCAAAGTCAGAAGCATAGTACTTGTGTTATGGATAGTAGACAACTGATAAACTACATATATTCTTTTGTAAATAAATAAATATTATACATAGACACCCAGATGCGGGATTCAGGTCGTCTTAGAATAATTATGGTCTTATTAATCTATGATGAAAGAGGTAGAGGTTACATCTCGAGAAGTCGATGAGTAAGACGGCCGCGAGATGTTGATGATGTAGATGTTAGTGCAACTAATAATTTGAATGATGCGAAACGAGGAAGTGCCTGCAGGTCGAAATGTCAGTGTTCGTGCCGCCAAACAAAAGGTTCATTACACGATTTGCCGATGCATCGTTACATAAGAATATCGTATAAGAGAATGTATCTCTTTCTATACTTACTAAGAAATAAAACCAAGGATATCTTTCGAACTAAGATTAATTTAAGGTTCCTTAATTTTGTAGAAACTCCGAAAAGCTCTGAGCAAGACTCAAAAAATATGCTGGCTTAACATCCAAAAGGGTAGACCTACTCACTATCAATGGACTCTACCAGGTATGAGAGTAATCTAGAATGGAGAAGAAAGTCCAAGTGAACTTTTGTGTTGCAATCGAAATTAGCTATGATAATTATTGTATAGAAGGGCATTGAAAGGCTCGTAGTTGTTGAACGTCAAATCGATGTTGACCAGTATGACCCTTTTAAATAACACCATCATGATAAAGTTAAATCCCAATTTGAAAGCAAAACGCCTTTTTATATATATGTTATATCATCATTATTGGGCTTCGCCCCAATAATTTGGTGTCGGCACAATGTGGGTTTTCCATTTTATTCTATCCTGGCATTCTTCATCTGTTACTTTACAAACCTTCATATCATGCATCACACATTCTTTCCATCGCTTTTTCGGTCTGCCCCTGCTCTTGCATCCACTTTCAGATTCCACATTCTTCTAGTAATGTAGCCGATATCCCTTCTCATTACACGCCCGTACCATGCTGGTCTCCTTCTTCTTAGGTTATCATTTTTTAATATAATCATAATAATATGGTTCTAAATTGACGTTCGTAAGAAGACATTAATTTCGTACTACGAGTAGTAACAGTTACTTGTGAGATTGCAATAGGCGGAGTGCACGGGCGGCTTACAAAAACTACGTAGACGTATTGCGTCTTATGTGTGTATTAAATGATGTTGCACTTTAATTTTTGGGTCAATAGTCGAAAGGATAAAATAAACATACGGTTTGAAATATGAGCTTTATTATTTTTATCGGCGCTATTGTATTACGCTCATAAATTGGTCCAGAAAAGCGTTAAGAACTTCTAAAATAAATCTTGTCATCTCGCTTTCATTTGTGCCCTGGATTTGTTGGATTTCGCAAAAAATGACTTAGTATCTTCTTATAATAAATTAGTTAGTATGTTTTATGAAATTATAAATATATTTTGAATAAATCATATTCATATCCGTTTAGTGTTGCTTATATGCTTTAAAGTTTATTACTACCTATTAATCATTTTTTATTTATTTTTCTACCGTCTTTCCTTTTTAGACTTATTTGTATTAGAGGATAGACTGTCGTATATTATATCACATGTATTGCATAATGCTAGGAAGCTTAAAACTTTTTAATGTAACTATAATGGAATAATAGCAATCTGTACTAACGGACATTTCATAATATCAAAGTGCCCTATTGAATCTTCGCTTTGTAGCACTCACTTCCTGTCAGTTTACCTCCGCGGGCTTTAGATTTATACTTAGGGGTACGTTGAAACTTAACTGAGGAACTTGTATCATTCAACATCTTTTGGCAACGTTTCTTTATAGAAAGTTTTCGAACATTTGTAAAAAAAATCTTTGGTGATCACGTACAATTTCTTTTTTATCTGATATACGTGATGGACATTTTATATGTTAGATGCGAGCTTGAAGCTACAGATATGCAGGTGCAGGTATGCATGCTATATTTGATTTATAGTCTTTTGTAAACGAAATAATAGTCATTAACATAGTCATAACATAATCATAATCATAGTCTAGAGGACGGGCAGGTCCTGCTCTTCATCAACTAATTAAAATTATTAGGAAGAAATAAAGAAAATACCTTTATTTGATGGAACTATTTTGCATATTACAACAAATTAATTGGCGTTACAATTGTATATGCACCAAATTAGGTGAACTACTCAGCATGATGCTGTGTTTATTTGGGCCTATAAGGCAAGATATTAATCCAAGTGAAATAAAATAATAATTACAGTGCTAAGAAACTAACAAAATATAAATAAATAATAGATATATTCACACAGACCTTAAATATTACACACTAAATACGTGTGTATTTATTTTGTGTACACACACACACACACACACACAAAATATGTTACATGCACAAATAGCTTAACAAATATAATAATTTGCATACAAATATTTTATGCTTTCGTATCGATATTTCTGCTTTCTTTTATGCTTTCTTTATAAATTAATTAAAAACAAATATTTATTTTTATATCTTAAGCGACGAAGACATGAGTGACATACATATATTATAAATAATGTGTATACTTTTTAAAGAAATTGTTCAGATATCCGGTTGGTACCCGGTATTAACTTCCGTTTTCTATTTGGATTATTAAATATAAACTTTAATTGAAAAAGAATAAGAATTCCATGCAAATATAATTATGCAAATTAAATATGTCTTTTGAACATAATAATTACCACCTAATCCGATTACATAGAATAATTAAACACGAAAATATCCGGAATATATCCGGTCAAAAATAATTTATTAATAGAATAAAAATGACTTTAATGGCAATGGCGTTCGTTATTTGGTGAAACACGTTTTATGAGAACATGGACAGAAAGTTTTCGCTCCAATTGGATCGGTATACGATCCGATACGATATAGACGGCTCTTTTGACATAGAGAAAATGCTGAGATTGTGATTTAGCCTATAAATTGACATGACGTAACAGGATTTTCATGTATCGACTGCTGACTGTAATTGAAAAATTGTGATGAAGCCTCCACCGTATACAAGCGCGGTGGGTATACTATTCGCTTCCTGTAGGTAGAGGTCAAAGCAGAGGAACAGGGCGTTACTATAATATTTATAATGAAATTTTATTTTTATTTTTTTTATTGCTGTAGGACAGCAGACAGGCTGACAGCCCGCTTAGAATTTAGCGGTTACCGTCGCCTATATGTGTTTGCAACGCCAGTGGCATCGCGAACACGCTGCTGTCCCATAAGAGTACAGCAACTTGGGGTCACTAATGCCGGAACACAACACAAGGTTACTATGGCGGCATACTTTAGACCAAAGGTGGTCGCTATCCAGACGGGCTTGAGGCCCTACCACGTAGAAAATAAAAGAAAAGAATACCACGAAGAAAAGAATAACTGTCAAAAATGACAAAAGAAATCGAGCCTGCTCAAATGGTATCACGGTGACGAAGTCTATGAAGTAAGATAAATCACAGGGATATTTTTGACTAATCACCAACAATAAGAAATAGCAATAACCATGCATAAGATGTTGTCTCATTGGGAGGCCTTAAAATCATACTAGCGGCGCTCAATGGATTTGCGGCATCAAACAGTGTAGGGATGAAGATCATTTATCTATCCGCATATACGATCACCATCAGATAAAGGGTTTAGCATGTTACGAGCACACTGCAAACAAAGTTAGTTTCTGTGACATCGTAAGTAAAAGTAAAAAAAGGTTAGATTTATCACTTAGTACTTATTCTAACTACACTCTCTGTCTTTTCTCCAGTTGTTCGTTAGACAGCCTGTCTCGTCGACACGCGTCTTTTCTCCAGAATATTATAATAAATTAAATACGATTCTAGCATAAGCAAGTCCTATAATGGCACTTCATCATATCGGCCCACATGAGTAATGCTCGTATATCATCGTTTATAAACTAAGACGAGATAAATCAAATATATTTTTTATTTATTTAGTAATAAATTTAAATTTATAACCATAACCATCCAGGTTATTCAAATTTAGCTAACGAGCTATTAACTATTAAGATTAGACTAGGGAACTGGTTTCTGCTATGAATGTGCTTTTAGCAGTTTTTGCTGTACTGCATGTATACACTTCAAACTATATTAATATTTAGTTTCTACGTTGTTAACCCCCTTGCTACATTTTTTTCTTAAGCAACGATTTTATACTACTCTCTTATACTCTTTACTCTACTCTTTTATACTAAATATTTGTGTATTTCATATAGCTGTAGATCATTTCATTAAAGTAAGATTATTCAATTTGCCTTTCTTCTACTGTTACTAATATAATAATACAACTTACTATTTTTCCCTAGATTATTTTTAATTTGACGGTGTTTATTGAGTTTTTATTAATATTTATGTTATTTATTTATTATTATCTACTAATATTTATTTATTTTTCAATGCATATATTAGTGCATTATTATTTATTAATTATTATTTTACTTAAATTTGGTGGTGTTCTTCTATCGTGACTTCACTTTTGGGTTTAGCGGTAGATCAGCGTTAGTCAGTATAGACTACATGCTGAGCTAGATCCTATTTTAGGAAATACACTTCTTTTTAGTAGTTTTTAAATATTGTGTGTGCGTATGTGTGTATTGTACTAAAATAAAGTTATTTATTTCTTTCTTTCAATTTGTAATAATGATCTGTTCACATATTTTTATTTTATTTTATTGATGCACAAAACAAATTACAACCAAAGAAATTATAAGTTTAGATATTCAAAATAACAATCTGGATTGCAATTCAAAGCAGGTGCATACAGAAAAATTGTAACAACAAATGCCTAAAAACCTTGTGTGTATATATTGATACACACATAACACACATGCACTGAAACATACTCACACACAAAGCACGCATACACACTCACACACATATAAGTTACTATCTAATTAAATCTAATGTATTTAAGAATAAATACATTAGATTAAAAATTGAGACGTAAAATGGACTCCTTTGAAGTAATCGATTGTAAGGCATACATACATTTACTCATAAAATGATCTGATAAATCTTCTAAACCAGTAAAATAATGTATAATATAACTTATATACAATATATTTTAACTAGTCTAGAGGCTGAAAAGTCATAAAACAATTCACACAATCAGCGCGAAAGAAAAATAATGTATTTAACTGGTCAAATATAAATTATTTAAGAATATGTTTTACTAATTTACAATATTTAAAAAAACTATTTTCAAATATATCAAGATCAGTGCTGTTACTTGCCAATTCATTATAATGTCGTGCCATTCTAACAATGGCATATACATATACATCTTATATCTCCAAACTATGTACTTGGTATTATTATATAACGGATCCCTTTGGTCTCTCGACTAACAACGCTCTGGTCTATCGTTCTGAGAGGTTGATGGCAAACTTTTCTATATTTACACATTTTTTATCGCTAGGACAGCGGACAGGCTAACGACCCACTTAGAAATTAGCAGTTACAGTCGCCTATGGGTGTTTGCAATGCCACTAGCATCGCGAACACGCTGCTGTCCCATAAGAGTACAGGAACTTGAGTCACTAATGCCGGAACACAACACAAGGTTATCATGGCGGCATACTTAAGACCAAAGGTAGTCGCTATCCAGACGGGCTTCGTGCCCTACCACGTAGCTAGGGTGGTTTGTTTTATCGCCTTTTACGACAGACCGACCCCGGCCGCAGAGGTCAGTAATCTTTCTCCGCCCCTGTACGGATAAAAACACATTCAATTCAGAACTTAGCCAATAAAAGCTTGTATATGGTAGTTAATTGTTCCGATATAAAGATGTGCTTAAACGCCTTATGACCAAATCAGCCATTAACACTATGCGCTGGGAGAGACTAGCTGCTAACAGCACTGATTGGAGGTCTATAGTAAAAACCGGAGTGCAGGAATTTTAGTCTCGTCGCTGCATTGAAATCAAAGAGAAGCGCAATGAATCGAAAGCCAGACCACGATTAGTAGCTAGATTTTAAAATTTAGTAAATGAAGTTTTAACTTGTCCACAATGTCAATGTATGTGTAACAATAAAATGAGCTATATGAGCCACATAAGCGCTCATGAGCGCTAAAAAATTGAGACGTAAAATGTACTCCTTTGACGTAATCGATTGTAAGGCATACATACATTTACTCATAAAATGATGTGATAAATCTTCTAAACCAGTAAAATAATGTATAATATAACTTATATACAATATATTTTAAGTAGTCTAGAGGCTGAAAAGACATAAAACAATTTACACAATCAGCGCGAAAGAAAAAGTGAAAATTGACTCCTAAAATTTTAAAAGATAAAGCATTCGAAATTGTTTTTAAAATCTTATGAAATAAAATTTCCATACATAATTTCAAAACACTTTACATTTAATATAATAATGAAAAAATGTAATTTATTCTTATTTGTATATATTGGATACCATAAAGAGTCCACTTTATTATCGCATTGACATACCATAATCGGAATTTATTGGAATATTTAGTACTATTGCCACGAAATACTCAAGAGTAACAGAACTTCATAGAATATGCAGCGACAAAAATATATATAATCGCCTTTTGTCATGGATTAATGAAATCCTAATATTATTGTTTACAAAGAAAATTAATATTATTGTAACTATTAAATCAGTAATTTCATTTAATCATGACTTAACTAGTTTTAAAATATTTTGAATGCTTCATAGGAGACATGGCCACAATAATTTAGAGACGCTAGAATTTAACACGTTGAATGCTATGACGGACACTGTGTGTCCGTCAGTATACTTTCCCTCGGTACCATATGTCAAGAACCGTCTAAAAATGGTTGTGTTGATTTTTGAATACTTGACAGGAAAATACCCGTGCTCTAGTAAAACTTGTAGAGAAACTTGCTTCATCCGCCTAGAGGATTCAAATTATATTTATTTGATTCAAAACACCGTAGTATAAAGTTGTTAGAATGATAACATTTAGTGTAACATGTTGTATGCCTCTTCATTCATCCTAATTTAGCATTTATATGTCACAATACAATTATATTACATATATTTTTAATACAATTTTTTTAGCAATGTCCGTCGTGGCACTTTGGATTAAGCATGGTTTCTAACCAGGCGTTCATTAAAGTTTTGAGCGTTAATTACTTTATAAGTTTTTTTATTCCTCAACATGGAGTTTAATAATTGAATACCCATGTGAACAATGTAATAAACCCGGCTTACAATTTTTCTAGAATAGGCAACCACAGTGTTTCTGTTAATCGTCGTCAGTAACTTCTGTAACGATAGAGCTCTGTGGTATTAATGAATTCGATGTCGCTGGCGAATAATCCTTTTTGATTTGTGCGGCTCCGAAACGTGCGTGAAGCAAGTAAAGGCCTTAGTTACCAGACTACCATTAATGAATATTATGAATTTATTTATATATATGCATATAATTTATGCCTTTAACAGTTCTAAGTTGAAAGAATGCTGTCTCGTGTAGAAATTAGAAAAAAGTACTTTAACTTAACGTTACTTTACTTTAACGCAATACTGGAGTTCCTGAACTGCGATACTCAGACGGCTAGTTATTTGGTCCAAAGCAGAAAAGCATGGAGAGACCTGACCCGAGATGCAGCTTATGGTGGTCACGACCCTCAGCCATGAGGTCACGACGTAAAAGAAGAAGAAAATAAGAAGACTTTAACTGCAGGAATTGTATTTTAGTTAAAACGATTTTAAACAAAGACAGGATAGACAATAATATACCTCGGCTTGCTGTGACAGAAATTCATAATATACTATATTACACTTTGTATTGAAATATATAGATTTTACTTTTTCAAATATAAGATTAAATTAAATTTGGTTACACGATAATCACAATTATCTTAACGTAAAAATTCGTTTTATCAAAACTTCGGCTCGTATCTTCTCTTTCATCGTCACATTGCATTTGAAATTTGGATTGATAATATTGCGAAAGAAATAATTTTTTGGTCGCATCCGACTTTAACTACTATGTAATTAGTGATAATGATAATAGCATAATTGGAGTAAATTTACACAGACACACACAAACACGCGACGCGCGCACACGCGTACACACACTCACAACATCAAACGCGCACGCACGCAAACACGCAGACAGAACATAGACATAGTTACGAGTATTATAATAAAGATAGATTACATATATAAATACTAATTTTATGTTATTTCATTTGTACTGTACTCCAGTCTTATTTTAAGCTATATAGCTACATGCAAAAGACTAGACGGCTCTACCTTTCTATTCTCTTTCTTATTCATTATTTTATTCTATAATTACTTTATAGTGTTGGATGCAAAGCCAAGAAAATTTGTTTTTAAAGTACTTTTAGTAATAAGATCTCATCTTTTACAAATCTATTGCAATGGACATTGAGATTTTTTGTAATGTACGATTGATGCCCGTGCCTTATAATCCTCGTTAGATTGTGGGGCTAAAAAACTAGCGATTTCAATAACTTACTAGATTTATTAGTAAGTTACTATATTTTTTATTGCTGGAAGACAGCAGACTGGTTACCATCGCCGATGGGTGTTTGCAACGCCAGAGACATCGCTGACACGCTGCTATTCACGTAGTGGTACTGGGACCTTGTCATTTATTCCGGAACCCAATAACCTTGTTATTATGGCGGTATATTTAAAAACCAGGGGTGGTTTTTATTTATTTATTTATCTCAACTGCCCTTACAATGCCACGTCTTCAGATGGTAATGATGAAAAATATACTACATTTTTAATGATTCATTAAAATTCCAGCAAGTTTTAAAGAATTGCCCATTGGATTATTTAAAAGATGCATGACTGGCTGTTGACCAATTGTTTTTACCCAATTAATTATTTTTTTGATTATAATAAAAATTGGCAATTTTAATAATGTTGATTATTGTAATTTTAATATTTTTAGATTTAATTATTAATTGAAATAACACATATATTGTAAGTAAATTACATAACAAATTTAAGAATCGAAATAATGTATTGTAGTAAAAATATTAATAATTTAAGATGACAATATTTATTATTTTCAATTATATATGTTATATTATATTTGCACATTTTATAGATATGTTACATGCGGACACTTTAATATGTACATACAATAATAATAACCATTGTACATCTTGTTATACCATGTAAACAGCAAATTGATTTGATTTCATTTCATTTGGTTACCATCCATACGTGCCTATAACTCTACCACTTGGCTTGGGTTGTTTAGCCGCCTTTTATAGGTACAGTCTGTCTGTATCCATACTATTAAAATTTTTGTCATTCAAGGCATATTGAATATGGTTCGTATAAAGTCAATATTATAAGTAATAAATTAATATTCAAATAGCGGCATCTAGTTCCAAAGTAGGCAACACAGGGCTTGTAACACACAACATGTATAATATTTATATAATTTTATTTCATAAATAAATACATATATTACATAAATACCCAACCACGAGATGGGACTTGAACCCGACACCTCCGCAGGCATTCCAGGCGCGGAACATGTCATGGACGTTTCTTTGGAAATCGTAAACGAAGTCAGATTTTTTGATATATAAATATCAATAATGATATAATTGCAAATAGGATGGCAGCGTATGATTCGTTCTATTGGAATGAAGAGGTCAGACGGCAGCCATCTCTCAACGCTTATAAAAAATGCAGTTATAATTATGATACATAAGGCATTGTTAATAAAAATATATAATAAATGGCTCCAATTACTGTGAACAACATCATTGTGTGTTGAAATTCATATTAACAGAACATCGTACAATTTAGATGTTAAAAATACAATATAATTAAGTAATAGTACATCTTCCTGCAATATTGAGTAATAAGATATTCTTAGATCTCGGTAGCAATTAAAATACTTACACAATAAGCGAGACAAAGGCGCCCTCGTACACAATTCACAGTTTTGTGGCCCAACATCTCTTAAGGAGTTGCGCTGAGGCCCCCTGAGTGAAAGTCGTGAAGGTAAGAGGGGGGATGATTTAAGTAGACCGGCGAAGAGCGCGCGCAACACATCTCGACAGGCTAACAGGTGAGTTAGCTTAGCTTTATAAAGTCCTTAATTTATTAACGACTTCTAAATCCGACACATTGTTCAGTCCTATTTATTTACTATATTGTGACTTATTGGTGTGATTTTTATTTCTAGTGATTATTATAAGTGATCAAGTGATTAAACTATCAGGAGTTCGCACCCTGGTAGGTTATAAGTAATTTTTTAGAGTCGATTCTAGAAATTTGTTACATATGTATATTACTCAAATCATCAAATATTTTTTCGGTAGTTATTTTCAATGTTTTGTATGTTTTAAGATTATATTTTGGAAAAATAAGCGTCCACGGTGTTTACTTAGCTAATCTAAAATGAAAAGCTTTCATTTCTATTTATTTAAATTATCTAACGATAATTCCAATGGTTTTAAACTGATCTTTGCATGAGGGCGGACGATAGTTGGTTTAAGTTTTAGACGAAATTATCAAGAATATTTAGGTGGTAGAGCTGATGTTGGTGCACTCGCTGAAGAATTCACAAGGCTCTGATAAAGCCTTTTAACGACTCACATAGGAGATTTTTCCTAAAAATTTTTTTTATTTTTTACTATATATTTTTTATTTACCTACTATTATTAATTATTCTCTCAATTTTCGTAATTTGGCAGCAAATTTGCAAGCGAGGATTCAATGTGAAGACGATGTCTAAGGAATGTGAGACTACGAATATACGAGTATTATTCAATTATGACAATTAATTTGTAATTCGTAAAATACGAAAGATTGTATTCACATAGATTGTGTCTCGAATATAGCGATGTGATCTGTAAGTGGGTACTGTTTATTTTTCGATTCGATCACCATGATCCTACGACAAGGAAGAGTGAAAGGAATACATTAGTGCTAAATTGTAAAAGTTGCGTTGGTCGCTTTCTCGCACGCGTCGAGAATCGATATTTATCACGATTTATGTAATATTCGAAGAAGGACGGATACAAATGGCGCTATTACGTTTCTTAGTGATAATAATTACAAATGGCTTTTAGGATTAGGTGAATTTCTTTAATTTAAAACTAGCATTATATGTGTCTTCAGTATGCGCGGCTAATAGTCGTTTTTATTTTGTTATTTAAATCGGTATAGACATAAATTTATTCAGTTACTCGTTGAAATTATTACATTTTATTTCTATATTTTATAGCTAAATTCATATTTTAATCTGGAGCCTAGAATGTGTAGTTGAGTGTAATTCTATGAAAGGCGAAACTAATTGCGCGCCTTTTTACGTAAAAGCCCTCACGGCACTTTTTTATTTATATAAAAAACAAAATATATGTGATATATAACTACATTAAATTTTTATGGGAGCGACTGCCGCCTGATGCCTGATCCCCCAACCCTGAAAGGAAAAATAAGTTAATTCCTCGTTGCCTGTGAACTAGGAAAGGAGTGATACTACTACTTACTACTGATATTACTTTCCGTGCAGGGTTTTTTATTATTATCCGTGCAGGAGCGGAAAAAGAATACTGATATCTGCAGCCAGGGTCGGCCTGTTGTAAAAGGTGACAAAACAACCCACCCTAGCTACCTGGTAGGTCCCCAAACCCGTCAGGATGGTGACCACATTTGGTCTTAAGTTATAATAACTTTGTGTTGTGTTCCGGCATTAGTGACCCAAGTTCCTGTACCCTTATGGGACAGTAGCGTAATCGCGATGCCACTGGCGTTGCAAATACCTATAGGTGACGGTAACTACTAACTTCTAAGTGGGCCTTCAGCCTGTCTGCTGGACTATAGCAATAAAAAAAATAAGAACGTAAAGCTCCAAATTCAAAGTTTCAGAGAACTTGCGGGGCTTTAGCTTATTGAAGTTTATAATAAATTATTATTGAATAATATGTAACTGTTTGAATTAGACCCTAGAGGAGTAAACAACCATGCAGTTCTACGTGCTGTGCTTGCTGGTGGTGGTGGCGGCGGCATCGGCGTTCCCGCAGCGCGAGGGTGCCATTTATTCCAACGAGGCCATCAAGCAAGCCCAGAATACACAGCTCATCCCCAAAGATGCCCAAGTTGAAAAGGTAAATACATCTTTTGTATATTTATTAGATCTATGATGTGGTTTTTCATCATAATTTTTTTTATTGTTATTCTTCATCATATCATCGTTAAAGGCATGATACTATTGTATTTATAAACGTTGCATCGATAAGTTTGTATCCCTCTCAAACGACCGTTAATCGAAATCAAGGTTTATTTGTTAATGTTTAAGTTTATTAGTATTTACATAATATTATAAAGAATTACAATAAAAATGTATATTTGCAAGTAAATGTCAATGTCATATGTGTCAAATATGTCAAGTTTCAAAGTCATAAAATGTCAAAATGTACGGTTAATCACTTGGCTTAGAACTAAAAGATCTGATATTCGATTTCCATCACGGTAGGTTGGCTCACCTAATGGTGCATATTGCACGTTGCAAGTTCCTGAGTTATTTTACGTCATTGCATCATACATAGAGAGTGATGCGAATATACTGTCTGTTTGCTCTTTCTCTTTGCTAATATTTGTATATATTTATCCTTTTTTTAATTTTTAGTCATAATTTTATAACTTGCTAGAAATAGGTGCAATTAAGTTTCAACGCCTGGATTTATAATAAATTAAAAAACTGAAATGATTAATATTGAAGAACTTATAGAAGTTTATTAGTGGTAACACAGAATATGTTTAGTATAAAAATCTGTGGACTGTAGACTGTAGTATAACGTTATGTCTCTCTTTTAACCATCGACCAATTCAATCAAATTTGTTGAATTCCGGTATAGGGATAGAGTGGACCTTGGATATTACCTACTTTTTGTCGTATTAGAATAAATTCCTATATAAGAATGATGAATATATTAAATAGAGCCTATATTTAGCGAGATTTATGGATCTTCGTTTTAATCTATTTGGTCTTAACTTGTAAGGTAGATAACCGTAAATTAAGCAAAATAATGTAAAAGGACTACAATTAAATTACACATACTGCTATTTTTGGTAGAAATAATGGATTAGTAATAACTGTTTCTTCAAGGCCGCATCGTAAAATATGATTGCCAGTAATTGCATTACAACAGGTCGTAATGTGCCATTTGTGCAAACTCTTTTAGCGGTCTCGTATTTAACTGCATGCGTCGAATAGTGTTGCACATTTTGAGATTTAATGGATATTCACGTGAATTTTGACATGGATCTTGCCTAAAAATACGTCAATTTTGTACTTTATGTTATTTAAACTTAAAGGCAAGCCTTGCCTTAAATTTTTAATAACTAAATTATTACTGAATTTTATAAACAATGGATAAAAATTTAAATTATAAATGAATCGATTAGCTAGTTTACGTGATGAGGACTTGTGATACTTTTTTAATAAATAAAATAAATCAAAATAATTTTTACTTATTCGCAATAAAATATGTACAAATATTCAAAATTCACCAATAGATAATTAGATAGATTACACTTTATTGTATATTGTATAAAAGTAGTTTGCATTGAAATTCTATAGTTGACAATATTGCACAATGGGCGGCCTTATCGCTAAAAGCTACATATCTCTTCTAGGCAAGCCAGACAATAGCTTAGTGTTTGTTTTAATTTAATTAAATATTTATATTATACAATCAGGCTCTATAAAAAATTCTATATTCATAACATTTCCAAACTGATTTTAACATCGCTACAAATATTATATTCCTTGGAAAGGAACAGAAAATGTGTTTTAAGCGAGTAAAGGAGATTAGCATCAATCTATTTTATTTTCCAAGTTCAATTATATTCAGTTAGGGACATAGATATCACTGTATAACAAAATCTTGTAGTTCGTAAATAGAAATCTGTATACGCGATTTATATAAAACTAGCTGACCTGGTAAATGTTGTTAACCATATAAATTAAAAAAAGGAACTTAATTACGTGCACCCCTATTTCATCTTCTTCAATTTTCGCGACAACATGTAGCCCATGTCCTTCTCCAAAGTTCAATCTATCTTTAAACGGAAATATATCAAAATTAACCGAGTCACTTTCATATTGATAATATTAGTATGGATTGTTATTAATATATAAAATTTATTTTCAATGTTAATTTTTTTGACGCAGGTACAAGAAGGCATCGAACTCGCAGCATATGAGTCGATTCCTTTCAATCAAAAGATCGATTTGAGCCAGATCCTCGGCGACCAATTTCCCGAAGAAGTAGTCAGGAATCTACAGGGACAAATCGACCAAGTCGGCCGCCATTAGTTTAGAGAGTTATTTACTTGAGACCTACAACAGATGGAAAGACACGTTAACTATTGTTGGAAACAAATAATAATTCTTTTGTAATGACCGTCATTTGTAAAAACTCAATTATACTAAAGGTGTGATTTCGTTATGATGATGTCTTTAAGCGAGGTTACGTCCTAAATGATGAAATACAACCTTAACTGATGTCTTAATGAAGACACTTCTTCGCAACTGTTGTATGTCTTTAAGTCGTTAAGCACTTTTTAGTATTTAATTTATTGGTGACGCAAGTTGTAACAGTGAATGTGATATTTTGTAACATCTCTTATACATTTTGTATATACAAAATAAACGTATTGGTTTTTATGTTGTTTTTTACGTAACCATTAGGGCATATAAGTTAATCCGGCGTTATGTAATGGAGATTGTCAAACGCGTCTGAGATGCGGATGTGACGTAATCGAACTAGATGCCTTATCGAGTGGTTGAGAGGCTGAGTCGCAAGTCCCACCTTACTAACTGGAACGTACAACTTTGTTCATCTATTTGTAATATTTTCAAACTAAAAGTCAGAATAATTGGATTCACAAAAGAATTGTGAAGGTCTACATTTACAGTCTGTACATAGTTTGACATAATTTTTTTTCTTGCGGAGTTATTACTCCATTTCGGCAAACGTAGTGAAGAATGTGCTTCAGACCGTTGGGCTGATGATCTAAAGGAGGTTACCAGTCAGGTTTGGATGAGAAATGCAAGAGACGGGCATACGTGGCGCAAACTTGGGGAATACTAAATCTACCAGTTGCCGATTATCTGAAAACATTTTCAAAGATTCATATCAAATAAAAATAATTTATTTCAACATAGAATCATACAGATTACTTCAGAAGCTACCATCTTTTATAATACAAAATGTTATCTATAAAAGAAGAAACATTTGACTAGCGATTAAATCCAATAGTTTGGTGTGATGATCTACGAAATGTAAGTAGATGATGAAAGATTATAAATTAAACTTGATGCCCTTTTGCTTGAGTTTATTCAAGTTACAATGATATCAAGATATGAGTATTGAATATTTTGGTGTTTGTACTTCTAATGACAAGAGTTTCTTAGTTTGAGCATCAACGATCTGATACAGATAAATAATATATAGGAGATAGATAACAAAAGCTTTATTGTTCTATAGATAAAATTAAAATAAAAGTAAGGATAATTTGCAACTCAATGAAGCAATCACAGCTTAAGCTCTTCGTAGTAATCTATTACGTGTCGTGTGTATAGGTAGTCAATTTAATCGTTAGTATGGGAATACGTTATGGGAATCCAATGACCAATCTAAACATCTTGAGCCACGTTTCTTGAAATATAGGTATCTACAAATCATTCTATTGACATCAATGTTAACTCGATAAGCTTGTCAATGAACATCGGAAATTCGTAATAAATTACATTATAAAATGTTATATAATATATTTATTCATAATAAGGAATATAAAAAAAAATCTGTTCCTCCTGATGGTAGATGCAGTAACATCAGAAATAAAGGAGGAGGCATCTTGGTGTAAGCTCTTTGACGATAACATTGTTGGAGAAAATGCTCACGAGTTGAGTTGAAGATAAGTAGAACCAAAAGTGAACATTTATTTTGCGACGAAAATTAAATAAATGAAACGAAAATTAGTTATGCGTTTCCGATATTATGTAATTGTTATATAATAATACTATCACAACCGATCTTTCTTTTTAGAATAAATCTAGCACATTCTTCATCTTAATATACAACTTAGTCTGAAGTATTACAAAGGATATTATGTGTGTACGTAAATAAATAAACTGTGTTTGGATAAATATGATTTTTACTCGTATAGACACATTAATATCTAAAAACCACATTGAAATGATACTAATATATGTAACATAAAAGCTATGTGTGTACCAGACATTCTTTATTCGTTATTTATTCAAAATCTTTAATTTGAAATTATAATTCTGTTAAAATAATTTAGCATTCCGAGTATTTATTGTCTATTAATTTGATAGCGTCTATGTTATCATAGTCGTGGTACTTCTTATAGAAAGGAATGATAATAAGTAAGTTAATTTAAGATTAGAGTAGTGGATGCAATGGTTGAGATACACATTTTATTTGGGATGAGTTGGGAAACGGAAACCTGGAGGGCAGTACTTGCGTTATCGTGACGTTCTAAAGCGTCACCTCACGGCATGCGGCATTGCTAGCGACAAGTGGGAGGAACTTGCACTTCAAAGACCGGAATGGCGATCCACAGTAGACAGAGGCGTCAAAGAATACGAAACAATTCGTACGGAAGACCTCGACGCTAGAAGCCAGATCCGCAAAACACGACCCAAGCCCTCCTACACGTACACATATAACACAAATGATCAGTTATATTGATTCTCTTGCAGCCGAGTTTTCAAGAATAAATTCGGTTTTGCAAGTCATTCTCGTGCCCATGCCAGGAAATCATAGCAGAGGTCGCCATTGACGGATACGTCAGGAATGTCATCATCATCATTTGGGATGATCTTGGGCTCTCGGTCATAAACAAGAATGGGCATGCTTCTTTAAAACTGTTGGGATTATATGGTGTAATGCGAAAGTTGTGAATAAAGTTTAGAATAACAAAGGCACAAATGAGGGTCTTGGTGATGCTATGAAAAAGTTTCAATTCCGGTTAAGGGTAAAGTTATTAAAGAATATGTAGATGTAAAAAAAGAATGAAAGTGAATACAGGAAAGAAAGAAAGGCAAATTTTAGAATAAATAGTTCAAATTAGTTTTGTAAATTTATCGCGACTTCAACTTCTTCAATTCTTCAAATGGAACAGCTTTGCCGTCGAGCTCTAATTATGGTATGTTTGATACAATAATTTCTAATCACAAAGTGAACTATTTGAAAAATAGAGTTAAAACATGGAACTGCATTGTGTCATGCAATTTTGGTTAGCTATCTATAAATCAGTAATAATCTGTCTATTTTATGAATCGCAGTAATGGACGTGGAAGAATGAAGTTTTTTTAGTTTCCTGTCCTCATCCCATATTCGATGAGACAAGGATAAGTCCTGCTTAAGACAAGGACTTGACAAATAAAATTGCGTGTTAAGTATACTGTATACGAAAGACGCTGTTCTTGATATTTGATTTAGCACCTATCGAGTGGCTTCGGCGTAAAAAGGTCAACAGCCTAAGAACTCGTCTTGATTTTATTGACCGCTCATTATTTGTATTTAACACGTTTTGCTTGTGGATTATGTTGTTTTTAACTTGTTTGTATTTTTAATTTCAATGAGATCTCCGATTACTCAATATTAATGCAAATTTATTTAAATATAATATATAGCTAAATTATATTTGGATGCTGTGCGTTGTTTGTTTCTTCATTCTCTTAATATATTATAATTTTTTAAATATTAAAGTGTTGGATTGGCTTGAGCAGCAAGACTTTTTTACCTTAATTTCTAAAACTTAAGTTTATTAAAGCTCTCAGGAGTGTTTATGATTGAGCGGCTATAGGTGATAAGTTCTACAAAGGTGACGAAATAAAAAACTCTTATTATCTACAAGTTTTTTTTGTTTTTGCTGTAGGATAGCAGACAGACTGACGGACCGCTTAGAATTCAGGAACTTGGGTCACTAACGCCGGAAAACAACACAAGGTTATTATGGCGGCATACTTAAGACCAAAGGTGGTCGCCGTCCAGACGGGCTTGAGGCCCTACCACGTAGCTAGGATGGGTGGTTTTGTCGCTTTTTACGACAGGCCGACCCGGTCACAGAGTTTAGTATTCTTTCTCCGCCCCTGCACGCATAAAAGAGTGTTAGTCACATCTGGTAAGTGGTTCGCGTCTACGGAATTACGAATATGCCCCTCGCATAAGCTTTTATTTTTGGCTGATTCAGGTTAATTAGAAGACGTTTTGGAATACTTAAGCGCATGTGTTTGTACTATTTCTCTATCATTGACTTAACTAAAATATGACCGACTCATCCCATTTTGACAGGCCGGAACCACGCGACTGCAGATACGCGAAGTTTGGTACAGTTTAAAATACAACGTAAATTAGTTTAATTGGATAAAGATAGTCATGTTTTTGATCATCTTGACTTAGAAATGGCCACTTCATAATCATTGCATATTATTAGAAAATTAAAACAAATAGCTATTTCATAATGGAGAATGCGAGATGCATAATTTATTTCATTATCTTTATATCTATGTTAATTGAGTAAATTATTTTTTACTCTAACTTGTTCTGTTTAACGAAGGTGACTGGATTCAAATATTATCTTTTAAATATTATTGTATGCTCAATACAAAGCGTACGTATCGTAGAAATTTTTAGGAATTCGCAAAAGAGTGGATAATAAATTAGATTGAACTCTGCTAAACTGTCCTGAGTGAAACTATCTTGACTAAACTCTATTATCCTGAAGTTAAAAGGAAGAAGTTGGGTCAAAATCAAAAATCCAGGTCGCGTAGTCACCGCAGTTTGTGCTGACAAACTGCGGTGCGCCTTTCTCTCCTTAATTCTAACTCTCCTTAACTGTGAAGGTTAATTGACACCCTTCTCCTTTCGATTGTACAATGATGACATTCAGGTTTAAAGGTGTAAGTCCTCCTCCGATATTCCCGTAAAGTATAATATCTAGTTGAAATAAAGATCTAGAGCATAAAGACTGAAGAGAAGAAGAAAGAGTTGTGTGTTTAGAGCTCGAGGTCTAATGTTGAACACTGTCGGAAGCTGAAACAAATGCATTTCTTTAGCGTTGGGTTCTATTCATAGTACATACTACTACTATACTAGTCTTGGGATGAAATAATCAAGAATATCAAAGTGAGACCAATAGAATTAGCCACGTTTGATTTTACAGGGATGCTCTCCGACTCCTCTAACACAGAAAAGCTTAAGTTCAATTGGTTTAGAAGGAACCCCTTTCAACCCCTTCTTAATATTATTTCTTAAGATATAGCTCCTTAAATACAATAAGGCCAGTGATTTAACGATGGGGCCAGTAGCGCGTTGGTATTGCCTCTGGTGCTGCAAACGTCCATAGGCTACGGTGAGCACCTACCAGGGTGGGCCGTCTGCCTGTCTGCTGAACTCTAGCTATAAAAAAAAAAACAAAAAGAATCATACATATTATGCAGTCAAAACTATTCCATGCCCTCCCTCAGTCACATTAGTAATATAATAATATTACGTAACATTACGCCATCGCCACGCGGTGCTGGCCAGAATGGTAATCAATTTATAACATATTATGAGGTGGGGAAAGTATGTTCATTGTTATATGCACATGTCTTCAGTCATGGCCGAACATAATTGAAATGTTTCGTAAATACACGTTGACAACGTTGAACCTCTTTTTGGATAAACAGCATTCTTATTATAGTGATGGATCTGGCGCCAAGTTTTGATTGCACCTGCAGGGTCTGGTCTTAAAAGACTGTGACTAAGTAGAGTTGACTTCAATTACTAAAAACATGTTGCATTACTAAAAGTATATAAGTACATAAGTATTATAATTAGTAATGTCACAATACCTTTGGAGGAAGGAAAGAAAATGTGGAAGTTACCTCGACCGTGAGGAAGTCTCACAGACCCCCCTATGTGGGAGTCCATCCGGTCGCCTCTTTTGCGGAAATTACTGTCCATCTGGAGTCTCTTCCAGCCATGGGCAAAATCAATATCAGGAGCGATAGGTTAATTCCGAAGTTCTTACGCTATGCTGGGTTCACGACGACCATATTAGCCACTGAGTCTTCCTTGTCACCCGTGCCACAAAGCTTCTTCAGATGTAAAAAATTCAAACAACACAAAGAGCGATGGAACGCAGTATTATCAACATAAAATTGGGCACAGACAAAGAAAGAGCTCAATAAGAAGCAAAAACTAAAGTAAAACTTTAGTTTTTGATGCTCTACAACATGCACGTAGATTGAAGTGGAAATGGGCCGGACACCTATCACGCACCAAAGATAAGAGATGGACGGCACTGGCCACCATTTGGAAAGGTCCTAGCTGGAAAAGAAGAAAGGGCAAACCAAAGGAGTGCTGTACCCAGCCAGACAAAATTGGAAAAAAAAACGGGAAGGACTGGATTTCGAAGGCGCTGGATAGCAAGGCTTGGAATAAAATGGAGAAGGCCTTTACCCGAAAACGGGTCCATAATTAATTTATACATTATATATATAATGTAATTTTAATTCTAGTTGTATATGCAAATTAAAGAATAAAGAACTTTTATTATTATTATAATGTTGCATTTAATAAGGGCTAATACAATAGCTCGAATTGCTGTATGCTATTCACAAATTGGAAGTATGGTAACTGTGTGTCCCGGAACATATTTACGATATTAGAATTCCAAATGAGTGGAAAAAATCAATTTCTTCTGACAAACAGCAAACGTGCTATTATGTGGGACAGGAAGTAACCTGCTAATTAAACCTTCTTTAGTGTAGTATAACTTATTTACTACTAGAAACTGTTCTTCCGCCATTTTGCGCCGGGCCCAAGGGAATTACAAAACATAGCATTGCCAATATAATTTTCTGGACGAACCTTTTCAGGATCACACCTGGTTCTGACTGGCTTAGGCGATTATTTTTTGCGTTTGGGGTTTCAAATAAAGTACATCTATTACTTGTGGGTTTTCCAGCTTTTTGTGATGCTGTTGTCTACAAGTATACACGACTTGTGAAATAAATATCGGCCGTGTCTCGTGCTTTGTCTCTTTTAACTATGTTAACTATTAATGATTTTTGCACGCACTGATAGAATTATGGTACGGATGACTCTAATTTTTTTTTTAAATTCCCCATCCTTGTTCTTTTGAAGAAGTCTCAGAACTTATTCCCAATTGTCAATTGTTATTGATGTTACAGCTGTGTACAGGAATTTTGCAAGTATTTCACATAGGACTTTATAAAAAGCTAAATTAATAATCAAAGTGTTGAAAATTTGTTTTAGGATGCTATCTAAATCCTTTACGGTTACGGTAGATATGCTGTGATCCAATGCCGTCTAGTCGCAAAATAAGCACCAAAGCGTTATAGATACTAGGCAACTTATATACTATTTTTTTTAATTGCTGTAGGACAGCAGACAGGCTGACGGCCCGCTTAGAATTTAACAGTTACCGTTGCCTATGGGTATAAGGGTACAGGAACTTGGGTCACTAATGCCGGAATACAACGCAAGGTTATTATGGCGACATACTTAAGCTCAAAGGTGGCCGCCATCCAGACGGGCTTGAGACTCTACCACGTAGCTAGAGTGGGTTGTTTTGTTGCCTTTTACAATAACTGACCCCGGCCGCAGAGGCTAGTATTCTTTCTCCGTCCCTACACGGATATTACTTTTGTAAATAAATACAAATTACTCATATAAATAAATACGCAAACTTGAGACATGCGAAAGCCCTCAAAATGAGGTTTTCCCTTTTAGCACTTTAGGTATGGTCTTTGAACTCCCACCCTAATATAAACCAATCTTGGTTAGAGTCCGCGCACGAAATAAAAATTTCAATTTATTAAACGCCATAACATACAGCGCCATCTGTATATAAAGCCACGTATTATATAAACAGCTTAACGGTTAGTAAATGTGTTTGTAAGATACCTTGTAAGTTTGGACTACGTCTCGCTATTCGATTGCAGTTAACGCGCGTAGCGTCGCGCGTAAAGCAGTTTTATATACTTTATCATATATCGGACGTATTATTCAATAATTATTATCATTTATTAATAATTGAGAAATATCTTATTAGATTATATTCATCGCTACATGTCTTTAGCCATCCGTTTGACCATTTTTTGGTTGGTTGAAACGAAACACAATTCTTGAAAAATTTAGTAACCTACAACAACATTACTATATGAAAAAACACGTATAAAGTCTCGCAATAGTAAGAGTATTTTAGTCAGAAGTTGCTGCTATTACTTTATTTTAGCGACTATTAAACCTACATTAGATACACATAACGCAAAGAATATTTTTTTTTAGTTTGATACGATAAAATTAATTAATTAAATAATAATTCCTGGTGGCTGCCTACCCCCTATAGTGATACTCTTCCATATTTTTCTTATGTTTTGTTATACAGGCATGTTTTTAGGGTAGATAAATGGCAATTTACAATTGCATGCGTTACAAAATGCCCTGTCAGGATTGTCTTTAGCTTTAGTTATGGTTTAAAATGACAGTAATGGGTCTTGCTCCCACTCTGCCCTGTACGCTCTTTCATACTTTCGCTTCATTTTACCAAAACACACTCAAATTATATATTTATACTCCTTAGAGTCGGACTGTACTCAGAATAAAAGACAAAAGTTTTATGAATAATAATATGGTTGATTTGATTAAAATGTACATACAACATTGCAAAAAGAATTTACACTCTATTAACAGTTTTATAGTTATAGACCGTATAGATGAATCATTAAAGTTCACAATTAAGTGTCACACAAAAATTCTAAGAGAGGTTTAAGGGAATACCTGTAACTAAAGATGTAGTATTGCCATAATTAACATTTTTTTCCAATACTGCCAAATACTGCCGAATTTTTAAAAACTGCCACACATCCTGCCACAGCCTAAAATAAGGGCTCAATCCTGCCAAAATGGCAGGAAACTGCCACATATGGTCACACTGGTAGCATGCTCGCATAGAATACACGTTCAGACTTGCTCTGGAGCCGCCCCTTTCTCCCCCGCGCCTCACACCGGGTGCTAACTAGCACGAAAAATAGACCGGCTTGCGATTTAGTAGCGTGCTTGTTCACACGCATGCACTTTTCGTATATACACGTGCTAATTGTATGCTATAAAGTGCTTATATGCTACTATTACGTAGCATGTGTATTCTAGGCTTAATTTTGTTGCTACCTGCCGACCGTAGGTCAACGAAGCAGAATATGCCTTCTTCATTCAAAATAAGTTTAGTTCTAGTTTAGTACATAATACAGTAGAACCTCTGTAAGTCGAACTTACAGGAGATGCCAAAAAAATTTAAGCGAATTTTGTAAGGAATCATACGACTTGCAGAGGTTAAGATTTATTCCAACTAATTTTGAGTTAGAGAGGAGAAATAAATAAAAATCCTAGTTATAAAAAACAATACTGTATATTATCAGTATATTCTTAGTCTATTTTTAAATAATCGAGTTATAAAAGTTATGAAATCAAACATTGCTACTCGTGTGTTCGCGAAACAGAGGTTCAATATATTTATTCGAGATAATGAGGAAAAACAAGTATTGAATTTGCTTATTCACCGATTATTTCGACTTATAGGGAGGTTTAGTTTTGTTGCGTATGGGCGCGTGCGTAATGAAACATGGTTGTTAGCACACTGGTTTAATTCTAACATCGGTATAACAGTTTTCGAGCAACAAAAGTTTAGGGGGTTGGAGATAAGTTTAATTTTAATCTGATTAAGCTAAATATGATGAAAATCAGGTCAGTAAATTTAAAGAAGTCTCATTGCTCCCATTAAGATCAGCTTCATTCAGGTTTATCTGTGTTGTAATTATTCAACAAGATTTCCGGCGTATTTTTAAAGTAAATCTTTGCATTAAACCTTTCTTAAATAAACTATAGTGAGAACTTCATGTACATGTAGTGCGAAAAAACATTTTCCTTAAGTGTTAATGGGCGGATGACTCCTAATGTGATATAATTGTGTTGATAATTAACAGAGGAGCGATTAAGGGTGGCCGCACAAGGAGTCACACGTGTCGCGTCGCATTAACCGTTACTTCTTAGACGCGCTTGTCTACAATCAACTAACTGTCGTGTTTAAAATATTTCACAGCGCTTATACGACGTACCAAATGTACATATATTAATTGTAAATATATTTATGCTGTTTCCAGCGGAGACTAAGAACAGGTACCCACTCAGTGGCTGATATTCCAAGGAAGTTGCAAAAGTGTAGTATTCCTACATGTGCTACACTGGCTCGGTAATGTATCTCCGTATGTCTCCGTCACTTACCCGTGGCTCTTGTGTCTTGACAGCAATATTGACGTTTTTACAATTAAAAAGAGATACTTGAGGCAGCGTAGGAATGCCATAGGAGTGTAGTGTATGCGATTACCATAGACTAAATGGCATACACTACACTCCCCTTGTTGCCTCACAAAGGTAAAACAAGGTAGAGGTAGAGTTATAACCTACATGAAGTAGTCTGAGTATTTCATGTTGAAGAATATCATCATAAAATTTTTGAAATTGTTGAGATTATTTGAAAAGTTACTTATAATTATTAATTTGTTATAGTTATAGGATTATTAATTTCCTTAACTACATCATACTAATTCTGCTACAGCCTTCAGTTGGTCAGTCGTACTAACTATCGGAGGTATTCCTGGTGAATCCAGGAATACCTCCATTCATAACATTACGAGTTTCTTGAAAGTTGATGGAAAACGACTGTTACGTATTTAGCACAATCAATTTACCGCATACAATAATTTTATTTAATATTTACTAGTATCGAGTTAATCGTATCTAAGCAAATGCATGCCCATTGCCCACCCCTATTCTACGAGAACGCTGCCATCTTTCGATTCGTCCATTCAAAATATACGCTGCGTACGCGCCGCTTCAATTTCCGTTGTTCTATTCCAATATTTCAAGAAATTAACTAGCGCAATCGAAAGTAGTTCGTGCCAGTGCCTCCTACAGCCGTAATCGAAGAGCCGCAGCAGCACGAAGACCGAGGTAAGTGGTCATGCATTTGTGTTGTTGAAAGTCCATTCCCGATACCGAACAACGACTTTTGTGAAAAGTTTAACGTTGAGCAATTTTTCTTTGTAGCAACACAATCAGGTTCCATGGTGTACAAATGTTTAAAAGTGCATGTGTACATGCATGTGTTTAGAAGTGCATGTTTAGAAGTCCATGGTGTACAAATGTTGTTCCATGTTTGTCGTGTAAAGAGCCTTGTATAATTTAAAAAGAAGTGTAAAGCAAAAAGAGGTGTACAGCCGCAAGCTATTCCCAATGTAATAGAAATTAAGTTAATTGTGATAATGATACTCATTTCTCGTTAAGGAAGATATCCCGCTGAGATAATTTGTTTCGCCGCGGAGGCGAATTCTATGACGTGTGCATTTTATGGCACATGTCTAAACTAAAAAAAATTATGGTAGATAATAATAACCTAGTTGGCTGTTCAGGATTTAACTACGTGGGAATATCCTCTCGTATCATGTAACTTTTTTTCTTCTTAATTTATAATTTAAATTTGTATTGCATTCTTATTTAATTTAAATAAGAATGCAATACAAATATATTTAACAAGCCTTTTCAAAATATATGTTCAATACTGCAGTACTAATTGAACTATATTGATTACAGATGACTAAAGAAACACAAATCACAGGGAGGTCAGAGCTTCTGGCTTTTTGATTGTAGGAGCATTATATTCGGTGTAGCAGTTATAAAGTTTTTCGCATTAAAAATAGAAAATAATAATAAAAAATCGCTATATTCTAAAATATAATTATGATAAACGAAATAATGTTTTAACATGGTTGTAAAAAATTACTGTATATGATGAAGGTACCCGTCAAGAGAGGTTTTTCCCCGACACCAAAAAAAAATATGATGAAGGTATTTTATCGAAATCTGCTGCGAAAAATTGGTTCGTCCGCTTTTTTCTAAAAAAATTAACATGAAAGACTCACGCGGCGCTCGTCTGATCACTGAAAAAGCCGATGAAATTTTTGAAAAAGTTCCGGATGATAAGGATATTAGTACTCATTTTCATTTCAATATCAATATTAATATGTAGCTAGTTATTAACTACAAAACTAGTTATAAGAATAATCATGACGTATCGGTTTCTCATGAGTCGAGCGCAAAAAAAAATATTGGACCGAATTAACATCTGCGATACGTTGCTGGAGCAGAATGAAATGAACTTTTTCTGAAACGTTTAATAACTGAAGATGAAAAATAGATCACAAAAAGGTGTTTTCTTAATGAAAACACTCGACACACTTATTTAATGATCTTTAAAAAATTTAGAGGATTAGATTTTAACAGAGAATTAGGAAGTTTTAATTCTTCCTTTTTAATGTCCGGATATAGCAACCTTTGCTATCATCTGCTCCGATCTCTGCAGAAATTTCTACTCGGTATAAAGTTACCTGAGAAATTATACTAAAAAAAATTCTACCAAATTATTCCAAACATATTTTTTTTTGCGGTAGCATAGCAGATAGGCTGACGGTCCGCTTAGAATTTATCAGTAACCGTCGTCTATGGGTGTTTGTGTTTGCAACGCCAGTGGCATCGCGAACACGCTGTTGTCCCATAAGGGTACAGGAACTTGGGTCACTAATGCCAGAACACAACACACGGTTATTATGGCAACATACTTAAAACCAAAGGTGGTCGCCATTCAGAAGGGCTTGGGGCCCTACCACGTAGCTAGGGTGGGTTGTTTTGTCGCCTTTTACTAACTAACCTTTCTTCGCCCCTGCATGGATAAATACATATAGGTATATTTATCAATTAGCGATTTTTATTAGTCACATACTTTTTTATACTATAACAACTAGCTAAATCAGTAATAGTGGTTACCAGTTTACATGTCAGAATTTCACCCGTAAAATTAATTTTATTGAATATTATTTGATAATTTTATTTGAAGTTAATTTTCCGTTAATTCTATTTATCATCAGCATTCCATATTCTGGCTTGTTCTGTTGTTTGTAACCCGCATGTTAATTATACGAAGTAAAATGTTATCAGTTGTAACTACTTTCACAAATAAATCATGTTTTAACAAAAATAAAACTATAAAATATTAAATTTTAAAAATAAATATTTTTTGAGAACGATCTATAGTGAAAGCAACATTTTCGAATCTCCTAAATTAATTCTTTAGAATTGTTCTTTAATCTTATTGTAAACTAGGCAAGTTCTGCTAGTAATATATAAAAAAGATCTTGACTTAAAAAAACTCAAAACGAAGTAATTATTTATGCTGGTAGAAATATAACCTTAAAGTTATTGATTAAGTAAACCGTATTCCAAGTGATCAGCTCCTTTATAATATCCTTCATGATGATAAAGATACATCTTAATATGACAAGCCAAGATAACACTAGCCGTTTTCCTTTCTGAATTTTTGAAAGCGTATTATTCCTAGCTGTATATTTGTTACTAGGAAATATATTTATTCTTATTATAGTATAAAAGTTAGAAAATAAAACCAACGCGAACGTTAACCACATCAAAAATCGAAATCACTAATATCGAAAAATCACTTTCACTTATCAATTATTTCTCTTGAACTGTCCATTTCATGGTAATTCACCGTCTTTTATATCATTCTGTTGCTAGTTTTCCTATCCCGTCGACAGTTGTCTCCCCTCCTGCCCTTATTTGCCAATAACCAAAATTAATTATCTGCCAAAATATTTATAACACAAAAGGAAACCATTCCCCTGGCAATCTATGGCAAAATTATAACGTTATAATATTAAATTGAAAATATAAACAGAAAATTATTTCTGCATTAATTATTATATTATTTCTATAAGTATTTTGTATTATTTTGGTTAATGCGTTTTTAAACATTTAAAAACTTTCGTTTAGTTAATGTTGAGGAAATCTACATTTAGATTTTTAAAAATGATATTATAAAATTTACGAAATGTTAATACCAGAATGGTACTATTTACATTACACTTGAATCTTACAATATTATTATTATTATTACCTGAAAAAATAATTTATAGCTCTAAGAAGAATAAAACTTAATTCACTGTAGGATTACATACGTAAAATATATTTTATTTCCTATTAAATTTGAATAGTTTGTTAAATACCTTCATCACATGTACTATAAGTAAGAACAGTTTGCTATTTAGTTTTTTTAGATTAATACCTTATTGTGGAAGTAAAAAACGCTACCATTGTGTTACAAAGTAAGGAGCAAGTTATGTTTATGAAGATGCGCATGCGCATTAATGGCGGATAGTGAGCACAATTATGACTTATTTTTAATGAAAATAACACGTATAAAATTACATTTATTAGATCGTTATTTAAATGGTAACTTTACTTGATATTACAAATACATAGTAGTTACTTATACATATTTGACTTTAAAAAAAATGTTCTAGCTAATTAATAACGTATAGCAAACGATTAGGGACAAACTCTTTAAAAAATTATAATGGTTTAATTTTTTTTTTTTTTTCACTTTTCTGCGTCATGGCAATCTGTTTTAATAAACAATAAGCCTTGCGTTTGTCCGATTTAGATATCTGAGGTGATTTCAGTCTCAGTGAGCCTTCACTAAATGGTGGGGGCTTTCACTTTGTCTGTTTAAATCTACCGAACAACGTAGGCAGACTATGCCTTTTCAATCGTTTGTGCTGAAGCGATCCGTGTCCACTTAGTTCAATAGCTAACTTATTCTTATGTCCAGATAGTCTCTGCTGATATTTAATGCTATAATTTGTTATCTCTTCCTTGATAGTGTTTATTTTTAGGTCGTTTATGGTTATATAATGGTTATATAATGGTTTAATGACATAATTACAAATATCTGAATACGAATGCTTTCAGTTAAAATATTAAAGTTGCATTCGGATTCGCAATCCCAAGAATCCCTTATATTTAAAAGTATGATATTATAAAAGATAAAGCATGAGTAATGCATATACACTGCGATTGCTTGGTCCGGTTTGGTGGAGCTTCACTAAAAATATTTGGACACAAAAGGAAGAAAATGAATCAAAATATTTTCCATTATCTCGTGTCTAAGTGAGTGCGGCTGATGCCTGGGAGCGTTGCTTTTTTGCCGCACCGCAATCCGCGTACGTCCTCCACCCTTCCCTGGAAATGGGCTAATTACCAACACGTAGTTAACTATACCGCCACCATAACCGCTTACCACTTTAACATGCAATTGGAGTAGCGAAAAGTAAAAAGCGTGTTACAATGTAAGTCGCTAAGAGTTGTCTGACAGATGTCGTAAAAAAACTTGATTGCAAGTGGCTGTAGTTGCTACTAGCGCGAGTTTATTATTTATTTGCTTCACATACCAATCTTAATCTCACCATCCTTAAGTAAAAAGATCACGATTTCCATCTGAGTGATGAATTATGACTGCAATTTGATATTTTTTCTTTGGACTCAGGGATATTATACTATACTCAGAGTTTACTTTCCAATTTTATTTTTTCTAGAGCTTTTTTGAGCTCTGGAATTTTTGACAACGATATTAATAAGTCTAATATTAGTCTAGTTTTGTTTAAATCCAACTAGTTCAGGTATGGTACGTATATAAAAGGAAGGAAATGATGAAAATTTGATAGTGTGGCGGCCTTTGAATATGATTTCAAAGGATCTGGGAATTTAGATGTAATTTTTTTCTTTAATACTACGATTATTGAGCAGTTCAGTTAGATTGATAAAAAATTGGACTAGAGAACTGTAAAAGCAAATATTACATAAAAATTTGTTTGACACTAATAACAGAAAAATAATTATTGCATAAATCAGGCGTTATTTTTAGCACTTTTTAAATACCCTCGTATTTATGTTCACCTCTAACAGGAAAAAAACGTGAGTATCTTTCTTTTGTTGTATGTGATCTAGAAAATAAAAGTATTAAATTGTCCCCGAGATATCAAAGGTAACACGTGAGACGTATAATAATAACCAATTCCAGTCCGTACGAATAGTTAATTCCGTGTAGAGTCTGTCCATTTCACAGACATGAAACTGTAAGACGACATGTACTTTTACAATTTCGTCTAATTATCTATATTTTATATCTATAAGGCCGTAAAATACGACTATTTAATATTAATTTAGCTTATCAAAGGAAAATATAAGAAATGCTGGATAAATTTAAATTTATAAAGAAAGTCATCCCAATGAGTTTTATAACAACTATATATATAAAATCAAGAAAAAAGGAGAAGAAAACATTTTATACAAAACAAAGACCTTTAATCAGATTAAACTCAGCGATGATTTGGGCGCTGCGCAATGCACCTAATAACTGTTAGAACTGAGATACATTTAAAAAAGTAACTATGTTGTGCACACGATCAGTCCTTTTTATTCGTTCCCATTCTCCAATGTCACAGGTTCTGTAAGAAAACTATTTTAAAGGTTAAAACATTGTTTAGTACAAATAATGATAAAAAAGCACAAATTATACATAAAAAATAAAGATATACAAATAATGATGTTCCCCGCGCAGGGATGGAGTAAGAATATTAACTTCTGCGGCTGGGGTGGCCTATCGTAAAGGCGATAAAACAATCCACCCTAGATAGATAGATAGATAGATAACTCTTTATTGTATACTCAATTTATCTACAAACATAGAAGTTCTTACAACTAATACACAATAGGCGGCCTTATCGCTTAAAGCGATCTTACGCTACTACGTAGCCCTAGCTACGTAGTAGGGCCCTAAGCTCGTCTGGATGGCGACCACCTTTGGTCTGAAGTATGCCGCCATAATAACTTTGTGTTGTGTTTCGAGATTAGTTCCGACATTAGTGATCGTACTGAAATTCCTGTACCCTTATGGGAAAACGGCGTGTTCGCGATGCCGCTGGTGTTGCAAACACCCATAGGCGACGGTACCTGCTAAATTCTAAGTGGGCCGTCAGCCTGTCTGCTGTGCTACAGCAATAAAAAACAAAATCAAAGTAATAAATATGATAATCTCATAATCTCTACTTTAAATTTAAAATGTTTATTTGTCGCTGATAATAATTGAGCATGTTAAAGAAACGATTGCTATATAGTATTGATTACTTCAATATGTAATGTGAAGGTGCCTCAATTATGCAAAGATTCTGATCCTTTATTCACGTTTCATTTGAATTTAAAGCTTAAGATATTTTTTATAATCCTAAAATATAAGAGAAAAAATAACATTTATTTAGGATAAATACAAGCACTTACAACAATAGCATAAAATAGACAAATACAAAACTGTCCTAAAAATAAGCTACGAAAAGTTTGGAAACATATTACTTTTATATAATTATGCAAGCCCACATTTCAGTCATCTCTAGCTAGGATTCGATTAGTATGGGTTTTAGATGAGTGATTGCTATCAGATATATAGTTATCTGAAAGTATATTCATTTGCCATGTCTAGTAGCTTCTATATGATCCTTCGGTGTGCCATGGTCGGTGGTCTGTATTTGATGGCTAACCAGGCATGGTGGGTCAGTGCAGTGCGGGCCATCGCTTCAGCCGGTCGCCATGCGTTCGTTCCGCGCGCTCCTCACGCTGTTCGCCGTAAGCGCAGGTTAAGCATGCAAATATAAGGTCGATGACCCTCCCCAGTGTCATATCGTACGGGCGTTTAATATTACTAATGTTAAGATTTTCAATTTCGCAAATGTGGTTAGATCAAAGTTTTTGTTTGTTTTCTGGTAATACTCTGGTATGTTGTAAAATTTCAGTTAGATGATTCCAAGTATTATAATAATAATAATTACCTATCAACGTGATAAATAATAACTGTACAAAAATCGAAGATTTTAGTCATCTTTTCAGGCATTCGATTATTAACTTTTAAATAGGCTTTATGTTTACAGTTTTTAATGATCAAGGGATGGAATTCAAGATTGAGATATAAATTTAGACAATAACCCGAATCATAACATTTTATAGCTAACATAAATGGAGATTGATTGTTTTTCTTACATAATGTAAATTTATCATTTTACAAAACATAATTGAAGCTTATATGGATTAAGTATAATCATGCCATAAAACGTAATTAATATTACACTTAGTATTTACGTGATCAAACTTTTGAATTATGGTTTTACAATAACTTTTTTGACGTTTACAAGACTCTAATTAAAATAAATACAAAAGATGTATGGGGTTCTCAAAGTTCAACTCTTTAACAATTTTGCGGTGTAGCAGCTAAAACTAAAAAAAAAAGTTTATTTTCTTTTGAAACGAGTTTTAGTTTCTGGAACGCAAAATTAGATGGGCTTAATCTAAAAGCAAATTTTGGAGTTTATTATTAGCCATAGGTAGGCGTTGCTACTAAAAATGGTGTGGTTGTGTGCTAAGTGGTCGAAGGTATTTGCAACCTGTCCATCGAATTTTTATACCTTAGCCATAAAGCCACTAATGCTAAAATATATCTCTACTAATATGCTAATAAAATCGTGAATATGTTCATAAACATATAAATAAACGAGTAGATTTTAGATATTCACAATTGTACATATTCAATCATGCATTCGCCTTAAAAAGAGTTCAACGCGCGTTTAAGTGCTATCTTCAATTATTGGAACTACTCATAATCAAGTTTTATGGCATATTTAAGTAAAACAGGACAATAAAATTTAAATAATAACGATTACTAACCTATTGAAATTCTATTTAAGGTATAGTTCATTTTATGACATGTTCTATGTCTTAAATTAGACAGAAAATATTCTATGAATAAACATTGATTGCAGTTACGTCAATTTTAATATATTATATAATATTTGCTGAAGATAATGATGATGAGGATAGGATTGCTAGTTCATCATAAAAGCAAAACATCACTTGTTTACACCTCATTGGTTTTAACATTATTTTACATATACGAGTACATTTGTTTAAACTTTAATTTTGTGATGAAATAGTAAATTTAAATATCAGACAATCCTCATATTTTTTCGTGTAATAGTACCATCAGCAAATTGATCATCAACCACCTCCTGGCACATGTGGAGCAGGGTCATAGAATTTACACATGTCTTCCCCAGCATAGAGAACATAAGATTTAAACATGTTGCAAGTGACCTTCTAAACAGAGCACTGTATCGAGCTTTGTGATGGTAATGAGAACTGCCTCCTTTTGTGTTTGCTCTACTGACATAGTTAAATTCAAACAAATAAACAGCCTAATTACGATCTTAAAGTTTTTTTAGTGGTAAATAAATCACTTTCTGTAAATGAATAAATAATAATAAATATATTGATACAATTCAATTCATACAACACCATCAAGGCCCATCCTTGTGTTATGGGTACTAGATAACTAATAAACTATTTAAATACTTTTCTTTTATATATAAATAAATATATATGAAATATATGTGTGATTTAAACAATTAAATAAATGTCAAGATTAGATTCTTGTTAATTTAGTACTTACATTAATCGAAGCCTAGAGGTCCGCAGGCGTTCCGAAATGTAATGTAACGCTACTGCATCAGAAAAATAGATTAAGATGATCAAAAATGGGAGATAAGTTGAACTATGAATGAAATATACAGGTTACTAGTTTGTGTGCACGTACGAGAGGAACCGGATTGGTTGATAGCCCATATTTATGGAGGACTCGTTTTGTTGGCGGCGATTATTGCAAACCGCCAGTTTTTAGGAAATCTGTTTAAAGAAAAGTTAAATATCCTTAAAAATATGTAGATTATTTTTCAAAATAGTTCTTAAGTTAATGTTGATGACGTAGGTAAGTTAATAAATGCATCAAACTTTACTATCTAGAAAAATATGTAATATTTGTTTCTAAGTTACCTGGTAGATATATTCAGATATAAACTGTTAGAGACTTGATTTGCAGTATCGTTATTTTATAATCAAATTAAGATAGACGTACAGAAGCGTTAGTTATCAACTGTCAAACGTAACAACAAACACACAACAAACAAAACTGTCAATACCTTTATTAGTAAAGATTTTCATTTTAGCTGAAGCTACTGCCGTCTTTTTAACCCCAAAAGGAAAAACCAAACTAGCAAAATAAATAAATAAGCCTTTATTTCTAGTAAAATAAGTACTAATCGTTTCATCGTAATTTGTATTTATACTATTCTATTCTTTTAGAAGTCGCATCACGTGCGTAGGCCTACGCTAAAATCCAATTAGCGCCGTTTAAAACTCGTTAAGAAAGTAATATTGCTATATCCATAAAACACATTGAAATAAGAAATTAAACTGAACTAATTTCGTTACAAAGACCCGCCTGTTGTACATAGTATACTGCGGTCCCACATGCGGTTAACAACTAATTTGTATATTCATATCATAAGTATTTGCCACAACTGAATGATATAGTTCGTGATATGTTGCAAACTTTTTTAGACTCGTTCAAAATCATTGTAAGAAGATACTTCAAACAATTTCGGAATTTTACAATTGAAATGCCTGGTATAAAAAATGTAACGAGTCGATTTCTGGCAGAGTTGATATGTCTGTAAACAATTATGATTTCTTTGTTTCTCTTTCGTTTATTGTCATCAATATTCTTCAGCATCTGTTGACTAGTTATTAGATACCTAATCTAGTAGTCAAAGAGATATTTAGTAATATATTATCTAGTCAGAGATATACAATGTCAAAACTAATCTGGGTTCAGACCAGAGAAGATACAACTGGAATTATTAACAGTATTACACCCGTAAACAGCTCCAAACCTGTTTTGAAGGGCGATGTGCCGGAAATTCCGAACCTTTAAAACCTTTATTCAGACAATTGTTGATTTTTAGTGGCATTATGGGAATCATTGTGAAATATTTTTTTTATATAAATCCGGATTTTTTTTTATTGCTGTAGGACAGTAGACAGGCTGACGGCCCGCTTAGAATTTAGCAGTTACCGTCGGCTATGGGTATTTGCAACGCCAGTGGCATCGCAAACACGCTGCTGTCCCATAAGGGTACAGGAACTTGGGTCACTAATGCCGGAACACAACACAAGGTTATTATGGCGGCATACTTAAGACCAAAGGTGGTCGCCATCCAGACGGGCCTGAGGCCCTACCACGTAGCTAGGGTGGGTTGTTATGTCGCCTTTTACGACAGGCCGATCCCGGCCGCAGAGTTTAGTATTCTTTCTCCGCCCCTGCACGGATAAACATTTTTAATTTTAATTTATTTAAATATTTTTGATATTATTTCACAAGCAGACATCCCCAAATTTCTTTTTTTTCTAGAATTTTATGTTATTCATTTTACCAAACACGGTTTTACTTTTGCTCAAACGACTAATGGTGAGGATGAAGGACCGTATAAGGAATGATGCGCCTTAGGTCTGGAAATATGGTAGCCGCGGTGCAGGAAAGAAAGGTAGTGCGTGTTCGATAATTAACGTGGAAAGGAAAGGAGACGGAAATACCCAGCAAGTCCGAAAGAGCGGCGACTGACCTGACGTTCTCCGATCTTCTACCCTCCACCGCTGGTTCTGCGGTTTGTAGTTAGGCCTTTATAATTACAATAGTTTTATTTTCGAAATCACCGTCAGACGCCGCAGCATCTAAACTAACTTGCGGGTAGGCAGGGAAAAAAGGATAGGATAAAGCGCCTAACCACATAATAATCCTTTACAATTCGTATTCCAACGAAAATATGTAAATAAATAAGTTAAATATATAACTGGAAATAAAAGTAGAAACACTTTAGGAATATAAAGGTTGTTTTCTTAATCACGTTTCTTATAATTTGAAGTTTTGGAATTGATTGTCTTATAAGAAACGAGTGCAGTTTTGCTGAAGATTCTTCGTAATAATAGTCATGATAGTCCTGACTTCTTTTTCTTAGCTTCTTCCAAAACAATATAGTATATTTTAGCAACAATCTTGATTCTTCAACTGAACTTTATCTCAATTATAATTTGCTCTCAATGGATTTGAAATTGTTAATGATTAGTTAGATTTTAGAGGATATTTTAATGACTGCGAGTAAACTTAAACGAGTGTAAATATTAAAATTAAAGGAAATTATTTAAATACAATATTATAAAATGCGTGCATAAAAATGAATCGATTTCCGACGACCGCGTCTTCACCGCGACATCATAAAACTTTAATGTAAACTGACACCACACAGAACACCCACAACGTAAATATAACAAGATTTTATGAACTTATGTTTCTTTTATTACTTTTGGAATTTTAGTTATGTATTTATTTGCAAATATTTATTTCATGTAAGTTATTTACAAAATACTTCTTTGCTTCACGTAAAATTGACATATCTGTCACAATTTATATATATAAAAGCAGCCCACTAACGTCCCACGGCTGGAATCGGGTCCATTAGAGGGAGCATAAATACCTATTTATAGATATGGTTCATGTATCATTTCTAAAAGCGTTTTTACCACGCTTTTATTAGTATCACCTGTATGTTTGCTGGTTGTTAAGTTCGATAAGATTATCTCATTAATTATAATGAGATAATCTTATATAAATAAGGATCGCCAAGATTTAAAAAATTGTGATGATTATATATAACGAGTTATAACATTTTTAAAGCAAATTTTAGTGTTTTTAGTAAAAGCACGCTTTAGAGACGAATTGAACTAAAAAGTAAAAAATAAATATAATTAAAAAAAACTAAAACATTAGTTTTAATGATAAATCAAACTAAATAGTGAAAAATAATTTTAAAATATACAAATAAAATATAGAACGAAAAATATTACTATTATTGTGAAACAAGCATGGGGTGCTCGATAAATCAGATCTCGAAAATATTCTATCAATATAGTCCAAAAATGGCATGAACGATATGGCACAAAGCGCCCCACACTTTACTAATATTTTTTGTTCATTATTTTATTCCTATATTAAGAATAATATTCACTTTTTAGTTCAATTTATCATTTTTTTTTTAAATAAATAGTTACCAATGAAATATTTGTTTCATTAGGTCAACCTTCGTGACATAACCGTTAATGCACGACGGAAAACATACGGAGGTCATGAGTTCGATTCCCATCCCGCGTCTCGATTTTATGTATAAAACGTATATTTATAAAAGAATAAAGTATATAGATAGTTGTATAGCACCTTTAAAACAAGAGCTACGCTACTTTCTAGATGTTGCTGTGTGAATTATCTCAATATATTTATTTATTTATATTTATTTAATATCAAGCCCCATGCTATTTTAATCTGAATTTAATATTTTTTTAATATCTTAAGTGTTACTAGAATTCTATTTCGAGGTAATTATACATGATTAATTGTTGGACTTTATATAATTGTAACAACAGATCTTCATAAGAAAAAAATATTTTCTAAATTATAGGTCGGTTTTCTATTAAAACGTGTTTTAAAATATATAATATTATAAAAAATTATTTTTTTTGCTGTAGGACAGCAGATAGGCTGACGATCCGCTTAGAATTTAGCAGTTACCGTCGCCTATAGGTGTTTGCAACGCCACTGGCATCGTGAACACGCTGCTGTCCCATAAGGGTACAGGAACTTGGGTCACTAATGCCGGAACACAACACAAGGTTATTATGGTGGCGTACTTAAGACCAAAGGTGGTCGCCATCCAGACGGGCTTGGGGCCCTATCACGTAGCTAGGTTGTTTTGTCGCCTTTTACGACAGGCTGACCCCGGCCGCAGAGGTTAGTATTGTTTCTGCGCCTCTGCACGGATAAAAATTTAAACTCTTTGTATTGTGACTGGTCATAATTGTAGATGAAAGTTAAAAAATATTGTGAGAAATTAAAATAAGATTTTGCGGTCGCTTTTGTATGATAATTACGGTTCACTTTTGTACCGTACTTATCATACTTACAGTTGTGCTTTTACTGTACAATCCCACAATGGTACTTGCTAAAACATTACTTGCATTTATAAATAGGTGTCAAACAACAGTCTCTAAATGATTCGAGAAATGTAGTGTCCACAGTTTTTTCTTGTCACAATTTTTTGTCTTGGAATCGTTTTTTTTTATACTTAATAATAAACAAGAACTATATTCGTATGTGTCCTGACCTTAATAGTTACCAGCTGCCATTTCCTAGATAAGTTTGCGACGATAGGGGCACTGCGAACACGCTGCTATCCACCTGGGGTCCTGGAATCTAGGTCACTAATGCTGGAACACAACACAAGGTTATTATGGTGTCATGTTTAGAGACCAGGGGTGGTGCCGATCCAGATGAGCTTGGGGCTCTACTACCTAGCAAGGTGAAAACTGTACTACTAATAGTTTAGTATTTCTATGATACACAGATGATTCTATGATACGACTGGTTCAGAGGCAATACATGTGATAGGGTAGAATCTCTTTGTTCTCTGGGTTAAATTCCCACGAAAGGCAATTTTTTTATATGATATAAATAATTTGTTCTGTTTATCAATTGTATATTACCATAAATCCCTAGATTTTCACCTAATTCATCGAATTCATTGATATATTTTTTGAAGAATCACAACGTATCTTCATCATTATGAAGAAGTTCAGTTAATAATTACGATATTTGAATGAATGTCCACTACACATAATAACAGTACTAGAACAATGGAAACAGTAAGCGGTGGGAAAGTACTTCCGCCGGTAGACCGATGACCTCCCTGGGATGGGAGCTGGAGTCGCATGAGCATTGATTGCTTTTTAAATTAAGTTATATGGTATACTTTGTAATTTCCAACACAATTTTAATGTTGAAGTGACCAGATTGTTATATTCCTATTTAACAGTTGCTTTGTCACTTAGACTTACGTAATAGTACCTGGATAACATCTGACAGGGAATTGTTTATGAGTACGTGATCGCTTGTAGTTGCCAAAGGGCTGTCAGTCATGAAGAATTTTATAACAGCTTTTAACTCATATCGTATTCCCAGTCACCTTAGTACTGTAACAATGTAAAACTTCTAACACGTTTGGTCTCTGTTCTTGGACATAAGAAAAGAAATGTGACTAAATTAGAATTGCCTTGATGACGAGGCCGGGTTGATGAACACGGAGTACAAAATATTTGAAATAGCTGGAAATACATTATTTTAGTCTTGATGTACATCTCCTACAATATAAAAAATATTTTTGACAAAATCATATTCTAGAACATTTATAAGCAAAAGTTAAACTATATATGTAACTAATCGTTTTACGAATATACTGTTAACTTAATTCGTTATAGTATTCTACCGTGCATTCTAACTTTCTATCTGTGCAGGGGCGGAGAAAGAATACTAACCTCTGCGGCCGGGGTCGGCCTGTCGTAAAAGGCGACAAAACAACCCACCCTAGCTACGTGGTTGGACTTCAAGCCCGTCTGGATGGCGACCACCTTTGGTTTTAAGTATGCCGCTATAATAACCTTGTGTTCCGGAATTAGTGACCTAAGTTCCTGTACCCTTATGGGACAGCAGCGTGTTCGCAATGCCACTGGCGTTGCAAACACCCATAAGGCTATGGTAACTGCTAAATTCTAAGCGGGCCATCGGTCTGTTTGCTGTCCTACAGCAATAAAAAAATGACCCGACAAACATTGTTCTGCCATATAAATTATAAAAAGATGTAGTGAACTTAATTGTGAATCTAAACCATTCTCGAACACACTTGACACAATAAATTACATCAAAATCGGTTCAGTTGTTTAGGACGAATCACACATATACACACAGAACAATTATATAGAAATTAGTATTATTTACTTCTTTTACTTATAAATATATAAATAACATTGCTTACATTTAAAAATTAAAAGACGATGACCTTCAAATTGTATATTAATAACAAATAACTAACAGATTGACTTTGGCTGTAATGAAAAAAAAAACATTAAAAATGTCCTGAACTTGTAAGACAGAACTCCAGACAGTCAAACTATTATTAATATTACCTTGTCGTAAGAACGGAATCGATGAACTGATAACATCGAAAACGTGATCAACACCGTTTGTTGCGATACGATATGTACTGAGGCTGGTCATCTTAACAAATAATTGTAGCTATGAATTAAATGTATTTTATAGTTTCGTTAATTGTGTGCAGGCATCCCAGGAGATGCCAGATCAAAGGAGCAGTTTCGGCTGAAAAGAAATTACAGGGCTGTTGGTGAGTACATACTAATTATAATATGCCTCTTGAAAATTATTTAATAAAACAAAAATAATGAATCTATTAATTGTAATAAACATACATACACATAATCACGCCTCTTTCCCGTAGGGGTAGGCAGAGACCATTTCTTTCCACTTGCTACGATCCTTACATACTTGTTTCGCTTCGTCCACTTTCATTATTCCCTTCATACATGCTCTGTGGTTTAAAGTACATTTTTTTCGTCAATCGTTCTTCATTCATTCTCTCGACATGGCCAAACCATCTTAACATACCTTTGCTCAATTTTTGTCACTACATCTTCTTTCAGACCACAATGTTTCCTTATCTCACTATTTCTTATCCTGTCACTCAGTTTAACTCCTATCATACTTCTTAACGCTTAAAGTGCGATCTTACAAACTTTTCATCATTTATCTATGGATAGAAAATTTATTTAGAAACTTATGGATTTTAGGTGCTATCGATTTACCATCAGGGTGCCTGTACGGAGGACGATGGTTTACAAGCGGTTCCATTGTAAATACGAAAGAAACCTGTCTCCGTTGTGTATGCAACCGAGGTGCGTTGGCTTGTACACGACGCGCGTGTTCTAGGCTTCCAGATCCACCTCCACAGGGATGTCATATATTACACAGAAAAGGATCATGCTGTCCGGAATTACATTGTCCTGGTAAATGTTTTAATTATAAAAAAAAATAATTAATTTTAGGTACGAAAGGAAGAACTCATATAACAAGGAAAATTATACAAATGAGAGTGAATGGATACAGGAGAAAATGTAGATCGAAGAAGAGATGAATGGATAATATGGTAAAAAATGTGTAAATGTTGAGATAATGGCTAAAAGAAGAGAATGGAAAGAGAGATCAGATTGAACACTAAGAAGAATAATTCATATTATTGGAGTTATCAATGCTAGGCGAATTATTGTCGATCCCAAGCGTTTTAGTTTACTATTAAAGAATAGTAAACTAAAATACACTTTTTCCAATTGATTATATTACTTAATATGTAAACACTAACTCAATTTCACGGATCAAAATCTACTAGTATATTGCCTACATTAATTAACATGAAGATACTGTTATTTATTAGACTGATTTTGATTTGAAATTAATATTAAAAACGCGAAAGTTTGTATGTATATTTGTTACTCTTTCATGCAAAAACTACTAAGGCTTATTTATATATCAAAATAATACATAGGCTATAGTTTATAAAGATTTTGTGTGAAGTGTCCAAAATATAACGATAGGTGACAAGTAAGTAGGAAAAAATTCGCCATCTGCGAGCTATTCTGGCGTGCGCTGCAAAAACCGTTAGAGTTACACGTACAATGTACCTATAGATAATGGAAATGTTTGTCTTAAATAGTCCTACAAAAAAGCCCGCGGCAGCATATATCTATCTTTTATGTGTAAACCATTATCGCCAAAATAATGAACCATAAATACAATAAAAATTGATAATTTATTTCTAATACACATTTGGAAGTGACAATTTTTTTGACTATATTTTGTACTAATCTAAAACTGGAAAATTTACTACATCCGAGATTGATGAAGTGACAAATTTCCGTTTTAATGTTAATTTGTGCTTCACTTGATTTTTATGTAGTTTAGCCCTATTAATTCGTATTGTTCGGCTTAAGTTTTGACCATATTTTACACAAATATCGAAGTTTACCGGGTCATCTAGTGATAATAATCTTAGTGTGTTCACTAAATCATTGCAAAGCAAATTGTGACTTAGAGAATATATTTTTGGTATATATATAAATATTTTTTTTTTTTTGGTAGGTATGTAAAAACAATGGGAATAAATTGCATTATATCTTCTGTGAACTCATTTCCAGATGGTGTCACAGTGTTGGAACAGTCAGCTTCAGCGCGATTTGAAAACGAAGATGTCGAGACATCACCTGCATCCCTAAAAAATGGTAAATGTTTTAAACAAAATAATAAGATAGTAGTTTGGGATATTAATATTTATTGGATAAGTATGATATAGTAGCATCGGAGAATTAATAGAATATATATATATATATATATATATATATATATATATATATATATATATATATATATATATATATATATATATATATATATATATATATATATATATATAAGTTCTGCACCGATCGAGCTGAAATTATAGCATGATATATAATCCGCATCAAGGATTGTTTTTATCTATTTTTTTGTTTCTCATTTCTCAACCATTCAATCACAATATGCCACAGCGAAACGTGGCAGGGTACTGTCACAATGTACCACAGCGAAGCGTGGCAGGGTACAGTCATAATGTACCACATCGAAGCGTGGCAGGGTACAGTCACAATGTACCACAGCAAAGCGTGGCAGGGTACAGCTAGTTTAGAATAAAAATAAAGTCCTACCTAGTGTGGTGGAAGCTACATATTCGACTACAAAATTAGTAATTCAACACATTATAGTAAGTATGAATCCTAGACGGGCTTGGAGCCCTCCACGACCACGCCTTGTCTCCAAATATTCCGCTATAACCTTGTGTTGTGTTCCGGCATAAGAGACTCAGGTTTCAATCCCTACGTGAACAGCAGCATGTTAATGTTACATCTGGAGTTGCAAACATCCATAGGCGACGGTAACTGCTATTAAGTGGGCCATCAGCCAGTCTATTCTTCCACAGCAATAAAAAAGTGTATATACTTAATATATAAACATTAATAAAAGCTCATACTAATTTGTTTATCATTATTTGGAGTGTTTCCAGCATGTGTAGAAGGAGGAACCATATACGCAGCAGGTTCTGCGATGAGTTCAAGCATAGCGTGTGAACAGTGCTTCTGCTTAGGCGGCACCAGACGTTGCGTCAGGCCCCAGTGTATGCCAACTCCCGATGGTTGTACCGCTAGACCTGCTGCCGGAGCTTGTTGTCCGCTGCGATACTATTGTGAACGGGCTAGCACCAAGCCACCTGAAGAGAGACATCAGTACGGTCAGTAGTTTAAAATTTACCTTTAAATAATGGCTGTATCATCCGAGATAAACCCTAAAATATAATATTACGTTAAGTTAATATTGCGCAGTTGAAAAATGGCGAAAGCCACTCTTTCGCTTCAAATTTATTTATCTAACATTTAGATTAGTGCTTGATGGACGGTTGAGGTGGAGAAGATGATGGTTATTACAAAAAGAAAATTACAATACATTTACTTGCATTTCCGCAGATGTCCTTAAATATAGGATTCGAATTCGAAAAATAAAATTTATGTTTGTGAGTTAAAATTTAATATATTATTGTTTCTTTTCATATTGTTTTATATGTTCTAGATTGTGAAGTTAATGGAAAATGGATAATGGAGGGTGAAAGAGTTAACGCTATAGAAAAATCTAACTGCAACCAATGTTTCTGCTTACAAGGAGAAGTACAGTGCCAACCATTAGCTTGTGCACAGCCTTTGATGGGCTGCCAGCCCCTACTGAGGCCTGGAGACTGTTGCCCGCATCGATATCATTGTAATCATCGGCAAGGTACGGTATATTTTTAATATTAATTTATTGAATATCTATATAAATATTTGTGAATCAAATATTCATAGGTTGTCGTTGTAATATAAAATTTCTAATTCAAAAGTTGATACAAAGCAAAAATTGTATATTTTAACAAAAAAACTCTTCAATTGTTTCATCTCAGAATTAAAGTATTACTAAATAACCATTTCAAACATTTAATTAAAAAGATTTTTATTTTATTGGTTACCTTTGATATGAAAGTTTTTTAAAAAACATAAACAGACCCATGAAATCATTTTCAGACTCAAAGACATCAGCCCTTCAAGCGTCTCTACACATGCAAAGTGAACCTACCTTGAAAACAAACCAAGACGGATTTCTTCAAAATAAACCTAGAACTGTTTCAACAATTAAAGATGCATTCAGAAGTGAACAGACACCTTTAACATCTGCTTATAATAATCATTTGATAACAACTACTAAAGTCAAAAGAAAAGCTAACGAGCTTCCTCCAGCAGATGATTCTGATAATTCTAAAACTGGTAAAGTTACACCGAAAACAATAACTACTGAACCTAAAACAAACATAAAAGGCCCTAAGAGTACAACTAAGGTCAAAACCACTACTGTTGAAGTGACTCCTATTATAACTACTATAGAAGACGAATTGACAACAGAAGAGACAGAGGGAACTACAGAACAGCCAGAAGGAACAATGAGGATTATGATTAATGGAACAATAAATTGCACAGCAGAATTATCTTCCACCTCTATCCCTTTGAATGCCATCCTTACAGACAGTGAAAGAATAACAATGGAAGCACAACCACGCGTACCTCTAATAGATACTAGCGATTTGGAAGTTACTTTTTCTCCAAACGATTTAATTACAGAAGGAACTGTAAATGGCTTTGATGAAAACGAAACCTTTAGTATCAATGTTACGAGTTCATTAAGGACGAACACTAGTGTATCAACAAAAAAGCCTGTAGTAACAATTCCTGTCTCTAAAGCGGAGGTGACAGCTCTGAATGAAGCTTTAAATAGTTCGAAAAAGACAAAAGGAGATTATGATTACGATTATATCAAGCCCACATTACCACCATCATTGCCCAATTTGAAGTAAGTTTCATTCATCTGAATTCTAAATAGTAATTAAGATTTTTTTAATTTATATTATTAAAGCAGATATGGAGGACAATATGCCCGCCACGCTTATCTAAGCCAGATTGGCGGGTCACACATATTGGTGATCTTGGTATGGAAGTTTCCTCATGCTTTTCTTTACCGATAGTACGTGATAATCATATTGTAATGTGCACACGAAGCTGGAACAACCGCGTAAGGGGTGTATGCCATCGTGAGTTTCGAACACGTGACGTCTAGATTAGTATCCGAGTGTGATACAACATACTATACCTTTTCTTTTCGTACCGTTTTTGTACTAATCGTACCGATCGAATATATTCGAGAATTGTTATCGAGCATCCCACGTATTTTTCACAATAATACTAATATTTTTGTTCATTATTTTATTCTTGTACTAGTTGATACGGTAAACGTTGTACTGCCATATGAATTAAAAAAAAACTAGACTATGTCCTTTTCCAAGGTCCAATCTATGACTACACCGAAATTCATTAAAATTGGTTCAGCGGTTTAGACGTGAAAGCGTAACAAATATCCATACAAACTTTCGCGTTTATAATATTAGTAACGATTAAGAATTATTTTTAACTTTTTAGTTCAATTTATCATTAAAGCGTGTTTTATAGATTTTTTAAACTATATTTTTGAAATATAAATTAACATAAATTTTTAATAATAACATTTTTATAAGTAAAATAACATAAAGCAACTACTAATTTAATAATTAATACGTGGGTGTAAAGTAATGTCTAGTTCCAAAGCAAAAACTAATTAAAACTGAAATGATAAGGTTTAATTTGTTTTACAGGATAATTCCATTCGTAGCGGCAGACGCAGTAGTCGAAGAAGAGCCACCGAAAGCAGATATGACGTATCCAACCCTTGACAGAGATGACAAATTCCCCGTGTATTACCCTACTTCTGAATCCAAGACCCCAGTATATCCAACCAGAAGAGAAGGTTTATACAATCCTACTCAATATCCTGTTTTTGTGTCGGAAAAAGTATCCCCCTCCTACCCTGTAATAGGACCTAATGATAAGTCCAGTTATTCAAATCCTATCGACCATGAGTTTCCTTCATCTTTTGGTGGCAGACTGTCTGATGCAAACCGGGTCATGAAGGCAACGACGAGCGCTTTTCATCTGGAGACACCTGCTGTCAATATGTTCTCACCTCCCCAAGAGACTGAAGGTTAGTAGAGCGAGCAGTTCGTATCTCATTCATCAACATGTTTTCTCTTTTGCTCCTCGTAATGTTTACAACCAACATTATTTTAAATCAAACATCGTCTTACTTTCTCGAAGTATATGTGGCTGATTTTGGTTTTTACAGGCAACTGATTATTAAATCCCAGATGGAAATTGAACGGTGTCTTTTTTGCTATCTGTGAACTAATATAATAATTTATTCCTCTATTCTTATTTTTGGCTTGGTCTACTGGATCAAAGTCTACTAGGATTTGACTACAGAGTAGAGAAAAGACTAATCTTTTGCACCGGTGCAACTGACCTTTGACCCTTATTTTTGTATACCAAATAAATAGCTCAAGAAAAGAATACTATGGATGAAGTCACTCTCCAATCCCGAAAGGAAAAAATTGTGCTTATTATGATGCATTTAAGATAGTGAAAGGAGAAATATCTATATTGACTTGAATTTCATATATTATATTAAGAAATTTATTAGAGACTATACCGTGAATTTATCAGATAAAATAAGTAACCCAAGAAAAGCGAAATTGCGTATACCGCGCAGCGTTTGATACTTGCCTGGTGCAGTGGCCGTGCATGACTGGTGCAACAATCGAGTCCTTGAATTCGATCCCCATGGAAGACAAATAGTAAACCTTCAATACAGGCTTTACTTCATGCGAGGAAGTGTCTTTACCAATATTCCCGACGTTATAGCGAAAACCATGCAAACTCAGAATAAAACTGGAAAACATAATTGTGTAATGACTGTTTGGTAATGGGTTATTTGGATGATGATTATTTTATACCATAAATAGAGGTGTATGCTGAATTTATGCATTCAGATCTAAGCTCGAAGTAAATAATAATGATGTTCTTATTTTCTTTCCAGGTGGTTTCGTTCCAAAGGACCCCAGTGTCATTGATGATTACTTCTCCCTATTTCCAAGTACACCTCCATCATCTGTACTATCAGTCGCTCATCTGACGACGTCAATGCAGTTAGATGTACACAAAGGTAATAACAATCTATATATCTATTATTTAAGCGAAACACTAGAAATAAAGAAAGAAAGAAATAATTAACTAATTACTGCTCATAACGAGATTTGTAAAACTATATGATATATCCGAATGACGTGAAATTTAGCATATTTACTCAATCCGCGATATAGACGCGCTGTTAGAACAGATTTTACGGAAATCTTATCCAAAATGTATCTACCTATATATTTATAAACGAAATACTATTCATCACAAGATCTCTAAAACAATATACCCAATGGACTTGAAATTTAGCATGGTGTCATTTTGCAACATAGACGCTCACTAAGAATGGATTTTACGGAAATCCTATTTAAAATGGGTTTTTTTTTTAAATTTAACGTAGGATAACAAAATTTACCGGGTCAGCTAGTAGAATATATGGCATAGATCTTTTTGCAGTAATTTGTTTAGTGAATTATTAATTACATAATTTTATTTAAAGGTGATTGTACATCCAGTGAGGGACGCAGAGTAGCGGAAGGAAATACGATATTAGTTGCTTGTTCAGAGTGCAGATGTCTTTGGGGTGAGCTGCAGTGCACGCCACGTATATGCCCTACACTAGCGAGATGCACTACAGCCCTCAGTCAAGACCCATGTTGTAAACCACTGCTTTGTGATCAAGGTTTGTTGATTACTTTTGGATGCATAATAGAATTAATCAATACAGTCAAACCTGAGTAAGTGAGAACTGGGTAAGCGAAAAAATTCTATTAATGAGAGTATTTACCAGGCCCCGTCATTTTGCCCTCCTAAAACCATAAACCTGTATAAGTGACAGTCATTTTTCAAGCATGAACCTCTATATGTGAGATTCATACTTGCCTATACCTCTATAAGCCACAGTTAAACGTGTTTAACTTTTGCTATTTATGACTCATTCTTAAATTTCGAGGGACTCTTATTTAATTCAAACCAAATGTGCGTCTGTTATTGTTTTCTATAGTTTTAGGAACTTGCATTGTATTCGAATGACTAAATGACGAGGAGGAGAACTCATTGTATTCAAAAAGCCAAATGTGCGTACTGACTTGTTTCTCAAGCTTATTACAGTCAGTCAGTCTCAGTTCATAAACAGCAGTTGCGAAGAAAGTTCCTGTACTTACTCATAATGTCTAAACGAAAACTCAGTGTGATGTCTTTAAGTGATAAACTAAAAATTGTGCATGCTTTTGAATCTGGGAAATTACGAAATCAACTTGAAAAACATATGCAAAATTTAAAAACAGAATCGCAAAAGAAATTAACAGATTTTTTTAAAGTAAATGTTGTTAGGTATTTAGATTAAACATTTATGATCAGCTATTATTTCAATAAACATGTTGTTACGTTGTAACAAGAGTAAAATATTTAATCCCTGATACATAAACTATATATAATTTCTAATTAATTGTAATATTTAATATTGAGGGTAGTTATAATACGCATGCATACACGTATTTTGTTTCTAATTACGTCATATTTGACGTATTTTTAATGACCTCTATAAGTGAGACAGACTCCTTCTGTAACTCTGTAAGGTAGAAACTCGGGTTAGTGAGAAACCTCTCTAAGAGAAAAAGAGATCGCGGTCCCTTGAGTTCTCATTTATCCAGGTTTGACTGTATTTGGCTTAGTATTTACCAAAGGAGTAGAAGTTTACAAATGGTCTCTTTTACTTGATCACTGATAAACAGTCCAAAAAAAACGACTTATTTTTAAACAGCTGGGAAAATTATATAATACCGAGATTGTCCTAGTATTGGTCTTGTTCTTGTTTTATAATAATAATAATTTATCACTTGATATTTTTATAGGCAATGAAACCACACAACATACAACGACTACTGACAAAATATCTAGTACTGAACAGGTGAAAACTTCTACAGAACCGCTCAGAACAAATCCTCCGACTAAAATTGTAATTGAAAAAAATATTACAGAATTTACAAGTAACAAACAATCTAATAATGATGAAGATAATAGAAAAGGTACAAAATCAACAAACAAAGTTGTGATGACTACATCAAAATCAAGTTCAACAACTACAATGAAGCCAACGATGACACATGTAAATGATGACGAAGATGATGAAGAAGAATTTTCATTTGGAAGCGTCCTGAAACTATTACTTAGCGAATACAAGACTACTACAGTGGCAGCAAAAACCAAGCCAGTAGCTAAGCCCACTCGAAAGCCTTTGCCTACTGTTGCACCATTTATTCCCTTACCGTCATACTCGTCTCCTAAATTTTCCATAAATAGAATTGATCATTTAATATTAGGGGAAGCGTCTGCTATTACAAGTACTCAATCTGCAACCAAATTAACTACTACAACTGCTCTACCTACCAGACCAACCACTAGAAGCACTATTAAGGTTGTAAAAGATGGACCTAATAAGGATATTTATTCTGCTAATGAAGTTACAAAAACTACTTCAAGTCTAGGAGTTCCTGGTATACTCAAACTTGCTGGTTGCAATATTTATGGGCGGATGTATCGTGTTGGTAGGATCATCACTGAACTTTCAACACCGTGTCAGGAATGTTGGTGTACTGAATTAGGTGTTCAATGCAAGCCTTTAAAATGTTAGAAACATCTTGTATCATAGGGTACCGTTTACGCAGTTTAAAAACTAGATAAATTCATTAAAATCTAAGAACATATGGTATAAAATTGGAGTAATGAGGTAGAGAGATTTGTGATAAAGAAAACCTTCGTATGGGAGTTTCTTTTTTTACTTTCATACGCGCTAAGCAGAAGGTTGTTAATTTAAGTGAAATCAAATAGGTTTACTTAATGTAAGTAATGTATTATGTTATCAAGTCCAAATTTATACTAAATAAAATTTTCGTCTTGATATTACAAATTGTTCAGACTAAAGTAATTTTTTTATTAAATAATTTAAACTTAATTTATTGATATGAACAATGCCACTTTTTAATATAATACTTGTTACTACCCGCTTCGTTGTTTGCATTTAAAAAAATGTATTTATAATGTTTAACTTTTCCGGGAATTTTGATTTTGTTCATGTGAATTTGATTGATTACTACTTAAGTAAATTTTAAATGACTCGTAGTAGATCTCAACTATGTTCGTAAACTTGCATGCAAATAAATCATTCTATTGTACTAGATTCAAACAAATCAATTTCGTGATAGAAAAAAGTAAAGATAAGTTTTAGAAATATTATTTTGAATTAAAATATTAAAAAAAAAATTGGATTGATTTTTCCCTCTTCCTCTCTAAGACGTTTCGTTCCGATTGCATCCTTACTTCGGAGCTCAAGTTTTGTTGAGTTTTGATACTTAACAAAATAAATTGACTTTTAGTGACTAGACGGATATTGTGACCAATATGCAAAAATACTACTCCGAAAGGATAAACTTCATTAAAATGTTTCAGTAAACGTGTGGAGAAAATAATTTTGCATCAAATATATATATTCAAACAGAAATAGTATCGTAATTTGTTTTGCATGCATATATATATATATATATATATATATATAT